>JAEAOA010000405.1:455000-1060000 GCA_016746295.1 Potamilus streckersoni
ATGCAATAAGTGTCATCAAGAAGCATGGAGGGGTACATTTCAGTGAAAGCAATCCTTCCCTCATACACATTCATTGTGTGGGTCATTGTTGCACTTGCATCTTGTGATGCATCTAAAGCTGTGCAAAAAATTGCAAATTACATGAACACAGCCAACCAAGTTTTATCAGTATTCGGCAACAAGAAACTGGCACTTTATGGAACTGCATATTTTGAGCAATGAAGGTTTTGTATGTTGAATCTCTGAAATAAACAAGCTGTTGTTCTCAAGCTTGAAGAAGTGACTGAACAATATCATTATACTTTTCAATATTCCATGCATTAGTGTCAACACTAAATCGTTTCACGGGAACTAGAAAACCATCACTAATATTCCCATCACTAATATTCTCAGAGTTGTGAAAAAAATCTTGAATATCAAGATAATTCTTTGTTATAAAGTTAATTTTAAAAAAAATACTGTTGTCATTTGTGCTTTTATTTACTTTTGTTCAAATCAAATTAATAATTGTGTGTTTGCAGGAGGACTGGCTTGGATTGGATTTTGCCTGTTTTTATTTAGATGACTAACTTGCTAATCTAGCTATTGTTGAAGCATTCACTCTCACCAAGCCTCCAAAATTAAACATTAAATTAAATTAATTAAATTAATTAAATTAAACCCAAATTGTTAATTGTGTATGGATTAAGTTGGTGACTGACAGTGATGATAATAGAATTTGATTACACTATAGTTTGTTCCACACACCATGGCTAATTTTATCCAATTGTTTTGTATCTATGCCCGTTTAAAAATAACAAAGAAAGAGTGAAGCCAACAAGCTTTGTAAAATTTGACAAAATAATTTATTTCCCTCAAAAACAAGGTAAAAATAAGAAAAAAGGACTTATTTATGAATCTAATCAAAACTTAATCCTAGATTTAATAAATATAAGTCCTACTAATAAAAAGTCCTAAGAGAACCACAGTTTGAATCACAATGAAGTTCCAAGATGGAAGGTGATGACATCTTCAGTAACTGGCTTTATCCTGATGTGTTAGCAGTTCCTTGTTGAATCGCCAAGAATAATATTCCAGTTTGGAATTCCGAATAATTTCCAATAAATATCTCTGTCCAAGAATTCTGATGTCCTCTAGTAATTTCCATGGAAAATAAATTAATTTAAATTGAATTAAAATAAAAATTCAGCTCAAACTGGTCACAACAAAAACACCTTTGAGCTCCAAAGGTTAAATGCAGGACTGGCCAAAATCACTATAATTATGTGTTTTAAGCATAACTAAAATGCAGAATAGATCACCTGATAGGGTCACGTGATCACTTTTCTTAAAGTGGGTTAGAAACAATACATGCAGACCATAACATACGCCATGTACATATTCAACTCTACTGAACGAATCTTACTAAAAATAAAAAAGGTGTTTATACCAAACTTGAAATTTGCTCCAAATCTAGGTCACCAAAAGAGACATTTCTGCCTGATTATCAGGAGGAACAGAACTGAACGGAATTTTCTTGAAAGATGTCAAACCCAGTGAATTAAATCACATATACATAACACAATCTGTAACAGTAAATTTTTCGGTCAGTGGCATTAAATATAGCTAAAAGTACCTAATTCATTTTAAATACTTCATGTTACAGATAGGATAATATTTGTGATGTGTGGAAAGAAACCCATTTAATTTTCTTATACTCTAAAGTATTGTTGACAACGTAACTCTCTTCACTTTGTGCAAGTGATAAACTGTGCATATGCATTGATGATACCTGTTGATTGGCATTTGTAACGGTAAAATTTGGTCTTGTACTGACTTTTTCCATCTGTATCGGTACAAGGTAACGGCAGTAGC
This sequence comes from Potamilus streckersoni, assembly GCA_016746295.1. NCBI lineage: Eukaryota > Metazoa > Mollusca > Bivalvia > Unionida > Unionidae > Potamilus > Potamilus streckersoni. The sequence continues at coordinate 456,855 of JAEAOA010000405.1, forward strand.
ACAATTCCAGCAGAAACGATAGAAGTATCAATATATAAATCACATCATACTGTAATATAACACTCAGAAGTGCTGATCATGTTATAAAAAGTGTGTGAAATATTGATGATTGCATAAATTTGGTGTTTTAATACACAACAACACTTTAAAGGTTATATAGTGTCAAGGCCAGTTAAATGCCTTGCCTAAACATTTGTCATGGTATTTGATTTTGGCTGATCTATTGGTGTGAATATATGATGAACAGAATTTAAAATTCCTGTCTACAGATCTATAATTTATTAAATCTTTGATTCATACAGTATGTCACTTGCTGCTGACTATGATAGCTAAGTGGTTAGCATGTTGAGTTTGTGGCTAAAAGGATGTGGGTTAGAATCCCACCATCAGCCTAGGTCAGTTATAGTGGGATTTTTTTTTTATGGGTTGCACTTTACTGCAATTGCCGCAGCACTAAATAACCAACACGAGTTGATGTAGTGTAAAGCGCCAAAACACCATTCATAAACCTATTTTTAAATGGGTGTTAACTTCCGTAAAGTTTTCTTTGTGTTGTTTTTTTATGGTTGATATGATAAACCCAGTTTATTTTTTTTTATATCACGACCTCACTTGGGTTAAATTTACTACTGGGACAAAATGTTAGATGCTGTTTTTGTTTTTGTAATTGAAAACTTGGTATTATATCTTATGTTAATTAGGATGTTATTTTAATCAAATTCGTTGAAACTTGTGAAATTCTAGAATGATTTAAGACATTTTTTTAAATAAAGTTCAAATATAAAAATGTTCACCATTCCTTGTTGTAAATGTTTTCTTAATGCATTCGTGCATTTTCTTGCAGGTTTCGTCGCAGCTGGAACTGTGGGCCGAAGAGCTTCAGCATCAGGAGCTGGTTACCGATGGCAACAAGGCAGAGCAGATGCTTGTCATGCACAATGAGAGTGTGTTGCACATGCAGAACTGTACTTACGAGGTTCTTCAGCGAGGACAGGAATTGGCACAGGTGACTTGAGATAAGAGTTATTACAAGCTATTCTCTTGGCTGCATAGGTTTTGGCTTGGTTTGTTGCTTTATGGTTCAGCAGAAAAGTTTGTTATTTGGTGCTGAAACAGTTGGACTTGAGTGCCTTGCCCACTGACACACCACAGCAGCTGACCCATTTTTTTTTTCAGTGGTAGGATTTGAACCCAGATTATTTTGGTCTCCAGTCCAGCATGATGACTGCTACCCAGCCACTGCGGTTCCAGGCTGCATAGATAGGGCCCTGTAGTTATCATTTAGGGATATTAACAGCATCATCATAGCAAAAAATTTTTTAAAGAAAATTTTTTAAAAAAAACTTCTGTAGAACATCCCTTATCACAACCATTGATTTAGTACAAGTCACGCAAGTCATGTAGGTATTCAACACCATTTCAGTAATGGGTGTCATTTTTTAGAATTTGATTCTACATACATTTAATTGGCATGTATTCACTACATTTGGATTCCCAAACATCCATATTCCTTTTGAAATCATTATTTAGATGCCCCGAGAAGAACATATGGCAAAATCAATGTTAAAGTACATATGCATTTTTGGATGAAATGAACCTAAAGGTGTTATCCAGCACTATCTGATTGAATTTATATAAACCATGTGACTTGTTATGTTATTATGTAATCTACTCAGATCATCATGCCAGAACACAGCAGGTTTTCTTTTTACCTTTTTCATATTTACTTAACAATTACTGCCCCAGTAGCCTAGTGGGTAGAGCATCTGCCTCAGATGTGGAAGGTCATGGGTTCGAACTCCAGCCTATTCCTTACAAAGACTTATAAAAATGGTAGTACTAACAGCTGCCTTGCTAGGTGCTCAGCATTAAGAGGCTAGTGTTAGGACTGGTCAGCCTGGTGTCAGGATAATGTGACTGGGTTTAACATCATGGTACATGTCTGTGGCATGATGTCCCAGTTCTCAACATCACTTTAAAATGCCACACTGCAGACATCATATTGATATGACTGGAGAATTGTTAAAGCTACATTAAAAATCTAAATCACACAAACACATACTTTAACAATAAATCTAAAAAATATCGCTAGCTTGTTATACGCAACACTAAAAAGCACCATTATCAACACAAATAGTCGATTTGTTTGTGTTCAGTTGGATGCAAGTAGACCAGAAATGCTAATTGATAATTAGACTCTTTCCACCGCTTTGAGCATTGGTCCCTTTGAGAGACTCTTGTGTTTGATCCCGTAATAATCTCAGATGAGAAAATTATTTTCTTCTATTTTCAGCTGTTTGAGAACACCGGAGTTCATCTGATGGCGGACTCCCATTATGATGCTCCAACCAGAATTCAGGAGCTTCTGGAATATCTGCATGAGAGAGAGGTCGATCTGGAAACATTGGCCGAATCCAAGAGAATACGTCTAGAGCAGTGTGTTCAGCTTCGTAACTTTGAAATAGAGGCCCGACAGGTTTGAGAAGTTCATAATGTTTATTTTTAATCAGGTGCTTGATAGTCTCTGCTATGCATTATCATAATCAGAAGGATTGGACATTATGGAGGAAAACAAAACAATGTTAACTGGTTTAAAAAAGAGGCCAAAAAAAAAAAATATATTAAATCTGTTCTGACCACAATTGCATCTGATTACTGATTTTGAGTAAACTAGAGTTATTTCCTTTTAAAATGATTTTAGAAAAGAAACTTGTCAGGCTGCTTAATAAATGTCTTCTTAGAAAAAAAGTTGGCATGTTCATAAAAATAACTATTTTTTTTTATTTTACAAAGGTCTTACATATCTATTAACAGCGTATCTGCATATTTACCGTTACGGATTACTGCCATCTCACCTCTATCTGCATGAGTTCGAGTCTAGGATTCGGCAAATGTGGATATGTGAGAAAGCTTGCCAGTAGCTTCTCGTGGGTCGGTGGTTCTTTCCATGGATTTCCCGGTTTCTTCCTTCCATTTTAATACTGGCTGCCATGTATAGCCTGTCGTGTGCTGAGAAATGGCATTAAGTCCCACAACAACAGCAACAACAACATATTTTTACATTATGAGAAGGACATTTATACCACAAACAAATCATATCTTAATTCTGCCTATAGATTTTTGTTTGCATCATGTGATAAAACTGGCATTTATCAGCTTACCAGTTTGATCTTTACTTTCCTTGTTTAGTTTTATTTTTTGTGGATATTTTATATTTGTACAACAAAATTTAAAATTCAATGAATCTCTATAGCCATGGGCGCAGATAAAAAAATAGCAAATAAAATACAACTTATTTCAGGATTCAGTCAAGGAATTCCATTATTTTTTGTCACTACATTCAGGTGATATCCTGGATTCGAAATGGCGAGTCTATGCTGACAGCTAGCTTTATGTGTCCTAATTCCTTGATGGAGGCTGAACAACTCAAGAAGGAACAGGATCAATTCATGCTGGCTATTGAGGTTTGTGCTTATCATCTAATATATTGCTTTTACTTTGTAATGTTATGTGTGATCTAAAATTATCCAGTAGGTACTTGTCCTGTAAGAGTTATCATCCAGTAGGTACTTGTACTAAAAGAGTTATCCAATAGGTACTTGTACTATAAGAGATATCGTCCAGTAGGTACATGTACTATAAGAGATATCATCCAGTAGGTACTTGTACTAAAAGAGTTATCCAATAGGTACTTGTACTGTAAAAGTTATCATCCAATAGGTACTTGTATTGTAAGAGTAATTATCTATTAGGTACTTGTACTAAAAGAGTTATTATTCAATAGGTACTTGTACTGTAAGAGTTATTTATCCAATAGGTACTTGTATTGTAAGTTATCATCCAGTAGGTACTAATACTATAAGAGATATCATCCAGTAGGTACATGTACTGTAAGAGTTATGCTCCAATAGGAACACTTGTACTGTAAATGTTATTATCCAGATTGAACTTGTGCCATAAGATGTACAATGAAATAGGTACTTGTACTGAAAGTATTGTGTCAACTGTACATTGAAGGTAACTCGTATGGTACAAATCTGCCAATGTAACAAAATTGTTCAAATTTAATAATACTCTGTAATTTTTTTCATTTTCTCACAAACAACAATGAAAAACTGAATATACCATTTGTTTTCAGATGTCAAAATTTCCTTTTCCAAAATAATTTGCTCTTGCCATTTAAATATCGAGACTGTTTTAATAATATTGTTATCTGTATACAAATATTTTTCAACAACTTATCAGTTATCCAATGGTTAATTTGTAGCATAGCTGCCAATCCTCAAGATTTTGGCATGAATTTCATGACTTTTTCAACGAATCATGAATTTCCCAATTATTTTAAATCTTTAATAATCCGATTTCCTGTTAAGTGCTAGTCATGATATCAGGAGTTGCCAAAATGTCCGGTATTGTTGGTCGCGATATTAGTAGAATTATAGCAGATTGATAGTCAGCCCAGTAACAAATATTTTAGTGCATTTTAATATGTACCCTTAATTTATTATACATCATTTTTCCCTAAAGTAATAATTAACAGTATCTGATTTTATCATAAATAAAAGTTGGTATTTTCCATCAAATTCATTAAATTAAGAAGACTTACACGTGCCAAAATATAAAATATAAATTTCTTTTACGATTAAGATAAGGAGACTAAAATAATAAGTAGAAAAGGTGTTTTGTTATTATTTGTATTAGCTGTACTGATCACTGACCAGAAGAGCTTATGGGATGGTCTGTTGTCCATCCATCAGATAGCACAAGTTTGTCAGCACTAATTCTTCCTAACTACATAGAGGATTTTCTTCAGACTTGACACCCACATTCATTACATGATTTTGTTGGTCTTAAATGAAACTGGTACTGCTAAGAAATCAAATATCTTCTTTTTTTTTTCTCCTGGCCATATCAACATGGGGTTTTCATCAAATGACTAATTATGGTCTATCCTTGGTGCTAAATGAAAATTTTGGCAATCTGATGTCCAGTATGGCCACCATGACAGACTTCTTTAAAATTTTACCATTCTGATGTCCAGTATGGCCACTATGACAGACTTCTTAAAAATTTTGCCAATCTGATGTCAAGTATGGCCACTATGACAGACGTCTTGAAAATATTGTTATAGCTACTCATATTAAATAGATGCTCAAATCAATGAGGAGTTTTCAGTAAAAGTCTACTAATAATATCTAGTTAATCCCGAATGAAAATGGTGCCAAGCTTACATCCAATATACAGCAGCCATCTTGAAAATCTTTTCACTACTTTTCCTGAATGTATAGTCATATCAACATGAGATTTTCACTGAAAGACTTACAATATACCACTGGAGGAAATCTTGTGATTTTTTTAAATAATAACATCTGTATGACAAATTTTAACCTGAATTTTTAAGAATTTTATTCATGTTAAATGTATATTTTATTTTATATCATTTGATGAATTTTAGCAACTTTAACTTTTATCTTTATTCTTGTCTACAATAAGGTTATGTTTATTTAAAAGGAATTGTTTCTGTAAAGTTATGTTGCATTTTTTTTTTAATATTTGTAACATGCTTTTTAATCATTACCACATAGCCTAGATTGTTCTGACATGCTGATGAATCCAATATAAATACACCTTTTTTCCCTCTAGTTCCATGTTTCTTTAGTGTCAGTGATAAAAGTCCTTTCCAAAATAACATTTGAAATTTCACTTATGTGTTTGACACATGTAAACAAATGTACATTGATTTGTATATACTATGGTAAAATAAGGTTCTTAATGTAATAAAATAGCTGCTTACATAATATTTTTAATTAGGGTTTACATAATTATTTTCAACTGATGCAGCAAAATCAGCTCATTTGGATTACAGATCTTAATTAAAATATTTTGTTTATAATTAGTGTCATGTAAGAATTTTCAATGTTTACCACATAAACTCACCTGTAAGACAAGTCCAACTACAAAATGCACAGACCCAGATCTACTGGATCTATGCAGTTTGCTAGGAGTAATCGGTAAAAAAACAATATGGACCCTAATCTTCTGATCCAGGTCAGTGATGGTGGGTCGGGTTCTATGTTGTTTGCATTTGACTTTTAGCAAGTAATATTAGTACATTTCACATGTCTGAAAGAAATGGGTTAAGTAAAACTGATGACTGCAATGATTTGCATTTTACTGAAGTCTTTATCTTGAGCAAATAATGGATTATTTTAGCAAAACTTTGGTTACTATTACAAAGTGTACAAGGGCAAAATTGTGGATAGGAAAAATTGTAGTTTGTAGTTTATTACATCATTTGAGTTGTGATTTTGGTAATATTTTCGTATTTTTATTTTCATCAATAACTCCCAAAAATAATTTTCCCAGTCTGACAAGCTGTTGTAGCTTTCACTTGCCCTGTCTTTAATGAAACTTGCCTCAGACAATTGGGCAATCCTTAATTTCAAGCACAGCCTTTTTCTTGTTTTCTAGAAATATATTTTTTTCTATTTTTGTCCATAGAAAACTCATTACAGTGTGATTCAGGTGACCCAGAAAGCAGAGGTTATGATCCAAGGTTTGCATTTCAATGCTGACCTGGTGCGTGCCATTGTGGAAAATGTCAGATTGGCTTGGCAACAGTTGAGGTACCATGCGGAGGAGCGCCACAAACTAGTGATGGCTTCCATGACATGGTACAAAACTGCAGAACAGGTAAGAGCTGCATTTATAATGGGGAGGGGAGGTTCTGCAGACAACAGAACATGTTGGGGGGGCTTGCTTTTGCAGACAACAGAACATGGATTTAACTTTTCTGGTGAATTTAGTGTTGTAGACAGATGTTTAGATATGTTATAAAATGTTTTAAAAATATTTAAGCAACATGGATCATGTGGTTTTGCATGCATATAGCATTCTGTAAACTTGTTGCCAGCTGTAGGTTTATGTTTGAGTTAATTAGGAAATGTTGAATTTACAGCAAATAACCATAACTGTAAGCAAAATGGTTCTGAAGCATTTTTTGTTTCTTTTTTGGCTTTGGAGTGTTGGGTTTTAGCAGCACTTTTGACAAATTTTTGTGTGTGGCAATATCATGATGAAGAAATGGGAGCTAAGTTCCTTTCCAAATAACACATCAAGTCACCCAACCCAGGCTGACTTGGGCAGGTATCAGACTTGCTAGCCTTGGATTATTAGTTCATCAGTGTACCATCTGTGGCTTCTTTGATGCATGTATATCAACTAAGATAATACAAAATCTGATTCATGTCATAATTCATAGTTGCAAATCCAGATTAAACTATGAGAACTGGTCAGTAAACATTATCCTGTGATGAATTCACACTAATTACATTTCTGACAGTTTCTGTATCATTTTGTTTTATTTAAAGATTTATAAGAAGTACAGATAGTTGGGTACAATGGTGAAATTCTCCTCATTGTGTCATAGTGAGACAGTGAATTATATTTTTGAATGTTTCTGTACTGTTAGAACGGGGATTTTTTAAATTGTATTTAAGGATTTAAGAATGTTCTTGATGTTCTTACTGGGAACTTGATAATTTTACTATGCTTTGATGGCAAACTTTGAATTCAGAAAGTAAAAGAATCATTGTATTATAAATGAGAATATAAGCTCTTTCTGAGTGGTTGAATGTTAAAATTTCTGGTTTTATCCATGATATAGTGTTGAAAACTTTGATGCCATTGCATCCAATTTTTCTTAGCTTATTTTCTCACCTGTATTAGCAGATTGTCTCACCTGTATTAGCAGATAGTTTCACCTATATTAGCAGATAGACTCACCTGTCTTTTGTAGATTGTGAGATATAGATATAATGTCACCAGTGGTAAGGGGACCATCATAAAAATTAAGGTTTCATTAAACTTTCTGGCAAACTTGTTAATGTACCATTATATCAGACTTTTAATAGTGTATCAAGTCTGATTTGATCAGTTGTATCCAGCAGTGTCTGACATTATATCAAGTCTGACTTGTTCAGTTGTATCAAGTTGTTTCTGACATTGTATCAAGTCTAACTCAGTTGTATCAAGCTGTAGCTAATATTGTATCATGTCTGTCTTGACCAGTTGTATCAAACTGTAGCTAATATTGTATCATGTCTGACTTGATCAGTTGTATCAAGCTGTAGATAATATTGTATCATGTCTGACTTGATCAGTTGTATCAAGCTGTAGCTAATATTGTATCATATCTGACTTGATCAGTTGTATCAAGCTGTAGCTAATATTGTATCATGTCTGACTTGATCAGTTTGCAAAAAAAGGATACAATGATGGATGGTATGACAAAATACAGTTTTCAGGCAAAACACTGCATTTTGGTAAACCCATCTTTCTCCAAAGAGTAACTGCTTATCTGACCTTAAAATTTCACCATTTATTTGAGATACATAATGTTGTCTTCATTTTATTTCTGAATGTGTCTAGATGTAATTATTGAGCCATCCTTTATGGGAGCTTGACACAGCAATCTCTTTGACATTTACATTTGTCTGTACATGTGAATGTCTGTCCCCACCCAAGATTAAAGTAATTTTGAATGTGGTCCTATGTTAATCTCAGTGTTAAAACTTGTTACCTTTTATGTAAATAAAAAAACCAGCTTGACAAAATGAGAGTAATGTTATAGATAGAAAATTTCTTCAGCACATTTATTTCTGGACATATTTTTTTAGGAAAGACTTAGATTATTTCATCCGAAGAATTAAAAAGATGTTTTGATGATAGTCTTGCTAATATTTAATTGTTTGTCATTGTAATTGTTGAATTGGTTAAAAACGCTCTAGATTCAAATGTTTCATGTTTTATAATATAGAAATGCTGACTTAAATATTAAAAATTGTCTATGGATTCATTGAAAGGAGGCTCTAATTGAAATAGACCATTTAGACACTAAGTGCAGAAAGCTAATTTTAAAGTTGTTGTTTTCCTTGGTCAGAATTTTATGGGGTCTTTGTGTCCCTCTAAAGGACATTGACAATTTTTAGGTGACATGATTAATTATCATAGACAAAGTTTACATGATCAGGTTTTGTTTTGTTTTGTTTGCAACCATTTTTCTTTCATGAGACGTACATGCAGAAATGCACAGACCAGACATTTAAGAGTCTCTTTTTGAGTCATTATTTTGGCAAAGAAATCTTTTTTGTCATTCTCCTAATATTTTAAATGTCTCTGCAAAATTGAATTCCTTTATGGAAGGAACCTTGATGCAGACATAAATCACTGATCTCTTCTTTCTCTTCTGTCTCATAATAGAATGCTGAGGCTACTATAATTCTATGGTCATTTACCTGTTTACCAAAGTACTTAATCATAATTGTTGTCTATGTTGATTCTTGCAATAGATGGGTCCTTCATAAATTGTAATTCATATATGTGATGATAGAAGCCCTTAATCCTTCTGATTTATTACCTGACTGTGTCAATGTATTGATTCCAATTGCAGTGAAATGGTGTGTGATGGCATCATAGAATATCAAATTTGAACCAATTCTAAGAACATAACATAGATGCTTTCCAATTGTACTCAAAGAATGCATTACTATGGTAATCAAAGAATGATTTACTATGGTACTCAAAGCAAAAAATGCTTTACTGTTGTACTCAAAGAACTTCATATTATAGTATGAGAACAATACAATGAAATGGTTTATGACATTACTGAATATTAAATTAAAACCAATTGTAGAACATGGCAGCTAGTTTCTTTACTGTTGTACTTGAAGAACTTATTGCATTATGAGAACACCAAAACAGAACATGCAGACAAAATACCAAATTGAAAAAGTTCTTGGACGTTAAATAAAATAAAGAATTTTTATCGTACTCTAGGAAACTTTTAAAAATTATCTTCTATTGATAGAAAACTTGTAAATGTTGTCTTTTCTTGACAGAAAACTTCTAAATCTTGTCATATATCATCTGGTAATTTTTATATGTTATCAATTTATTGACAGAAAATATTAATGTCATGTCCTTGTTGACAGAAAAGCTTTAACATTATTTGCTTTTGAACAGGTGTGGTCGGTGTTAGAGAGCCTTGACAGAGACTACAAGAGAGATGAGGACTGGTGTAGCACAGAGCGTGCAAATATAGCGGACAAACCCACATACATTCTGCAGCTTATCAACAAACATAATGAGCAGAAAGAGGCTTTTCTTAAGGTACTATTTAATCAGCAGAATCTCAAAATTGCAACATTTTCAAATTCAGCAATAAATAAAATAAGCAATAGTAGTCTGAGATTATATACATTTATTATTAATTTACAAACTTTGTATCACAAATGTATGCAAAGCAAATGATTACAGTTTTCTTAATTAAAATTTTGTTTACTGGTGCAAAATAATATTAAACTTTTAAAAACCTTTCAATGCCATTTGTAAATGATTCTTTTTTCTCCAAACAGGATGTATTTTCCGATAAATTGAATTTGAAATATGCTTCTTGAGTCAGTACATTAGTTTGTTAAATTACTTAAGTGTCATAATCTAAGTTATATACAAATGAAGTCTCACTGTGATTTTTTTTTGTTGGTGTCAGTGATTTTCCTTGTTGGTGTCTGTGATTTATTTTTTCCTAATGTCAGTGTCAGTAATTTAGTTTGTTCATAATGTTGATGCGTGTGATGTTTGTTGCTGGGGTTAGTGACAGTGATTTTTGATGCAATTTTTGTTCTCAGTGTCAATTTCAGGAATTTTGTTTGTCATTGTCATTGACGTTGATTCTCAATGTCAGTGTAATAATAAAGTCATTTGCACATATTTTGAACATAAACATTCTCATTTCTTACTTTTGATTAATTGACACATTCTTGTGATCAGTATTTGACCTGGATGGCGAAGTTGTCAAATGTACTTGCCTTTGAAGATCACTGACATCTCACCTCTGTCTGCTTGGGATTGTATCTCAGCTCATCCAATGTGGGCATGTGAAAAATCTTGCCATGGGTTAGTGGTTCTTCCCAGGGTTTTCCTAGGTTCTTTCACCAGATATACTGACCATCATGCATACAGACTTGCCAACCCTTATGATTTTGATGTAAATCTTACAAACTTTACCCTTAAAATACAGACTTACAGACAAATAAGTGATTATTGCTGAAAAATCTGGAAAATTTGTTCATTTGTGTTTGATTTAGATCCGGGTTACATCTTAGAATTAATGAAATGAATCAGGAAACCAGACTAACTTTACAGCAATACCTCCGATGCTTTAAACTGCACCTATTTGTTTATGCATAGTGTCTGCATGATCAAATGGTTTATTATAGAATTTTTTGAAAAATGGCGTCCAGCAAGAGGTGCATACTTAAGACAAATGAGAAAAAAATCCTCTTGAAAAGTGTTAATAATCAACACGGAAGAACACAACAGAATATTTAGATTCTTGTGAATAAAAGCTGGAAGGAACATAATTACATTTTTGGGACATCACATGCCAATTTGAGTATGACTCATGGCAGGAGATGTGATTGCCATCATCATGTAAAATAGAAAAAGATAAGAATTATGTCAAGTTGAGAGATAGCAACAAGCCATTGAGCTGCATAGGGTTCGGAACTTGAGTTTCTGCAACTGTACTAGTGGTTAAATAATGTCTAAACATACTTTATAAACTTTTCAGTTGAACATAGAGTTTATTTTCACTGCATGTTTTGAAAACAAGACTTTTAATTACATTTTCAAGCTTTACAATAACAGTGTATGATTTTATTTTACACCATACATAACTGGTCCAACTTATGGAAAAAAATCAACTATCTTACTGAGAGAAACTGTTCAGGGTGTGTATCTTGTGTACTGAAAATTGGTATTAAAACCCCAAGATCAGTGATTTGTATTTTCAAGGACAGTTATTTTTAAGAAGATTTCATTTCTTTGATCCAGGATCAATAAAAGTTCTTTATTCCTATTCAGATTTATCAGGGATTCCATAAATTCAACAACCACAATTACTTAAACCTTGAATTACAAAGTTTTTGACGGATGTTTACTTAATTTCAGGCTTGTACCCTTGCCAGAAGAACGGCAGAGAGTTTCCTTAAGTATGTCAACAGGAATCTCCACACCCTGGGGATGCAAATGAAGTTCAGAAGCCCAGAGGGACATGTCAAAGGTACAGAATCATTTATTCTGCATTTAATACATGTTGTTACCACTCAGTTCTTATTGATTGGATATAAGTATTGCACATTCTTTGCAGCGCATCTGTTATGGTTTTAATCCCTGGTGTTGGCACTTAGGTTCAAGAATTTATCTTGGTTCCATAGTTTCCTTGAAGTAAAGGGTTTATATGTGCCTCAACTTGGGTATTTATAGCTACAGCATTTGTCTGTGGACAATTTGAAATCATATCAAGTGAAAAAGAAAGCCCTGAGCTTAAGAAAGTTTTTTGCAGGTTGGTTATTATTCCATACCAGGTCACTAACAAACTTTGTGATGAATTTATCCTCCTGATTAGATGCAAAAAGAAGTTGTGTGTGTGTATATATATATATACATATATATATATATATATATATATATATATATATATATATATATATATATATAGAGAGAGAGAGAGAGAGAGAGAGAGAGAGAGAGAGAAGTCGAGAGCGAGAGAGAGAGAGAGAGAGAGAGAGAGAGAGAGAGAGAGAGAGAGAGAGAGAGAGAGAGAAGTCTTAATGCTAAGCTCTAAGTGAGGAAACTGTTAGTTTCATTTTTATAAGTCTTTGTTATGACTTGGCTGGGGTTCGAACCCATGACATGCATCTGAGGCTCTAATCACTAGGCCACTGGATCTCTTAACAAGTTTTAGAATAAAAGTATTAAAGATAGAGTCAAGTACCATGTTAAGTTAGTATTTGCTAGCATCACAGATTTGCATTAATTGACACAGTGGATAATTTAAGAATAGTACTATTTAATATCAGTTAAAAAATTGGCAAACAATAATTGTGAAGGTAACTAAAGTTTAAAAAGTAGTATTAGAGTTTGATGGAATTTAAAAAGTGGTTTCTTTTCAGCCACTCTTGATCAGCTGCTGCAGCAGGAAAATGTGGTGATTGAGTTCTGGACGGTGAAGAAAAAGAAGTTGGAAGCATGTCATCAGTATGTTTTGTTTGAGCAGAGTGCAAAACAGGTATGAATTAAAATGTAGTCTTTTCCTGGCTAATTAGATAAAATATTTTATTCTTGATCAAAACTTAGATTTATTCACACTTGTTCATTAAGCTTCAGTTAATTGTTATAAATACACCAGTTACATAAAGCTCACAAGTTATAAGAATATACAAAGACCTGCTGCATTCATATTATAACCTCAGAAGCAAACATTCATATTATAACTTTAGAAGCAAACATTCATATTATAACCTCAGAAGCAAACATTCATATTATAACTTTAGAAGCAAACATTCATATTATAACCTCAGAAGCAAACATTCATATTATAACCTCAGAAGCAAACATTCATATTATAACCTCAGAAGCAAACATTCATATTATAACCTCAGAAGCAAACATTCATATTATAACCTCAGAAGCAAATTCCTCAAGAAAAGTTTTTGAAAATGCATAAAAGTTGGCAAGAAATACTGTAGAATTTTTTGCAAAAAAATTTGTCGTACAGTTGTGGTTGCTTACATTGGGTATAAATCTAAATTGTTTATGTATTTCCATATAAAGAAAGTGCAAGTCATGATATGAATGGTGATATTTATAGTGGCTAATCTGGCTGATTCTTAGACAAAGAATCAAAACAATATTCAGCGAGAATTTGAAATTTTATTACATATATGTAATGTAATGTAAGATGTTGATGATCTAATATCTCATTAAGGAACACTGGATATTGGTATAAAGGTGTTAAGTAAAATATGCCATAAACTGCTGCACATGCTGGATATACTGCATTCATTGTTCTTACATTTAGGCACATATAGACTATGTGTATGAAGTTCATTGACAGTTTATATGGTGTGGTCTGCTATTATATTATGCCTTGGTCTTTTGTAATATGCCATGGTTTAATATTGCAATGTGCTATTTTCTGCTATTATAATCTACCTTGGTCTATCAGTACAATATGGCATGGTCTACTGTTACAATATGCTGTGGTTTGATATTGCAAAATGCCATAGTCTTGTATTACAGTATGCCATGGTCATCTATTGCAATATGTCATGGTTGTCTATTACAGTATACCACAGTTTGATATTACAATACGCACTGGTCTACTATTACATTATGCCTTGGTTTGCCATTACAATTTGCCATGGTCTGCTGTTACACTATGCCATGGTTTAATATTACAATGTGCAGACCTGTCGACTCTCTCTGTTTATCTGGGAACATCACAGATTTGCATAGCAAAAACAAAATTATATAGAAATATATATGTTTTTCCCGTTCCATGTTCAGTGAGTAACTTTCTATCATTTTCAGTAAAATCTGTTTTTTTTTGTGGTCAAATCCAGTAGTTAGATATTCTACATTTCCGGTATCAACAGCTGCCATTGTGAAGTTGATTGAAATGTCTTTGGTTTGTTCTATGTTCAGACAGATGAAACATAAAGTCCACTACAGAAAGGAATAAATCTAGGAGTTTCCATTTGGCTGGTACAGTTCAAAAGATGTTTTTTACAATGTCATTCTCCACCTTAAAAGCACCTTGTGAAACACTTGTCCCAGATTAAGTTTTTATTTAGTTGGCAGATCATAATATGCTATGGTCTCCTATTACAGTATGATTGCTCTGCTATTACAGTATGCCATGATCTGCTATTACAATATGTCATGGTCTGCTTTTACACTGGGCCATGGTGTGTTATTGCATTATTCCATTACCTGCTATTAAAATATGCCAGGATCTGCTATTGCAATATGCCATGGTCTGCTATTACAGTATGTCATGGTCTGCCATCACAATAATCGATTGTCTGCTATTACAAGATGCCATGGTCTGTTTTTACATTATGTCATGGTCTGCTATTGCAATATACCAAAGTCTGCAATTACAGTATGACAGGGTCTGCTATTAAAATATTCCATGTTTTAATAATGCAATATACCATGGTCTGCTATGACAATATACCATGGTCAACTATTATAGGATGTAATGGACTGTTTGCAATATGCCATGGTCTGATATTACAATATGCCATGGTCTGCTAGTCCAGTGTGCCATGCTCAGCAGTTGTTCATCTCCAAATAAAAAATAATTTGAACAAACTAGAGAACAAAAATAAATATTTGTAGCAAGGGAGACTACTGTATATTAATAAAGCTAAAGTCAGGACTTCATTAGCAAATGCTGAACATAGGGATAATTTTGGAATCTCTGTGCATGTTTGTCCCTTTGCCCATCTTTCCTCACCTAAAAGTTACCTTGGTGTTTGGACTCCTTTTTTTCATTACCATTCTTTAGAACCGTCTTGAAATTTAGATTATGACTTGGGGATGTGCTTGACATGCAGGTCATGGCTGTTTTTTATATATGTTATTTTGCAGGTCCTGGAATGGATCCATGACTATGGAGAGGCCTATCTGAACAGCCACAAGTCCTTTGGAAGTAACCTGCAAGAAACTGAAACCCTCTTGAGGGAGTTGTACGAATTCAGAGGACGGAGTGCGAAGGTAATTTAGAATACATGCATGCTGCAGTGGACATTATAACAGAACATCACATGATGCGCATGCAACATCAAGTACAGATAGCTAGACTGGTTTATACATATGAATGTTAGCTGGACTGGTTTACACAATGAATGATAGCTAGACAGGTTTAATCCTTCAAATTTGCTAATAAACTAGTAGCAATTAATATAATAACACAAATTAGTATGAGATTCATCAAACTGTTAACAAATAATTTCTTAAATTTTGTTACATTAATAATTTCAAGGAATAATGTTTTGAAAAAGGAACATGCAAAATTGTATAAATTTGCACCTGTAAATTTACCAGTATACTACCTCAGAGAATTTGTAGATGTAGCCAGTTTATTTATATTCTCTGCATGTGAAGAAAATTTATATTTTTTTTTCTTTTGTTTAATCTAAAACAAAGATGCAACTTTTGTTAAGTTCACCATTGTAGAAGCTCGATAGAAAAATTACTTTGGCATCCAATGGCATGTCCATACATCACCAGTGACACCCTGTGACACCCTAGATTAACTGTTGAATTATAGTTTAGAACAAACTCAATGTTAATTACTTCGTTTAATTAAAAGCTCGCTTGATCAAAAAGGGGTATTTTTTTGTACCTTTATTTTACATAGTCAAACTCGTTTTTTACCTTTATTTTACATAGTCAATCTTGTTTTAAGTAACACGGATATAGTATCAACCCATGTGTTTAATGGTCAGGGAATTGGTCCGATTGGTTGATGCTTTTACTTGCTTTGCATAAACAGACCATATATCTGGTTATAGTCATTATACATTTTAGTATAGATTACAACAATTTTAAGTAATACCTGTATTTTATAGTGGTACCTGTGTCTTATAGTTTTAACATTTACTACTATCCTAGGGTTAACTGAGAGTTTCTGGTGATTTGGTTAATCAAATGTGTATTTCAACATGGTCATATATGCCCATTTATTTAAAATAAATTAAATGTTAATTTTTGTTCTTAAATTTAATTCTAATTTGGTTTGAACAAGTTGTATTAAATCCTGATTGTTGAACACTTTGTACCTTAAATGTCATCCCTAGCAATTATTGATCACTATGGACTTTTACAGTAATGGCTAGGTACTAATGTTGATCAGGAAATGAGAACTTTGTGGCTAATTATAGAAAATAACGGGCTTAACTTTCATTGTGACATCACAGTACATGACATTAAATTCTTTACGTTGACCTTGTCCAAAAATGTCCATACTCTTTAACATTTATTTTCGTAATGTATTTCATGGTGCATCTAAATAATGAACTTCCAAAGCATATGGATTTATGATGATCAAATTAAAAATGAATCATTACAGTTTAAAGATATGTGTAGCCAAATTCTGAAAAGTGAAACCAGTTACTGAAATAATCTGTACTGAATAAAAAGATTGATGATCTGATTTGTACAACTTGCATTATAGTTGTCACAAACCATGGCTATAAAGTTAGCTCATGTTGCACATTGAGATGCAGGAGGAGTATTCACCATTTCCATTCATCTGCTCATTCATTTAATCATGTAGCCACTATTGTGCTGAGGTACCTTGAAACAATACCATTTATACATCTGTTGTAACCCCTCCAGAGTGCTGCAGTCTTTGCACTTAAAATTGGATGCAAAGCAAATTGGTTAATGACCTATTGGATATAGATGTGCATTTTAATGGCTTTTGTTTGATTTTGAGTGAGTTATTGCCTTTATTTGATGAATTTTTAATCTCTGTAATATCAGATCCTTTCTTCCAGTATAGAATAGGAACTATTTTGCTATATTAGGAACTATTCATTTTGGACAGAGTTATGCCCCTTGTCAAGTAAATTCTTTTCTTCACATGGAAACTTGGAATATTCATTGCAGTCAGCATAGCCCTAGAACCATTCAGTATATTCTGATGGAATTGTTAAGAACATTGCCACTTAGACCTTGATGTGCCCATTATGAGATTTGTCTTATCTATCCCATTTTTGACAGAGTTGTTGCCCTTGTCAGTGAACTTCATATTATTTGGATGTAGATTGTGACTAACAAAGCACAAGAAACATTCAACATCTTTGTTATATCAAGTAACTTGCAATTGTAGGAAAACAAAGAAAATGTAAAGCTGCTTCTGTCTTTGGCTGATGGATTTATTGCCAAGGGAAACATCCATGCTGGCAACATCCGAGCTTGGTGCAATGCTGTTGACAAGAGACACAAGGAATTTACAGATTGGATGGAGAAATATCGTGTCCGTCTTGAGGAGAAACTTGGAGTTAAGGAAGAAGAGGTCATAGTTGTAATAATTTCTACATAAAATATTTAAGAAAAGTTGAATCTTGTTTAAATTTGAGCAAATTTGCAAAAAGACAAAAAAGAAAGACAATTCAAATGAAAATTTTTTTTAATCACTCAATTTTTATAGCAAATGGTGAAACCTTGATATACTTTATCTTATGATAATGGTACTACAATTTTTCTTTTTTAGGTGGGATATTTATTTGACTGAAATAGACTTTTAAAGTGAATTAAATCAAGCAATTATAATTTTAGCACATGATTTAGAATATTCCATGCTTACAATAAAAGTCTTTGGTGATTACCTGTTAAGATTCATGAAACCTAAATATTGGCACTTATCATCTATTGGCTTGCTATTGTATCTTTTATATATCTTAGAACATAAAATAATTAAATAAAGAAATGTGCCTATTCCAGCCACCCAGTTCAAATGAGAAGGAAGAACAACGCCACAGTGATTCCTCAATAGAGGAGAAAGTTTTTCAGCAAACTCCAAAAGAGTTGACTGAGGAGAAGAGAAGATCAGCAAGGAGAAGGGAGTAAGAATTCCTACAAAATATTAGCAGATTTCTGAATGCCTTCATGTTCTATTTTTTTTTAATAATCAGCCATAATTTTGCCAACGTAAGTCTTAAGTGTAGCCTTAAGATATCTGTTTGGTCAGACTTGTGTCAGACTTAAATTTCAGTCAGTCACTTTCTGGGTTCTTAACCAAAAGTCAAAATTTAAAATCTGTTGGTGAAATCCAGTCATGGTCTCATTCTCACCAGGTCTTGTATTAAGTTTTAACTTGACAATTTGATTGGTCAGTTTTAATTCAGAATTGAATTTCAACCAATCAGATTGTTAGATTCTGAATTGAAATTTAACTTAAGACTATTTAAGTCCTGAAAATAAATTTATTTCCTTGAAACATAGAATATTCATCAAACAATGAATAATTTTGAAAGCTTACCTTTTTATTGTATTTTCCTGTCTGATTTACCTAAAAGGAGTGCTTTAGAAAACAAACCATTAAAGAGACATATTGTCTTTTTGATTTTCAAAGAAAGCATTCAGACTGTATGCCTCTGCCAGGCTGTGCATACATCATAAATTCAGCATTCACACTTTTTGTTTATTTTGCCAAACACAGAATCCATTCCTTCCTCTTTTACAGTATAAACATTTTTTGGCAATGGCTGCAAAATTCATAAGATATAGTGAAAAACACTGTTTAATGATACAAAAAGCATGAATCCAAGGTATAATTTTTAAATTTTTGTTTGATATTTACCATATGTACTCACATATAAGCCTAATCACATAAAAGCTGACCCCCCCTTTCCCCGCAACTGAACAGTTGACAATAAGGGATTAAGGCTGGATATACAACAAGGGGAAAATATTTGCCACATGTACAGTACCTCGAGGCTGCTTATTTAAGTACCTTAAGTTCAACAAAATAGGAAATTCTTTATTTGCCAATCAATCACTGGTGCTTGTATAACACATGGGAATGAAGAACATGGTTTCTTTGAATCATGATGGAGGGTCTGTTGTTTTCACTAAATAGTTGCTTCGATAAGGATTAACTTTTAATTAGTTTCGCAGGCTTTCATGCTTGTTTATTTAAGACAATCCTTTAGCATTTGTGCAGTTTGGCCACAGGTGACCAGAATACGAAAATAGGGCATGTCCTGGGGGAAAATAAGGCATGTCCTGGGGGAAAATAAGGCATGTCACAGGGAAAAACCGTGCATCCTTTGCAACGTTCGACAATAATAGACCTGTTCAGTCTCCCTGTGTGGCTTTTCAAAAGTTTGTGTATGCTTTACACCCTGTTTTTCAACACTGTGCTAATCATGCTAATATCATGGCATGAAATGCAGTTACACATCAAAGTATAGTTGCCTGTCAAAATTCCCTCTTACCGCAAGCCAGATTCAGGGTTTTAATGATTGACTGGCCTGTATTGCTGTCGGAAGATGAAAGACAAATCAACCAACTATCAACAACGGAGACGCTGAAACATCAAGCTTTAAATTGTTTGGAAAGTTATGATGCTGTTCAGCTAAAATACAGAACTAATATAGACTGATGGTGAGCTTAGTTTATCTATAATGGGAATGTTAGCCTTTATTCTTCACACTCTTCATGAACATGTAAGTTCTGCTGGTTATGTGCTTTGTAAATTAAATGTACTTACCTTTTCATCAATATTAACTCAGTTTGTAGGGTTGCTCATACCATTGAAAATGAGTAACTCATGAGCACGTGTTCAACATAAATGAAATTATCTATTAAGGACTAGCTGAAATATTATCTGGAAGAATTCAATTTGGTTGAAACAATAAAGCAAAATCTGCATCTAATATGTTTGGGAATAAATAAGGATTTAAGTAACACTATGTACGATTTGCACTGTGTAAGTACTGTACATTATATTGGGTTCTCAGCCAGCGAATTACGAAGTCTGTTTTTACTTTTATTTAATTTTGCGTTGGAGAAATCAGAAAATATGCACATGCAAAATAATAACAAAATCGATCATAGTACTTGATAGCAGTTAAAAAGTGTTTGGTCACCAAAAATGATTTTCTTTTATATGCATATGTTTTAGGACATAGAAAAAAATTTTTTTTTCATGCCTTAAAGAAAAAAATAATTTTTTCATGCCCCAACATTTACAACCTTTACAGAAGTTACCAAAAAGAATTAAAAACTGTCAAGTTTAGACATTGACCTGCAGATAAGCTGACCACCTTTATTTCAGGCCTTTATTTTATCCTAAATTATTCAGCTTTTTGCAACCATATATAGTAATGTTTTATGCTGAAGAATTTTTTTTTTCAAAAATTTGATTTCTTTTTGGAAATTTCTTAAATTTTTTTATTTTTCAAGATCTGAATAATGTTCAACAAGTTCTGATTTATAACAACTTTTCTTTCAGTAATAAAAAAACTTTCTTGGCAGTAGTCCATCATTGTAAATCATTTTTCCTTCAGGTTCATTATGGCTGAGTTGCTACAGACGGAAAGAACATATGTTAAAGATCTGGAAATTTGTATCCAGGTATGTACGTGTCATGTAGGCTATGAAGCTCATTTAGTGTTGAATTTTAAGTAATCATGATGCTCTTTCATGCTATGGTATGTTTCCTCTGCCTCCCATATTTTTAAAATTGCATCACAGCTTTTTAAAACTTTATTTCAGGTTCAGTTTCTTCATGAGTTCCACTGCAATTATACGGACATACATACCACCTCTTCCACCAAAAAAACCATCTGTTCTCTCAAAGCATTTGTTCTTTCTTTACAGGTGGTAACACTAATAAATCTGCATTGAAAATATGGTCTCTTAAGATAGGTGGTTTCATAAAACAAAGGTCTTTCAAGATAGGTGGTCTCTTTAACAGAGGTCTTTCAAGACAGATGGTATTTTATAACTGGTCTTTCAAAACTGTTCGTATCTCATAAATGTTGTCTTTGGAGGCAGGTTTTACAGTAAATCATTTTTCAGCATCTTCTACTTGTACTTTTAATTGGGTTTCCAATTCCATTTCTTTTGAGAGTTATGTCCCTTTGTCAACCTGACATGTAAATATTATTTCAATTTGAACAGTGTTATGTTCTTTGTCTCTGGCTTTTTCTCAAAAGGTGAACATTACCTTGGGGTTTGCCTATTTGATATCATCCAGCCTTTTTATTTCTTCATTACTTTTGCTCCTTGCACAATAATTCCCATGACTATATCATTTGCTCATTAGATGTCTATACAGGAAACCTTTCACACATATCCCTGTTTGTTACAAAATCGTATGATTGCAACTAGTCCTGCTACCTTTGCCATCAAACTTGTCCATATTAATTTCATCATCTGAAGATGCATATATCAACAAATCATTGTTACCTGCACATTTTGTTACTATTGTAAGAAGCCATGGTGGTTCAGTGATTAGAAGGCTGGAATTATGACTGAATGGGTGCAGGTTCAAATCATACAATCGGACCAGCTTATGTCAGCTATGATAATGTGTCTTTGGGCAAGATACTTTATTTCAACTGTCACGCACTAAATATAAGCCAAATGTGTTGGTTTTTGGTAAAGCACCACACCAAATCAAAACTTGCGTTTGTTTTGACATGTTCGGATGTAGTATGACAGAATCATCTGGATGCAGATTGTCTCGCATATTAAGCAGATTGCCTGCAGTTCTTGATCTTTTTGCAATAGAGTTGGATGTAGTGTATGACAGAATTTTGTGAATGTAGCTAGGTTTTAAGTTTACAGTGGGATCTCATGAAAGGTTTGTACATGTTATGGTCATAATCCAAAGATGGGCTCATGCAGTTTGTGTAAAAGTTATTGCCCTTTTTGTCCAGATAAATCCTGTGTAAGACAGACTCTTGTGAAGGCAGCTTGTTTTAACTTGATTATTGTCCTCATTAAAATATGCACATATTAATAAAGGTATGTGCACCTGTCATTGTAAGAGTTATTGCCCTTTATTAAAGCTGGAAGCATTATTTAACAGAATTTTGTGAATGTAACTACTCTTAGTTTTCAGTGGATTGCTGTGAAGCTTAGTATTTAACAAGTTCATCAGATATTCATGCTGACCATGCATTTTACTCACAATTTTTTTTGGAAAGAGTTAATGCCCTTTTGTCATGATGAACTATCATGTTGTAGTGGTGAAATGCCAGAGAGTCAAAGGGTATATTTATTTAAGCATTTGGTCATCATTTTTATAGTTAGTATTAGTTTTAAGCCAAAATTTGGTATGCAGCTAGATTTTGACAAGACCTTGGCTGAAGTTTGTCAGCACTGTCATATTGTCTTGCAGAGTTATAGCCCCTGATTTTTGGTCCCACCCACTTATTATTTTACACAACAACTTCATTAATTATTATTACACTTAGACTAAATCGGATATCAACTTCAGGTTGAGAAGGCCTTGGTTGAATATGATTGTCACTGCTCTGCTGCATCTCTTAGTGAAGTTATAACCCCTGATTTTCTGACCCACATACTTAGGTTTCCACACGGTAACTTCTATAGGTGGCACTCTACAGTTTTGTATTTTGCTTGGGGTTAGAATTTTAAAGAAAAAGAATTTCCCTTGGTTTCCTAATTGGTTATATTGGCCATTTAAAAAGGACCTTGTATATCTTAGGCATCGTTCAAAGAACCTTTAATTCCCTTTTTGATGGTATATATTATTGATGGGTGTAATATGAGTTGTAGAGTATACAGCTTGGCCTTACTCCAGATTTGCACCTTCCAAAAAAGTGCTAGCTCCACTAGATCATTTTCACTTCCTGAACTTCAAAAGTAAATTGTAAAAAAAGAGCTGATAACCTTTTTTTTGACTTTTTTATATTTGGTAATTCATTCATTACACTTTCAGAAGCTGGCATTGTCTAGACTGGCAAAATTCATTTTACCTAGTTAAGTAGCTGCCAAGGATAGTGTACTTTTGGCAAAGTCAGGCTTAATTATGGAGCACAAGGGAGCAGTCATTTTAGTTAGCAAGTGTGCTAAGATCATTTAC
This sequence comes from Potamilus streckersoni, assembly GCA_016746295.1. NCBI lineage: Eukaryota > Metazoa > Mollusca > Bivalvia > Unionida > Unionidae > Potamilus > Potamilus streckersoni. The sequence goes on from JAEAOA010000405.1 coordinate 480,337, forward strand.
AATTTCCAAAAGTACAATAGGAAAAGAAATGTCAACCACATTCCATCAAAGTAGCATAGAGGTATGCCAATATTCTATCCACTGTGCATGTTTTAAATGAAAAGAACTTTACCTTACATATGTCACTGAAAATTACCTAATAACTGGTGAGCAATGAAGGATGAAGGACCCATAATTGCCTCACCATAAGCCATATTTTGCAAAAAAGATGAACATGAAATGGAACATGTTAATCTCTCTCTGTCCATTCATCACACTTTCATTTCTGCAGAATACCTCTATTTTTGGAATTGAAACAAATTTTGTATGCAGCTTAATTTGGATAAGAGTTTGGCTGAGTCAGCTTTATGTGTCATGGTTTAACAGAGTTATAGCCCCTGATTGCCATGTACTCTCTTTCCTACACAACAAATCCCTTGAGGATTAGATGTATTTGACTGAAACCAAATTAGTATATGTGGTATTGATGGCAGAGATCGATTGTCAGAGTTCGGCAGAGTTATTTTCATTTTGTTTTGCTTATTTTTGAAAGGAAATTTTTACCTGATGACATGGGACAAATGGAAATGCAGAGTCTATGAGTACAAACTATCTTTTACCATGGAATTTTTCCATTTCCCCTCCTGCAGCCAGAAGGTTAAAGAAATCACTGTTTTACTGAAATGGTTATTTCGTTAGGGAAATAGTCACTGCTTTAGTGAAATGGTCATTGCCTTAGTGAAATGGTCATTGCCTTAGTGAAATGGTCATTGCCTTAGTGAAATGGTCATTGCTTTAGTGAAATGGTCATTGCTTTAGTGAAATGGTCATGGTTTTAGTGAAATGGTCATAGCTTTAGTGAAATGGTCATTGCCTTAGTGAAATGGTCATTGCTTTAGTGAAATGGTCATTGCCTTAGTGAAATGGTCATTGCTTTAGTGAAATGGTCATTGCTTTAGTGAAATGGTCATTGCCTTAGTGAAATGGTCATTGCCTTAGTGAAATGGTTATTGCTTTAGTGAAATGGTCATTGCCTTCGTGAAATGGTCATTGCTTTAGTGAAATGGTCATTGCTTTAGTGAAATGGTCATTGCTTTAGTGAAATGAATTTAATGTATTGTCCCATTTTCAGTGTTATTTGAATGAGATGAAGGACCCAGACAACCTGATTCCACAAGGAATACAGAACAAGTACAAAGTTATCTTTGGAAACATGGAGGAAATATATGAATTTCACAAATTGTAAGTTGCACATCAGCAGAAATCTTTGAGACTATGGAACCACATATCCAGTCTCTATCATACTGTGAATTTAATAGACATAATTACTCTTCATTTTTGGTTGCACATAAATGAACTAAAACTGTATTTTGTGTCATAGTTTTAGACAAATGAAATTTCATAGGAATGTAAACAAAACTACAAAAGGGATCAATTTGTAAAATGCAGAACAATAATTTGTAATAAAAAATAAAGCATATTTTGTACAAAAACACAGAAGAATAATTTATTAAAAAGTACATAATAATTTGTAAAAAAATGCACAATGATAATTTTTATAAAAAGTAGCAAATGATAATTTATTCAAAATATGGAAAACGATAAAATATACAGAATGATAATTTGTAAATAAATATATAAAAGAATAATTTGCAAAAAAGTACAGAATAATAACTTGTAAAAAATCATGGTGCAATATGATAATTTGTAAAAAAAAAAAAAAAAGGAAAAATACAAAATGATTATAAAATTAAAATATACAAATAATTTGTACAAAAATCTTTGAAGTGGATTGTCAATCTCACCATCCAGCATTATAAGTATTTGGATAAATTAGGGTTTTCTGCAATAAGTTAAAATCGTTGCTCATTGAGCTGATAGGAGCTTGTTTACAGAATATGGCATAAGATTTTCTTTTACACTAAAAACACATTTTTGTTTTTAAAAAAGTACAGAATTTTTAAAATAATTTTTCAGTCTTTTCCTGAAAGAGTTAGAGAAATATGAAACAATACCAGAAGATGTTGGACATTGCTTTGTGACATGGGTGAGTTGGAACTTTCTGTCTTTGTTACTACTATATATCTTAGCTGCTCTGTTGGCCTAGTGGTTAGAGCATCCTCCTCAGATGCAGAAGGTCGTGGGTTCATACCTGGCTAAGTCAAACCAGAGACTTAAAAAAATGGTACTGACAGCTATTTTGCTTGATGCACGCTCAGCATTAGGAGGTCAGTGTTAGGACTGGTCGGCCTGGTGTCAGAATAATGTGACTGGCTGGGAACACCATGCTACATGTCCGCTGCATGATGCCCCAGTGCTAAGACATCACTATAAACTGTCACACTGCAGACATCCTAGCAATATGACTGAAAATTTTTAAAAGCTGCATTAAAAATCTAAATCACACACACACACACACACACACACACACACACACAAATCATATGGCAAATAACAACCCTTTCAAGCACACTGGATCCAGCAAGTGATCACATGTGTAAGGGATTGATTGAGATAGATGAGTATTCACAACAAGTCTATACAGGCAGGTTCAGACATAATGTATCTATAGCTTTAATTCATGTAGAGACAGCCATATAGAGTTTTACAATCACAATGGTTTTTTATGTTTATTTGTTTCTTTTGTCTATGTTTTGTATATGCCTTTGAAAAAGACTCATTAAGAGTTGAAAGCGCTCAGGCTAGTTAGTTACAAGTTTTTTTGTCAGTTTATTGCATCTATGATAATATGTCGCATGATCACTATACTCAAGGCACTAAACTTGTGTGCCCAAATGTTGATGACACAAGGTGATCATGCAAGCAATGTATTGATGACCTTGATACCAACCAATCATTTTAACTTCATATAACCAAGTGTCTGAACAAGGTCAGCAAAAAATAATGCTAATGAAATACTTTTAAGTTCTGTACAAATGGAATGTACTTTATAAAAAATATTGAATCCCATTAAAATAATCACCACAATAAAATGTAATGAAACAAAATATTTTTTTTTTAAAACTAACCCATGGCAATTTAATTACATATTTGTAACACTATATATTGCCACACTGCAAACTTTGAAAATCAAATTGTTAAAAATCCAAATCTCACACACATGCACACACATACACATGCACACACATGCACACACACACATTATTGTGTAAGAGACAAATCAACTACATTAAATTATCCCAGTCTTTCACAAACGTGATCAAAGAAAGACATCAACCAAGCAAAAGAAGTACCTGATGAATTTTAAAAGCTTTGTTTGATAGATATGGTTCATTATGGAGTTGTTGACTTTTCTCCATTATGTCATGAATTTCATAAAGCGTGTAGAACTGTTTTGGAATTTGTACTATTCTTGATTACAGCTGACCTAAGTGGGAAATTACCAGACTTAGGACAGACTCAGGTTGGAAATACTGAGTGGTGAAGACTTGTGTCTTCCTTTGTTATGTTGTTAAAGGTTAGACCGATACTCAACCTCTTATTCATTGATGAATACTCATCATTTTCTTGGTTACAGGTAGGAAGGTTGTGTGACAGTCTCCTTATTGTGCCATTTGCAAGTTTATTTCAAATTTGAAAATGATTCAAGGTTTAAAGGTATTGATGTATGCTGCAAAAAATACTTTAATTACAAAGGGTCAAGTTCACCTTAGTCTCAATATATTTTTTCTTTTTTGCGTGATGTTAAGAAAGATTGCTGGAGACTAATGATAGCAGAGATGAGATACATATTCATTTAATGAACTCTGGTATATAGTAATTGTCACTGTGTATTACTTGATACAGGCCGAGAAATTTTCCATATATGTCACCTACTGCAAGAACAAACCTGACTCCAACCAGATGCTGGTAGACCACGCTGGGACGTTCTTTGAGGTATTTAAAGAGCTGAATAATCTACCATTCTGTCTATCCATCTGTTTCCTTGTCTGTCTGTCTTTCAAGAAGCCACCACCAGTCACGAAATGTTGATAATCTTGTATGACATTACACAAATTATATTGTGTTTAAACAAAGAAAGGACAACTTTTAGTTATATGATTTGGAATAGATAACATTAATTGAACATTTGCAGTATTGTATTGGATCATTTTTATATATGCCCACAAAACATGGATCCTTTTATGTTGTTTGTGATTCAGTCTGGCAGTCTGTCTATTCATCTGTTTTACCAGCTTGGTTTCAACACAACTTTAGTTGTCCATCATCTTAAGTTGCCAAGCTTTCTAGATAGCTTGGACTTGGGAAGAACCATGTTGATTTAAAAAAGATAAATGCTTTCCATATAATGACTGTAATTCTGCATCCCAGACCTGGCACAAGCTTTGTGGATAGGTTACACTTAACTGAAGAAAGATTTTGAAAGGGCAAGGGTTAGTATCATTCTGTGAAAGAAGAAAAATGGTTTATAAAAATAGTGCAGGCATATAATATGCTATCCACCATAAGCTTCATTGCAGATCTTGACTGTTAAAAATTTAGTTTTTAGTTTGATTGATCTATAATTCATAATTCTGGATATTTATGACATTAAACCATGAAAATTCTCTCAAGCTTAAGAGCTTATTGCAGTTCAAACAACTTTGAGATAATTTTATTGAAAAAAATCCACATTAAATTTTTTCATGTCACTTCATCACGGAGAGGAAAGAATATAGCAAGAATTTTACCACTGCAAATTTAGATTTTTGACCAATCAGGAATAGTGTTACATTTCAACCAATCAGGAAGAGCATTATATTTGGCTAATCAGAAAGAGCATTACATTTGCAAGTGTTTTAGAATTCACCAGATAAAAGCTGCTAGAGTGCAGAAGCGAGTAAATCACCAAAAATATTTATAAATTTGCACACCTTTAGTGAGAGACATCCTACAAATAAGTTCAAATTCATGCATATAAAAATGTACTCATAGTGGTATTGAACTGTTAACTGTTAGCCATTGAAGTGCTTGCAGTAATTTTAAAAGTTTTGAAGTATATCAGATTACTGGAGTTGTGAAAGTGTTACTGGAAATACCACTGAGTGATTTTGAACCAAAATTTTATCTCTATTGTACATCCTGAATGAACAAATGCAAATGGCATGTGAGATTAAGGTCTTTTTTTTATGCAATTTCACCTGACAAGTGAGTTCATACAGTAGGTGGTTTTCCAGAATCAGCATATGGAATAATACCATGCATTCATTGTTTTCATTTGCATCAAATTTTATTGTTTAGGGAAAAGTTACATTTTTGTTATTACCTATATTATATATATATATATATATATATATATATATATATATATATATATATATATATATATATATATATATTTCTACAAAATACACAAGATATTTCTCATAATGATTTTATACATATTTCCCCAAACTGCCATAACATAATGAGGGACTGTTGTAATGTTCTGATTTTTTCCAAAATTTTGTATCTATTAAATATTTGTCATATTCTGTTCTTTCAAAGGAGTTGCAACAGAAGCATAAACTTGCCGAGCCTGTAGCATCGTACCTGATCAAACCCGTGCAGAGAATTACAAAGTATCAATTGCTGCTGAAAGACCTATTGTCATGTTGTGAGGGTCACACGGGGGAAATTAAGGTGAGTATTCCCATCAATAATGTGAAATGGCCGAAACACGGGGCAACCCTTTCAAGACTGGAATATTAGTAAACCAAAAAAAACTTCCATAGAATAAAATCATGTTTCTGGTCCTGGAAATTTCTGACCTACAATATTAGCTGAAACCCCACCATTATGAAATCCTGAAAATTTTTGGGGTTTCAAATGAAACTTTTATGGAAAAATATTTTGGTTATGTTTGGTTTGATGCTTTATGTGACTGCAACATAAGTTGTTTATTTACTGCCAAGGCAGTTCGATTATTCTTCCTTTCCCAGGGACATTCAGTGGTTGCTGAACCAGTCTTGTTTGATGGTAGGATTCAAACCCAAAAAGGAACCTATGCAGGGTAGAATAGAACAAGTATAGAATTACATATTATTACATCAATGAAATCCCAATTGTGACAGATATCATATTTTAAAATTAACTGGCTGATGATGTTTTCTAAAAGAAAGATTTGTATGTGACACAACAATTAATTTTATCTGATTATTAGATGAAAATTGTGTCTTTTTAAAATAATAATTTAAAAATCCTGTGAAAAGTGAATATTGTGAGGGATACCTGGGGATTTCTGTCTTGAGAGGTTTTACTGGTTGGTGTCACGGGTTTAAAATTAGTATGTGGCTAGCCCAAAGCTAGTAAATTTCCTTTGGGGCTAGTAGTTTTCATAATTTTTAGAGTCTGATGGCTAGTATTGTTTCAGTTTTCATTGTTGTCATTGCTAATTTACACTATGATATTCAGTTTTCTAAAATTTGAATGATCAAACGATTTCCAAATTTTCTCGAACCTAATTGCATAAATCCCCAAGATGATTTTGAAAATTCTGATTTGACATTTAACATTCCCAAATGGGGCTGAACTCCCAGCTTTTCTAAATAAGGTAGTAGCGTTTCAAAAAGCATAAATGAACATTGAAGCTGACATGGACAAAAGACAGGAAAGAGCTGACATGGACAAAAGACAGAAAAGAGCAGACATGGACAAAAGACAGAAAAGAGCTGACATGGACAAAAGACAGGAAAGAGCTGATTCATGATGGGGAAAAGAACATTATGCAGTGTAACTGATTTATGAAGTCACAAAAACAGAAAAAGATCCAGTTTAATTTTGCAGCATGTTCTAACTTTTAAATTAGAAACAGTAATCACACACAGAAACTTATGTGCAACACAAAAGGAAATCAGAGAAAATAATAGTTGGGCAGAAAATGGAAGTCTACTGCTGGCAAGATCTTAGAAAATTTAAATTGGAATGTGTTTGATGGGCTGGTTAAGTTGTTTAGAAATCCACATGCAATTACAAAGAACAGAAAACCATTTGTCGAAATTAACATCATATTTAGCTGACCTTGCTATAAAGGCTGGTTGGCTAATGGTATGCCCTGTGGCTTTCATACCCTATTTTATCATGCATTGTATGATGTACATGTGGCAAAAGTTGCTATTTTCAGCTTATTCTTATGTCATTGACCCAGTTTGGACCAAACTTGGCAAGAATAAAAATAAAGGCCTTTCAAATTTCTGTTTGCTATCAAATGTGGTTGTTGTTACTATGGATAAATAAACAGTTCAATGGTTACTATGGATAAATAAACAGTTCAATGGTTACTATGGATAAATAACCAGTTCAATGGTTACTATGGATAAATAAACAGTTCAATGGTTACTATGGATAAATAAACAGTTCAGTGGTTACTATGGATAAATAAACAGTTCAATGGTTACTATGGATAAATAAACATTTCAATGGTTACTATGGATAAATAAACATTTCTATGACATTTTCTCAAAAGACCACTCAATAACTTTTGAGAAATTTTTAAATAAAGAGCTTCCAGATTTCTATAAAGAATGCTAGTCTGCCTTAAAATAAAGCCACTGTTACTAAAGTAGAAAGAATCTTAAAACAACTTGTCAAGAACTGCTCAACAACTACTCAACAACTTGTCCAAAACTACTCAACAACTTAACAACTGCTCAACAGAATTTTACCAAATTTAACAGCATTCATTCATGAAATACGTTTAGCTTTTCTTACAAAGACAAATTTGCCATTAGATATGACCAGCATTTCTGAAAGTAGAAAAATTTTATACTTGTTAAAAGTTGCTTAAGAGAATTACTCAGTATTCATATCTTATTATCATATTATCAAACAGACCTTTCAAATTTGTATAAGTTATGTTGATCTGCCTTCAGATATGTTGTTGTTGTTGTGTTCTGGTTTACTGCCATTTTTCAGCACAAGATAGGCTATACATGGTGGCCAGTATAAATGGTGCAGGAAGAACCTGTGAAAACCCCAGAAAGGATCACTGATCCATGATAAGCTACTGGCAAGCTTTCTCACACACATATTCATTGGCCGAACTTGATACTTGAACCTATGCAGACAGGTGAGATTGCATTGATCCATAATGTTGAGTGCTTTAAACCACTTAGCCATTTGGGGCCCTTGCCTACAAATATGGGTACTGTCACTAAACATTTTGACCTTTAAAATTAACCAAAAGAATCTTGAAAGATTTTAACATTTCATACCAATTGTAAATATTGGCCACCAGATGTGGTTGCCATTACTTTAAATTGATGAACCTTAAAATAACTTTTCAGATCTACTTGACAGATTTTGACACAATTAACAAAGCACCTTGGCATGAAGGGTACTTGTTTCAGGATAATGTATGGCTTTCAAGTAGGTATAAATTATGCTGACCCACCATTAAATATGGCTGTTGTTACTAGAAATAGGAAAAAATTTAACAACTTCCAAACTGCCTTTCAGAATTTTACCGGATTTGACACAAAAAGTGTTGTTGGTTGAAGAAAATTGAGATTTATAGAATTGATACTGATCAGACATGGCTGCCATTAATAAAAAAAAACAAAACACTTACTGTACATGCTCGCATATAAACCTGTTCGCGTATAAGCCGACCCCCCAAACTGATATTAGCACTAGAAAGTGCATGACCTGCCAACCCACAACTCAGACACATGATGCATTTATTTTGACAAACTTATTTTAACAAAACTTACATGTATACTTAACTCGGGGTTAGAATGCATGATTATTAAAATGAAATTAAATAAGCTTGTTTGAAAAGTGATATATTTAATTTTTTGTTTTCTTACTGTTTCTGCCAAATTAACATTTGTGTATATTTTGATTGAATGGTGACTAGAATTTAGCAGTCGTGAGTTGCTGTATCACTATCTCTCCCTTTTGACTATTAATGTTTGTTTATGCATTATTGCATTAGACATATTATATCATTGCACCAATAATTGCAAGTTTACTTTGCCTTGAAATTTTAAATACCTAGCTCATTAAAATGCGATGACAGTATGACAACACAACAAACAACAATTTGGTTTGAGCCAATACTCTTAGTTAGACTATTTAATATATTTACATAATGGTGCCACCACATATTCATTATAGGTTTTAATACGTACTGAACGAAGTACATTCCACTGAATGAAGTTTGTCCCTTGGAATCGAATCATGGCCATGACTATGTGCTAAATTTTAAAGATATCTCTAAAAGTACAAAAATGAAGTTTTTAGAAATAATTCTTCGAAAATTATGCTAATACTCTAAAAGTTGAGTTGTAGTTTCCTTTGATGTAAGCGACCTTAAACCATACCTGTCGACTTTCATGCTGGGAGAAATAAAAAAAAACCTCCTGATTTTGGGTTTTGCTCCATGTCTACCTCCCGATTTCATAACATTTTTGATTTTTGCAGAGAACTCCTGATTATTACATTATATCTTCGATTTTCATTTCTTTTAAAAAAAAAATTTTTATGTCCCAAGCTTTACAGCTGTAATGGCTGTAAATAGTAATAGTATATAGTAACTGTAATAATAGTCTACAAAAAGACTTAAAAGCTGTCAAGCTTAGACATTCGCCTGCGGATACGCCGAACCCCCTTCTTTCAGGCCTTATTTTAAAACTAAATTTTTTGACTTGTATGCAAGTATAAATGGTACCCAACTTTATTTATTGAAAAAACAACAATACTGATAGACTTTGACAGAAAACATCCTAACATAAAAGCCCTCTGGTTTTGGACAAATGATGCTGATCATTTTTAAAACATGCAAACAGTAGTGTTGGCCAACTGCTTCTGTATTTAAAGTGAGTGGTCTCAGGCCCATTTGTTTCTCATTACATTTACTACATTTTGTTACATTTTCTACATCTTGTTATATTTACTACATCTTGTTACACTTACTACATCTTGTTATATTTACTGCATCTTGTTATATTTACTGCATCTTGTTACATTTACTACATCTTGTTACATTTTCTACATCTTGTTATATTTACTACATCTTGTTACATTTACTACATCTTGTTATATTTACTGCATCTTGTTATATTTACTGCATCTTGTTACATTTACTACATCTTGTTACATTTTCTACATCTGGTTATATTTACTACATCTTGTTACATTTACTACATCTTGTTATATTTACTGCATCTTGTTATATTTACTGCATCTTGTTACATTTACTACATCTTGTTACATTTACTACACCTGTTGCTTTTTTCTCTTAGGATGGCCTAGAAGTAATGGCTAATGTGCCAAAGAAGGCCAATGATGCCATGCATCTGAGCATGTTGGAAGGCCTTGAAGACAGTTTGGAAGCCCTCGGAGAAGTCCTACTCCAGGACAACTTTACTGTCTGGGACCCCAAACAGCTGATTAAAAAGGGCAGGGAACGACACATCTTCCTGTTTGACATGTGCTTAATCTTTGCTAAAGAATCAAAAGACAGCAATGGGAAGACCAAGTACATGTACAAATTCAAGATGATGGTGAGTGCAGTTGAAGCATGTTTGCTGTGAAAGAACCATTTTCAGATTTTAAGAATGATGACCAGGTGATGACGGTGGTGGTAATGATAATAAAGATTAACCTATAATAATAAAAATAAGGGTGGATCTCTATATACACACACATAACACCAAAAACAAACAACTTAATAACCACATGTAAACCCTCATAGTACAGAAACAATGAAGCAAACACCATTCAAGCAATTTGTGTTATCAATTTTCAAGCTCCTGATTTGAATCCTAAATGCCTCGAAAGCTCTGTATTACCTCAAGCTATTGCAGGTGATTGTTATTACCACCATTGCTTCTGTGCACTGATGTTTTACAAATGGTGGTTTTGAAATGGGTGGTGGTATATTGTACTTTCTTTTATATAACGTGAAAAAAACAAATTTGCTATGATTATATTACAACTTAAGTGATACATAACAGGTTGTTGCTACCTTAGAAGACCATGCAGAAAGGAAAATCATTGCATTCAAATATTTCATAAAAACAAAATTAACTTATATGATCCATTTCCAGTATTTTTGTCTTCCAGGTGTGCTAAAATGTGAAAATTAAGTTTGTTATTATTCATTGAAATATTTATATATTTTATTTTATGCTATTTCCAGATCTCTGAGATCAACATAACAGAGCACATCGAAGGAGATGCCACAAAGATTGCCTTGTGGACAGGAAGAGTACCTATTTCTGAGTACAAGATTGTGCTCAAGGTAATTTATGAGTACAAGATTGTGCTCAAGGTACAGCATTTCTCTTATGATAGACCCATTTATGATTACAAGATTGTACTCAAGGTACAGCATTTCTCTTATGATAGACCCATTTATGATTACAAGATTGTACTCTAGGTACAGCATTTCTCATATGATAGGCCCATTTATGATTACAAGATTGTGCACAAGGTACAGTATTCCTCGTATGATAGGGCCATTTCTGATTGCAACATTGTACTCTAAGTACAGCCTGTCACATGATAGGCCCAATGTTTCCCTTTACCCACAATTGCACTTCAGAGAACCCAAAATTTTTCATTTGACCCCAAATTTTGATACCAAAGTTTGTTTTTCACTCAGTCTGACCCCCAGTTTTGACACCAAGATTTTTTACTCTATCTTGCATCCCTTGGGGATACACTGAAGGCCCATTTTTGAGTACAAGAAAATGCTCAGCTTATGGTATTTCTTGTATGATAGGCTCATGGGGAGATTGTGCTCAGTATACAGAATTTTTCATATGACAAGTCCATGCAGCCAGCAAAAGAAATTTTTCAAAAAAGTAGGGATTGGCTAAGATGTAAATAATGTTTGGACAAAAAGTGTTAGGTGGGATTATTGGCAAGCATAGGCACTTGATCATATAAACATTTTATTGGCATGGAGGTAGAGCATTATATATTTAATTTGGAGTATTAATAATGCTCAGTTTAAATAGTTCCTTAGAGTAATGATACAATTATTTTGAGCTCGTTGGTAATAGGCCAGAAGACCTTATGAGATGTCTGTTGTTTGGCATCTGGCATAAGGCCATCTGATAGCTCAAGTTTATTATTGGTACTCCTCTGAAACTATTTTAAGGTTTGTCATGAAAGTTTACACACACATTCATCCCTTGGTCTTATCAGTCCTAGATGACAAATGTGCTGCTCACATATCCAGTATACCAGTCCGGTGGCCTAGTGGTTAGAGCATCCACCTCAGATGTGGGAGGTCATGAGTTCAATCCCCAGTCGAGTCATACCAAAGACTTACAAAAATGGCACTAACATCACTGCCTCACTTGTCGCTCAGTAATAAGAGTTTAGTGTTAAGACTTGTTGGCCTGGTGTCAGGATAATGTGACTGGGTGGGACATCATGCTAAATGTCTGCGGCATGATGCCCCATTGCTAGACATCACTATAAACTGCCACACTGCAGACATCGTAACATCCAGTGTTTCTGCAATAGTGGTTACATTGAAAATCTTGGTGCTACTTCTTTAGAGTGAATGCTCATATTAGTGTGTAGTTTTCACTAAAATGCTTCTTATGAAGTCTAATTAGTCCTACATGAAAATTATGCAGATCAGAAATTCAGTATAGCCAGTTTGTTGTTTGTTGTTGTTGGGCTTAACGCCATTTTTCAGCACACGATAGGCTATTCATGGCGGCCAGTATTAATGGTGGAGGAAGAAACCGGAAAATCACCGGAAAGAACCACAGACCCACGAGAAGCTACTGGCAAGCTTTCTCACTTATCCACATTCGCCGAATCCTATACTCGAACCCACGCAGACAGAGGTGAGATGGCAGTGATCTGTAACGGACAGCGCTTTAGACCACTCGGCCACTCGGGGCCCCCAGTATAGCCAGCATTGCAGCCATCACGAAATTTGTATCATTCCAGAATAGATGGTCATATCCATATGGAGTTTTCAATAAAAGGCTTCTTTTGATGTCTAGTTGTTCTAAATGAAAGTGGTGCTGATATGGGGTGCAATATGGTTAGCACAGTGGCCATCTGAAAATATTGTTTTTGCTGCTACTACAAGGATGCTTATATCAGCATAGGGTTGTCACTAAAAGACATCTTTTGAAGTTTAGTTGGTCTATATAAAAAAGTGCAGATCTGGTGAAGTATGGCCATCACAATTGCCATCTGGAAATCTTGTCGCAGCTTTTTCAGAACAAATAGTTTTATTAATGTGGTGTTTTCTCAAAAAGACATGTCCAGTTGGTCTTGAATGAACATGGTGGCCAACTTGAAAATCTTGTTATCGCTATTCCTCATGAATGAATGGTCATACCAGCATGGTTATAACTAATAGTTGGTTCTGAATGAAACTGATACTGATCTGTCATTCAAAATGTAGACACCACAGCAGAATCTTTTTATCACCACTTCAGGTGAACAGAAAGTTCTTTTGATGTGGGATTTGCACCAGAAGACTTCTTATGATATCCAGTTGGTCTTAAATGAACATGGCACCAATCTGACATGCAATATGTCTGCCGCAAATCTTATTACTGCTGTTCTAGAATGAATGACCATATCATAATGGAGTTTTCACTAAATAAATTCTAATATTTTTATCTTAAATTAAAATTATGCTGATCTGAATTCCAGTATGTGGTCATCTTGTTTTAGCTGCTTTTAAAGGGAAGGTAATTTTGACATGGCTTTCCTTAAGAAGAATTTTTAGGGTGTCTAACATAACTAACCCTCAATATTGCCACCATGGATTCAAAATAATGTCATTTATCAAATGGATAACTGTATAGGTTTTGGGTTTTCACCAATATATTTCCTATGATACTTAGTTGGTCTTAATTGAAAATAATGCCTTGACAGCTGTCATGAAAATCTTGTTATCATGTTACATGTCTGCAGCATGATGCCCCCCCCCCATGCTGGGCATTACTATCAACTGCTGTACTGCAGACATCATAATAATGTGACTGAATTTTTTTTAAAGCTACATTAAAAATCCAAAACATGCACACACAATAATTGTAGATACTAAATCTTACATAGGGTTGTGAGAAGCTGAACTAAGCATTTGACAGCTTCAGTACAGATAGAGGTATGATTCAGTCCCTTCAAGAACTCTTGTTAAAGAATTTTGATTTATTGTGTTTATCCTTTTTGAAATCTTTGAAAATTGTAATGGTAATTGAATGTTTCTTTTTTTCCAATTAAGGCTTCATCCCTGGAAGTCAAACAGCAGTGGGTGAAGAAATTACGCGAGCTGATCCAAGAGAGAATGATGTATATGCATGAGGCATTCAAGGACAAGCAGACGCCAATTTTTAAACCCAGCGCAGCAAACAGAGTTAGCAGGTTAGCCTTAGCTTCCCATGTAAATGTGCAGAAAATTTGTTTTAACGTTTTGCACTGTGTTCCTGAAATGATTATTTTTGTTATTTACACTGAGACAAAGCTTGTGAGTAAATGAAGTCAGTTTTAGTATGTACTTTGTACTGATATTGAAATTTGGTAAATGTATGACAACAAAAATGATAATTTGTTGTCTTAGTAGATCATGTGGTATTGATCTTGCTTAGATGAAAAAGTTGCACTACAGTGTTGCAAATGGAGTCTAGGACCCCCCCCAACATTTTCCCCCCAGACTCACCCCCCCTGACAAATCCCCTCTGGACATTTTCCTCCCATCAAATAGGACCTCCCCCCCAGTCATTTCCCCCCATTTATCTTAAAACTTTGTTAATTTAATATGACATTTGGCCAAAAAAATATAAAATCTTATCTTAAGTTATGTAAAAAGAAAAAGGTTATTTGAAATAAATTTCAGTAGTAAGAGTTAAACAAAGTTAACAGTTTTACATATTAAAAGAATGTATTTTTTTATAAGTTAATGTTATAAGTAATTGCTTTTAAGTATTCTATGATGTCATGATTGTCGAAGTTGGCAACTATATTTGTAATTCTCAAAGAACAGTCTTTGTACTACTACTTGGTTGTTGAGGCAAATGTCCACCGAAGATCTGATTTAGGTTGACATTTTTTAAGCTCAGTTCACAACTACAAACTAATTGAACAATGGCTGATCCTTTCTGTTGTTTATCTTAAATATACCAAATATACACAATAAAGATTAGACTCAAGCCTCTTCAACATACTTCAAAGAAATCTCCTGTTACTAGCAAATGATTGACAAAAATATCTGCCCATTTTCATTATAACTAACAATGTGTGTGTGTGTGTGTGTGTGTGTGTGTGTGTGTGTGTGTGTGTGTGTGTGTGTTGGAGAGAGAGAGAGGGTCAGAAAAGTGGATATTTTAAACTTTATAATGCATTTATTTCAGGTGACAACAGTCATACCTGTAATGGTGTTGTGGGATGCGAGTATACATCAAAGCAGAATGTTACTATATATAAATAAAGTAGTATAAAGATAACTGGGGGGGGGATGAATGGGGTGGAGTCATATTTGATGGGTGGGGTTGGGGGGAAATGTCCAGGGGGAGATATCTTGATACTTTGCAAATGACTGCGCCAGTTTCTAAATTGGTTAGAGCATCCACCTCAGATGTAGCAGGTTGCAGGTTCGAACCCCAGCCAGGTCGTACTAAAGACTTATACAAATGATACTAGCAGCTGCCTCATTTGACACTTAGCATTAAGACGTTAGTGTTAGGAGTGGTTTGCATCGTGTCAGGATAATGTGACTGGGTGGGACATAATGCCACATATCTGTGGCATGATGCCTCAGAGCAAGACATCACTAAACACTTACACACTGCAGATATCATAGCAATATGGGTTAGACAGTTAAAATTATATTAAAAAGTATAAAACACACAGGCATGCAGTGTTGCATGCATGTGAAAAAACCAAAATTTCAAACCAGTAGAATTACAAATTTTGATTAGAATTGACTTGAAAATAAATTTATTTTTATGGGCATATAGGAGATTAAAAACCAAATAAGTACATTTTTTTTGCCATAATATATATTCTATCCATAGTATAATAAAAACAGCAAGTTTTATCAGATTTGGATTTCAGTGGCAGTGTTACTATAATAATAATTAGGAGCCAGTATTTTGACGGTTAAAGAAAAAAGGGGAGTTGTTTATCCTGTAGTTAATTTATAAAGGGAGAGTTGTTTATCCTGTAGTTGACTGCAAAAGGGAGAGTTGTTTATCCTGTAGTTAATTGCAGAAAGGGAGAGTTGTTTATCCTGTAGTTAATTGCAAAAGGGAGAGTTGTTTATCCTGTCGTTAATTGCAAAAGGGAGAGTTGTTTATCTTGTAGTTAATTGCAAAAGGGAGAGTTGTTTATCTTGTATTTTTTTTGCAAAAGGGAGAGTTGTTTATTCTGTAGTTAATAGCAAAAGGAAAAGTTGTTTATCCTGTAGTTGACTGCAAAAGGGAAAGTTGCTTATTCTGTAGTTAATTGCAAAAGGAAAAGTTGTTTATCCTGTAGTTGACTGCAAAAGGGAGAGTTGTTTATCCTGTAGTTAATTGCAGAAAGGGAGAGTTGTTTATCCTGTAGTTAATTGCAAAAGGGAGAGTTGTTTATCCTGTAGTTAAATGCAAAAGGGAGAGTTGTTTATCCTGTAGTTAAATGCAAAAGGGAGAGTTGTTTATCCTGTAGTTAATTGCAAAAGGGAGAGTTGTTTATCTTGTAGTTAATTGCAAAAGGGAGAGTTGTTTATCTTGTAGTTTTTTTGCAAAAGGGAGAGTTGTTTATCCTGTAGTTAATTGCAAAAGGGAGAGTTGTTTATCCTGTAGTTAATTGCAAAAGGGAGAGTTGTTTATCTTGTAATTAATTGCAAAAAGGAGAGTTGTTTATCTTGTAGTTTTTTTGCAAAAGGGAGAGTTGTTTATTCTGTAGTTAATTGCAAAAGGAAAAGTTGTTTAACCTGTAGTTAATTGCAAAAGGGAGAATTGTTTATCCTGTAATTAATTGCAAAAGGGAGAGTTGTTTATCCTGTAGTTAAATGCAAAAGGGAGAGTTGTTTATCCTGTAGTTAATTGCAAAAAGGAGAGTTGTTTATCCTGTAATTAAATGCAAAAGGGAGAGTTGTTTATCCTGTAGTTAATTGCAAAAGGAAGAGTTGTTTATCCTGTAGTTAATTGCAAAAGGGAGAGTTGTTTATCTTGTAGTTAATTGCAGAAAGAGAGAGTTGTTTATCTTGTAGTCAAATGCAAAAGGGAGAGTTGTTTAGCTTGTAATTAATTGCAAAAGATAGAGTTGTTTATTCTGTAGTTAATTGCAAAAGGGAAAGTTGTTTATCCTGTAGTTATTTGCAGAAAGGGAGAGTTGTTTATCTTGTAGTTAATTGCAAAAGGGAGAGTTGTTTATCTTGTAGTTAATTGCAGAAAGGGAGAGTTGATTATCCTGTAGATAAATGCAAAAGGGAGAGTTGTTTATCCTGTAGTTAATTGCAAAAGGGAGAGTTGTTTATCCTGTAGTTTTTTTGCAAAAGGAAGAGTTGTTTATCCTGTAGTTAATTGAAAAAGGGAGAGTTGTTTATCTTGTAGTTAAATGCAAAAGGGAGAGTTGTTTATCTTGTAGTTAATTGCAAAAGGGAGAGTTGTTTATCTTGTAGTTTATTGCAAAAGGGAGAGTTGTTTATCCTGTAGTTAATTGCAGAAAGGGAGAGTTGTTTATCTTGTAGTTAATTGCAAAAGGGAGAGATGTATATCTTGTAGTTAATTGCAAAAGGGAGAGTTGTTTATCTTGTAGTTAATTGCAAAAGGGAGAGTTGTTTATCTTGTAGTTTTTTTGCAAAAGGGAGAGTTGTTTATTTTGTAGTTAATTGCAAAAGGAAAAGTTGTTTATCCTGTAGTTGACTGCAAAAGGGAGAGTTGTTTATCCTAAAGTTAATTGCAGAAAGGGAGAGTTGTTTATCCTGTAGTTAATTGCAAAAGGGAGAGTTGTTTATGCTGTAGTTAAATGCAAAAGGGAGAGTTGTTTATCTTGTAATTAATTGCAAAAAGGAGAGTTGTTTATCTTGTAGTTTTTTTGCAAAAGGGAGAGTTGTTTATTATGTAGTTAATTGCAAAAGGAAAAGTTGTTTAACCTGTAGTTAATTGCAAAAGGGAGAATTGTTTATCCTGTAATTAATTGCAAAAGGGAGAGTTGTTTATCCTGTAGTTAAATGCAAAAGGGAGAGTTGTTTATCCTGTAGTTAATTGCAAAAAGGAGAGTTGTTTATCCTGTAATTAAATGCAAAAGGGAGAGTTGTTTATCCTGTAGTTAATTGCAAAAGGAAGAGTTGTTTATCCTGTAGTTAATTGCAAAAGGGAGAGTTGTTTATCTTGTAGTTAATTGCAGAAAGAGAGAGTTGTTTATCTTGTAGTCAAATGCAAAAGGGAGAGTTGTTTAGCTTGTAATTAATTGCAAAAGGGAGAGTTGTTTATTCTGTAGTTAATTGCAAAAGGGAAAGTTGTTTATCCTGTAGTTATTTGCAGAAAGGGAGAGTTGTTTATCTTGTAGTTAGTTGCAAAAGGGAGAGTTGTTTATCTTGTAGTTAATTGCAGAAAGGGAGAGTTGATTATCCTGTAGATAAATGCAAAAGGGAGAGTTGTTTATCCTGTAGTTAATTGCAAAAGGGAGAGTTGTTTATCCTGTAGTTTTTTTGCAAAAGGAAGAGTTGTTTATCCTGTAGTTAATTGAAAAAGGGAGAGTTGTTTATCTTGTAGTTAAATGCAAAAGGGAGAGTTGTTTATCTTGTAGTTAATTGCAAAAGGGAGAGTTGTTTATCTTGTAGTTAATTGCAGAAAGGGAGAGTTGATTATCCTGTAGATAAATGCAAAAGGGAGAGTTGTTTATCCTGTAGTTAATTGCAAAAGGGAGAGTTGTTTATCCTGTAGTTTTTTTGCAAAAGGAAGAGTTGTTTATCCTGTAGTTAATTGAAAAAGGGAGAGTTGTTTATCTTGTAGTTAAATGCAAAAGGGAGAGTTGTTTATCTTGTAATTAATTGCAAAAGGGAGAGTTGTTTATCTTGTAGTTTATTGCAAAAGGGAGAGTTGTTTATCCTGTAGTTAATTGCAGAAAGGGAAAGTTGTTTATCTTGTAGTTAATTGCAAAAGGGAGAGATGTATATCTTGTAGTTAATTGCAAAAGGGAGAGTTGTTTATCTTGTAGTTAATTGCAAAAGGGAGAGTTGTTTATCTTGTAATTTATTGCAAAAGGGAGAGTTGTTTATTCTGTAGTTAAATGCAAAAAGGGAGAGTTGTTTATCCTGTAGTTAATTGCAAAAATTCCTATTCAATACTATCCAATGGATTTTTAGTTTCCATCACAAAATAACTGTTTGATGGCCACTGATGACATCCACAGTGATTTTGAAACTTCTCACTTAAGAAGAATGTAGTGTCCTCTCTGTGTCTGCATTAGAATATTGTAATGACAGGATATCTATGCTCTTTTGTGACCAACTGTATCACAAACACCTTTGAGAAAGTAATTATTATTTGCAGTCAGAAAGTAATTACTCTGTTCACTAACAATATAATTAATTGCTTAACAGTCATTACAGAATACATTGACTAGTAATTATTATCTATATTGACAAAATTCAGAAAGTAGTGCTTGCACTGAGAAAGTAATTACTCTGTTCACTGACAAAATAATGGCAATATTGACAGTCATTACTGCATATGTTGACAAGTCATATCTATATTGACAAAAAAATTGAGAAAGTAGTTAAGTGTTTGCATTGAGAAAGTAATTACTCTCTTTGCTAACAAAATTAATGGCTATATAGACAGTCATTACTACATACATTCAAAAAGTAATTATCTGTTGACAAAATAATTATCATATACATTGACAGAATAATTTCTGTAGTATTTCCATTCCTCTGTTATCACGTTTGTTATCAGTTTTTCCTCCTAAACATAAGACTTGTCACACCTTTTCATTCCATGGTTTAGTTTGTCTTAAATTAAAATTGGTGTCCATCTAGTAAATCATGGTTTTGCTATTTCTCAAGAATTGGATGGTCAAATTAACGTGAAATTTGCACAAAAAGACTGTTTCTAAAGTCTGCTTATTCCAAAAAATCAATAGTGCTAATTTGACATTCAACATGGCCACTACAGCAGCCATCTTGAAAATCTTGCTATTGCTGCTACTCCTGAATAGAAAGTCCTATCAACAAGGAGGTTTTCATTGAAAGACTTCTTATGGTGTCTTGTTGTCCATAAATAATGGGCCCCATAGATGGCCGAGTGGTCTTAGGTGCTAGCCATTCAGGTCACCAACATCACACAACTTCTGAAATTGCTGTATACATTCTAATTGTTGAATACATTGGAATTGCTGTATAGCTGTATATATTGTAATTACTATATACATTGTAATTGCTGTATACATTGTAATTGTTGTATACATTGTAATTGCTGTATACATTGTAATTGTTGTATACATTGCAATTGCTGTATAGATTTTAATTACTTTATACATTCTAATTACTATATACATTCTAATTACTATATACATTGTAATTGCTGTATACATTGTAAGTGTTGTATACATTGCAATTGCTGTATAGATTTTAATTACTTTATACATTCTAATTACTATATACATTCTAATTACTATATACATTGTAATTGCTGTATACATTCTAATTGCTGTATACATTATAATTTCTGTACACATTGTAATTACAGTATACATTGTAATTACTGTATACATTGTAATTGCTATATACATTGTAATTGCTGTATACATTATAATTACTCTATAGTCTAATTGCTTTATACATTCTAATTACTATATACATTGTAATTGCTTTATACATTGTAATTGCTGTATACATTGACCAAGTAAGTACTGTATATGTTGAATCCTTTCATACACTCTAATGTTTCATACACTATAAATTAATGCAATTGGTAATTATTTTCTCTCCAACTTTTTGTACAAGGAACGTTCAACTTGACTTGAGTGATCCCTGGTGGTCAGTTGGTCTGAAGCACTCACCTTTACCAAATACTGATATCTCACCTCTGTGTGGGGGTTGAAGTTTCAGGCTAAGCCATTATGGGTATGTGAAAAGCTTGCCAGCATTTTACCATTGGTTGGTGGGTCTTGGTTTCCTGGGTTCTTCCTCCACCAGTTAAATTGGCCACTATCTTGTACTGAAAAAATGGCATTAAACATGAAAACAACTCTTGCAAGTTGTCTTTCCATCTATATGTTTGTACAAGTTTTTTATTGCTATTCATTCAAATCTCTTTTGGAGGATAGTCATAAAACTTAATACTCACAGATTCATCCCGTTATTTAGTTGGTTTCAAATGAAAATAGTGCTATTAATATGACTGCTATGGAATCTTGAAAATCATATTGCCACTGCTTCTGATTAAATAGTCAATTAAACACATTTTGTGATGTTTGTTCGGTCCTAAATGAATATGATACTGATTTGATGACCGTTAATGACACCATGGCATCCATCTTAAAAATAGTTATATCGCTAATCCTTCTGAATGGAGCATAATCTTGACATTGGGTTTTTTCCAGAAGATTTTATTTTTTACCCTAAATGACAATGGTGTCAATTTGATGTTCAATATTACTGACATTACAGCATTCTGAAAAATGTTGCTACTCATACTCAGTGGATTCGTATAAACATGGGGTTTCATTAAAAGACTATAAACGTCATCTTGGTCCTTCATGAAAATGGTGCCGATCTGACTTTCAGTACGGCTGCCATGGCAGTCATCTTCCAATCCTCCTGAACAGAAAGTCATGTTGCCATGGGCTTTTCACCAGGAAACTTCTTGGCCTCGAAAATGGTAATGCTTTACATCTGATATGGCTGTGATGCAGTGTCCATCTTGCAGATACTGTTAAATCTGCCCCATTGAATGGTTACATGGAGTTCTCACAAAAAGGCTTCTTACGATGCCTAGTCGGTTGTGAATAAAAATGGTGCAAGTCTGACATCCAGTATGGCCATGAATGAAGTGATCTTGAAGATCATGTGTTGGTGTGTTTTTAGATTTTTAATGTAGCTTTAACAATTTTTCGGTCATATTGCTATGATGTCTGCACTGTGGCAATTTATAGTGATGTCTAGCACTGGAGCATCATGCCGCAGACATGTAGCATGATGTCCCATCCAGTCACATTATCATATGACAGAAAGCCAACCAGTCCTAACACTAACCTCTTAATGCTGAGGGCCTAGCAAGGCAGCTATTAGTACCATTTTGTAAATATTTTGTATCACTTAGCCAGGGTTTGAACCTATGACTTCCGAGGCGGACACTATAACCACTTGGCCACCAGAGTGGTGCTCTTGAATATGATTTGTTTTTGCTCCACCTGAACAGAGAATCACATTATATGGTTTTTTAGCTAAGAAACGTTTTATGGCTAGTTTGTCCCAAATGCAAATAGGATTGATTGACATCAAATATGGCAACCATATTTTGAAAATCATACTCTTGTTTATTCAACTCAGTTGAATGATGATATCAGCTAGGAGTCATCACCAAAAGATTTGTGATATATAGTTGAACCTAAATGAAAATGGTGCAAATCTAGCATCCGGCATGGCCATGGGAGCTATCTTGAAAATCTAAATGAAATGTTATGACAAGATGGAGTTTACACTAGAAGGCTTATAAAGTATCTGGTTAGTTCTTGATTGAAATGGTGTGAACCTGACCTTCTACATGACCACTATGGTCTCCATTTCATACATCGTGTCACTATTATGAATATTCTGAATTGATGGGTCTAGGACTTCTCCCCCCCTCAGACATCCCCATACTCCCCCCCTGACATTTCCCCCTGACTTTTCCTCCCCATCAAATATGACACTAGAAGGCTTATTAAAGTATCTGGTTAGTTCCCCCCCCCAGTCTGAATTGATGGCTATATTCCCATGGGGTTTTGACCACAGACATTTTAGTGATATTTAGTTGATCTATATTGAAAAGGGTGAGCTCAGCATCATTTTTCAGGACTTGAATAACTTTTTATGCATACAAGTCACCTTTTTATATTCATTGAACAATCTCGGAGATGATCACCAATAACAAGTTGCTTTTGAGTTGTACCCCTGTTACTTCCATATCACACTCATTCTGTGCTGATGAACATAATGATAATTACATAAACATCCACTGATTTTAATTTGTCGTTAACAAATGAAGGTGATTTGATAAAATTGATTAATTCAAATGCTACTAATTCCGATTGATTTATTACAAAAGTCATGTTTAAATACCTATGGGAATAGTATGGAATGTATAACCTAATCTTTAAGGCAACATTCAAGGTATTCCAAATACGACAGTTTTATTTCTTGGTTAGAATCAATATTGATAATAAATATATAACAAAATAAGTAAATAAATAAATACTTGTGTTAAGCTCTTATGAAAAATTTGCATTAAATGTTCTTTAAGATCTTTGTAAATATTGCTTTGTTTATCTGTATCACCAGTTTGAGGAACATATTTATAGAAAATATAAAATAAATGTGCAGCACTGCAGTATTTCAAAGCACAAAATTTACAAAATCCTTCAACAATAATTCTTCATCATGACCAAGGTAAAGACAGTATTTTTATTTAGATCAATGTTTAAAAATTTAATAATACATATGCTGTACCTGTATTTTCTTTTATTTCTTCTTTCTCAAGAAAGTCCCTTTTACCTTGACAGTTTTAGAACTTTACTTTTCACTGACACTATTTAGCCAGGGTTGTGCCAATGTGCTATTAAATCTTATACATGTTTATTTATAATTTTCTATAGTTTTTTTTTGCTGCCACTACTAATACAAGCTGAGAAAGTCCACAGGGATAGATTATTCTTTACAGGAATCACAGTAAGGCTTTCCTGGCATTTTCTTCAGGTCATATATTCTGGTACTAGTTCACAGGTTTCCCATAAATGTTATTCAGGTCATCAACAAGTTTGCACTAAGCATCTGTCCTTAGTCTATTAATTGCTACAGCAGATTTTGCATGGAACACATCTGCTTTCAGACATTTATTGTTCCAGATCCTCTATTTTAATTAAGTGGAGAAGAATGAAAAACCTGTTTTAAAATTGCTTCTCAATTAATAAGCATTTTTCCTTCCAGGCATTGAAGAATATATCAGATGTTAAATGTATGGATTGATAGTTTCTGCATTTAATATCATTGCATGACTTTAAAAGCATATAGTAAAAAATTTCTTTAATATATATGTCTGTACTTAGGTTGTCCTGTGCTAAATAGTGGACAGTATTTTTTCAGTGACAGGCCCAGGGGTCCATCCTGTACATTATTTGTATGCTTGCCTCCACTAGGACATATTGTATTGTCATTTTTCATCCATCCATTTAAATTGACTTGTCCGTCTCATAAATTTGTAACAGCTTCAAAACTTTTCATGAAACTTTGTCCAAGTTATGTTTTGTGACTTGAAAATATACTGCATTCCATTATTATGCACCCTGCTACAAGGTCAAGGTCACAATTAGGGATATGTAATTATGTGACATGTAACCTTGTTTGGAGATTTACATTGAAACCACTGAAGATATTTTCATGAAAATTTTGCCAACTATATATATCATGATTAGATAGTATGACAAATAATAATCAGACACCTTGCCTCAAGGTCAAGGTTGCAGCAAAGGAAAATGTAATTTTTGTGATATTTATCCTTGTCTGGAGTTTGACACTGAAGACATTTTAATGAAGCTGTAGGCAGTTATTTATAATGTTATGTAGTATATCATAGCCAAATGGCCAATGTCAAGGTCATGGCAAAGGAAAATGTAGTTCTGTTTACCATAGCCACATGCCCAGTGGCAAGGTCATGGCAAGGAAAATCTAGTTCTTTATACCATAGCTACTTGCACACACATGGCAAGGAAAAATGTATTTCTCTGACTTATATCCTAGCCTGAAGAACAACTTCTGAACTGACTACTCCAGTAGCTTGGCACTCAGCTTTAAGAGGTTTGTGTTAGGACTGGTCGGCCTGGTGTCAGGATAATGTGACTCAGTGGTACATCATGCTACATGTCTGCAGCATGATGCCCCAGTACTAGACATCACTATAAATTGCCACGCTGCAAAAACTAGCTATGTTAAAAATTGAAATAGCAGAAACACACAACTTCTGAACTAGTGAAATATTTTAATTTTATTTAATTTTTAATATTTTATTGACTCTTCACTTTATATATACATATCATCACTAGATGTGTCATGTACCATCATGGTCAAGATTCTGTCTCATGATCAGAAGGCTAATTCTAAGACCAATAGCCATGGCTAAAAGTTATGTTAGTAAAACTTGTGATTTTGTGTCAAATGCTCTACCAGCTAATGGTCTTTGAAGCATAACATTTGAACACTGGAAATATTTTGATAACACTTTAACTTTTACAGTACTTTTGTTTCAACTTTTACCATACTATTGTTTATGAAAGATAGAGGATGAGCTATTTAGTGGAAATAGCTTTAATTTTGCAGATATTTGACAAATGTTTTGTTGCAGGAGGGGTGAGCTTGTCATCATTTATATGGTTATCATTTGAGAATTGGGGGGGTAATTAACTTGAGTAAATTTGAATATACAGCTTTGCCTCATTAAATAAACCCATCATTATAAAACTGACTGCCAAATTATAACCAGGGTAAAACATGTAGTAGCATTTTTTAGCACCTGAGCAGAACAAACAATGTGCCAATTAAAAGTAAAGTTCAAGAAATGTAAATAGAATGGGGGTAATATGTATGTATGTATGTATGTATGTATGTATGTATGTATGTATGTATGTATGTATGTGTGTATGTATGTATGTATGTATGTATATATATATATATATATATATATATATATATATATATATATATATATATATATATATATAGATGCAATAAACTGACAACAGTACGAACTAGTAACTAACTAGCCTAAACACACAGATAAAGGCAAAACAGGTAAAATTATTAAAACATAAAATCTATTTGTTAAAAGTATAAGCTTGACTCTTTTAAAAAATTCAAGACCTCCATAAAGGGTTGAATCCAAGGTTAGAAAGGTTTCCTCAGGTTGTTACTTTTAATGACATCCAGCACATCAAGTCTGGTAGGTCCCTTAGCCTGCAGGTCAATTTGAATCGAAACCTGACCTCATGGTAACCTCTCTATCAAATATAAGAAGATCCAATTATTCCATTGATGAAGGGGGGGAATGGGGAAGAAAATTATTGATTCAGAATAATTTCCAATATTAGAAGTTTCATGGGTTTCACTTTTTAGAGTTTGGCAGAAATCTCTAAAATATATACTACTGTATATATTCACTTATAAGTTGTCCAACAGCAATCAACCTAATCTGCTGTGTAGGTGGCAGATTGGGTCTGTGTGTATTCTCCTTGCTACAGCAGTATTACTAACACACTACATAGACCCTGACCTGCTGATTCATAATTCAGTGGCAGATCTCCTCACTAATAAAACCCTTGAAACACAGTATAGTAATTTTATACATGCACACTTTGTGCTTCATTTTTATATCCAGAATGTACTATGCTTAGGGGACACTTATTTGAGTAATTTGTAAAATAGAGACATGCAACACATCAATCATTTTCACATAACATATCAGCAAACTCTTCAACCATTGGACTCGAAATTTTGGGTGTAGTGACTTCCCCTTTTGGGTGTAGTGACTTCCCCTTTTGGGTGTAGTGACTTCCCCTTTTGGGTGTAATGACTTTCTCTTTTGGGTGTAATGACTTTCTCTTTTGGGTGTAGTGACTTTTCCTTTTGGGTGTAGTGACTTTCCCTTTTGGGTGTAGTGACTTTCCCTTTTGGGTGTAGTGACTTCCCCTTTTGGGTGTAGTGACTTTCCCTTTTGGGTGTAGTGACTTCCCCTTTTGGGTGTAATGACTTTCTCTTTTGGGTGTAGTGACTTTTCCTTTTGGGTGTAGTGACTTTCCCTTTTGGGTGTAGTGACTTTGCCACTTGTTAAGATTTGGAAAAGGTTGTAGAAAGTGATAGAAGTGAGAGATAGAAGTCAGATTTTTAATGGTAAAAGAATTTCATCAGTATATGGTAATTTAATGGTAGTACTATTTCTGTAGTAATAAAATACACAAAATAAAAATAAATAAAATTCATTAAACTTCATGAAAATATTAAAGCTATCAGTTTTCAATCTGAAAAAAAAACACCTCTGTAATTTAATTCTTGGTTTCAGACAGTAAGTTCAAAAATAGGTGGCTGATATTTACCTAAGGCAAATCTTATCATCCTACAATGTTTCTGGTAAAATATTGCTATTTGGTAAATTGTTTTTGTTTGAAATATTGTATACATTTTGTTGATTTCTCATGCTACATGTCTGCGGCATGATGGCACAGTGCTAGACATCACTATAAACTGCCATACTGCAGATATCTTAGCGATATGACTGAAAAACTGAAAAATTGTAAAAGCTACGTTAAAAATAATAATCACATCATATCACATCACTAATCACATCTTCATAGATTTAGTTTTAGAATTTTTTTTAGAATATATTATTTAGTTTGGGGATTAAAATAGTTTTGGGATTTCACTCAATTGTCAAGTAATGGAGGCATCTAATAGAGCTGAGGTGGGTGGTTAGCAAGCATGCTGCAGTCATGACCTATAGGGTACAGGTTTGAATTCTACCATTGAATCAGACCAGTCAACAAACATAGTGTATCCTTGGGCAAGGCCTTTTACTCCAATTGTTCAAGCACTAAGTGTAGTAATACATCAAAACTGAATAAAAAATCAAATAATAGAAGGATGTTCTTTTGAAAACATGAATGGGTTTGGAAAGTACAACTGATGCCAGGTTGTGGTACAGTTGACAAAATGACCCTAAAATAATATAACATACCACATGGACTCGCTTACAAGTCCAGTCCAGCAATAATCAACAAAAAAACCCTGATATGGTCACAGTGATGCATAACAAAATCAGGATCTATATTGTTTGTTTGTCTGATTACTCCAAACAAACTGCATAGACCCATATCTGCCAGCATATAATGTGATGGCAGATATGGGTGTGTATGGTGTGCATTTGGGCTCTACTTGTATGGGAGTATATATGGTAAATGGATAGGAATAATGATTATCATAAGACCCAATGTTATTTTATGCATTTCTAATTAGACAACTGTTTTCAATTTTTAGGGAGCTGGAGAGTGACGCGACTTCTTATGATGAAGTGAGCATGGAGAGAAGAGATTCTATGACCTCTGTAAACTCCACAGCAACATCAGGGACAAGCGATAGTAGCAGTAGTGGTGGTGGAATTAAGGTAAGTCGTATAACATCTTAGTTTATATAATACAGTTTCATACAGTAAATTTGATCAAGTGATTTCTGATCTTGACATGAAATGATTCAATAACCCTTCAAAGTATTTTCAGTTTTGGTACATCTACTTGGAGAATTCTTTCTAGATGACATTATATGCTTATACCATGCTAATCTTAATTTTGTTCCCATTTCCTTAATGGAGTTCGTTCTAGTAATTTTTGTTCCAAATTATTTTGTTCAGATCAGTCTAGTATTTTTTGTTCCCAATCCATTGGTTCAAATCAGTGAGGTTTCTGAATTAACAAATTGGTTCTGGACTGTTTGGGAAATCTGTGCCCTATCACTGCCATATGGAGACTTGGAGTTTGGGTGGGCAAGATATCAGTGTTTTTAGATATTCAGCAAGGCTTCAGTGTTATCAGATATTGGCTGACAGTACTGCTGGCAAGGCTTCAGTGCTATTAGATATTGACATAATATACTTCAGGGTCAGCAAGACATCAGTGTTATTAGATATTGACTTAAGTACTACTACTTAGCAAGACCTCATTGTCATTAGGTATTGATTTACAGTACTGCTACTCAGTAAGACCTCAGTGTTATTAGATATTGACTTATTTATAGTACTGCTACTCAGCAAGACCTCTGTTATTAGATATTGACTTGAGGTACTGCTACTCAGCAGGACCTCAGTGTTATTAGATATTGACTTATGGTACTGCTACTCAGCAAGACCTCGTGTCATTAGATATTGACTTACAGTACTGCTACTCAGCAAGACCTCAGTATTATTAGATATTAACTTACAGTACTGCTAGTCAGCAAGACCTCAGTGTTATTAGATATTGACTTACAGAACAGCTACTCAGCAAGACCTCAGTGTTATTTGATATTGGCTTACAGTACTGCTACTCAGCAAGACCTCAGTTTTATTAGTGACTTACAGTACTGCTACTCAGCAAGACCTCAGTGTCATTAGATATTTATTAAAAATAACCTTGTCATAATGACTACATGTCAGTGGCAAGATGCCCCCAGTGCTAGACATCACTGTAAACAAGCCAACTTACAGACATCATAGCCATATGACTGAAAAATTGTTCAAGTTATATTATAAATCCAAAGCACACACATGCATGCACACCACACACACACACATTTTACTATTTAAATTCCATGACATTAGGAGAATGTTTATAATGGACTAGACTTAGTTGTAAAGTATTACATGATCAGTATTTACTTGCTCTCAGCTATAAGTAATGTTTGACTTTTACAAAGAGTGCCATTTTAATTTGGGATTTACCTACTAGAAAAGTTAGAACAACAGTGAAAACTGAAAGCAGGTTATGAAAAATTATATCATCCAGCAGTAACTTCCGGTTTTCTGAGGTTGACTTTCCTGCCAAAATTGAAATTTGCTCAAACATTGACCGTGTAATATGCACACTTTTGTTTCAAACACCTTGTAAAGAACCTCCAAAAGGATTGTGGTGAAGTGAACAATTAAAATCAAGAGAATACCAAAGAGAAATACGATAAGTAATTAATTTACTGTAGAGGACCTTGTTTCCTTAATTCAGAGGGATAGAATGTTGTCAAAAATATATTTATTTTTAGGATGGTTCATATCATTTACTTTTTGTTTATATCTGCCATGATTCAGAATTGAGAGTTCCAGTCCGCATCATGATACATTATTGCCAGAATCAGTATTGTGAGTTATTGATTCTTCAATGATATTGAACCACCTCCAGCAATAAGAGATCCTTTTGGTTGAGTTGGCTTTTGATTTAGTTAGATATGGGTGGTAAATAACTTAAATAACATTTAATCATGACACACTTGAGCTTGATCTAGTATGGACATACAGTATTGGACAGATGGATGTACATGTACTGCTTTGTAAAGCTTCCATCTGAGTTTGACAAAATGTATGTGAATTTGTGATGGCATGCCTTAGTTTGGCTAGGGAAAGAATTTTCTAAAATACTTTTTGTTGTTTTAAAAGAATTCTGCTGCTTACATGCTATACAATTGTACTGTATTGTTTATGAGGCATACCATATGGCCTGTAAAGCCATCTTGTAATGTGGTAAACCAAAAACACAGCTGTATTAAAGTGTTTCATAAGCAAGATCTGTTAACACAGTTATAAGATATATTTTATATAAATTTACATTATACATGTAACAATGTAGGAGCCAAGAGTTGCAATGAAGTGAAATTACTCAACCATCGTAAGTTTATCCAGTATCATTAGGATTCATGATCCATCTTACATGAGGGACTGTGTTATAAAGTAGGGCTTTATAGTGAGGGATGACTTTAGGGCTCTTTCTAGCCTCCCTTTTTGTCTTGGGAAATATGTACCTACCAAAACACGTCATGCAAAAACATGATTTTTGATTCCCGAACCCCAGACATGGGTCATGGGTATTAAAAGCAGCATTTCCAGTAAATCATATGGAAAAGAAAAAAAGGGAGAGACTTTTGTTGCTACCAAAGTGTAAACAGGAAACAATCATGTGTAATGTTTATGTGGAACTTGGAAGTTGGATTCATTTTTAAAGCACAACTTTTCAATGCATCTATGATTCAGGGATGGATGGGTCATTGGCAAATTGAGCAAACTAATACAGTCAATACATGACGACCCAGATGGTTGGTATTATTACATCCCTCTGTAATAGTTTGTCATTTAAGATTTGCCCATCATCTTACTCTATCATAAGAAAAGAAGTTGATTCATGAAGCCTTTTGGAATGGTGTGATACGCAAATTCTTCCCCCTCCCTCTTCCCATTTTCCTCATTGTTGTCATTGGGAATGATGTAAGAGGCAATTAGTGGAGGGAACATTTCTGCCATGAGATGTCCTATAATGATATTCAATCTTAGAAGGCACAAGATTTTTAGAATAATGCGATTTTGTATAAGATATTTGACTTTACATTTCAGGAATTTTTCCATTATGCTGTTGTTTTTGTTTTGTTTGCACTTTTGGGGGAATTGCCTAAATGTACTGAACACTATTTAGTCAGGTTTGTGCTGATGTTTCATTAAACATGATGCATGACCTATCTGCCTACCTACCTACCTATCTACCTACCCACACACCCACATACCTACCTACCAACCAACCGACCCACCCATATCCCTATCTACCAACCCACCCACATAACTATCTACCTACCTACCCACTTACCTACCTACCTATCTATTGACCCACCCACATACCTACCTACATACTAACCCACCCACCCACCTTTGATCTCGAACAGTTTGCACTAGAGGTTATGGTTGGTATCATAACATTTATAATAAGTATAGGATCTGATGGCACACAAGCACAATCATAGCTATAAGTACCATTTAAGTTGGTTTTCCCCCAAAAAGTCTGCAAAAGATAGGCCCACAGCCGGAATAGGTAGAAACCTTAATATAAATCGCAGTCTTTTAAAATGTCTAACCTTTTCACTTGGAACATTATGGCAGGATGCATCCCAAGGCTTAAAGGTCACCTCCATTAGTCATCTCTTAATGCCTGTTGGAGAGTGTATTGAACCTGGTATACATCCCCAATTATAACCTTTGTGATGTTTAGTCAATATTGTCCTATAGAATTTTGATAAACTCTGGACTGGTAATCAGTTTTAGAAGTATTAGCATATGGCAACAGATGCTGAGAAAGCATAACAGTGTCTGATAAAAGCTGCATGATTCAGTCTGGAATAGTGATTATTGGTAGGCCTTCAGTAAGAATGTCTAGTTATTTTGCAGAAGGGTCTATTGTTGATTGTACTGTTAAAATGTCTAATAGTTGGTTGGAAAGTAGATGTAAATAAATTCTGTAAAAGCATGAAAGAGATCAGTAGCTTCCAGAATTAGTTAGAACTGTTTTATATATTATCATTGTGTGCACTGTTTTAAAAAACTCCATTGTTTTGGGTTTTTTTTACTGTTAAATAGCACATAAGCACAAAATAGACTATTTAGGAAGGGTATCTCTCTATAGAGTCGCTGACAAATGTAATGTCTTGGTCAATAGACATTAAATTGCAGAATTGTTGATTTATGAGCTGTTGACTTCCTTTAGTTTAGCCATTCTTTTAAAGGCTGTGTTTGCATTGATGTATGCTGTTCACTAAAAGGTACATACAACACCATTATTCAGATCTTTCAGTTCTTGGCATATTTTTGCAGTGAAATAGACACTTTGATCATCTTTATTAATTTAAACACAGAGTGCTTTGACTTGTATTTTACCACTCCCATGGGGTAGTGGTTAGAGCATCCACCTTTAATGTGGGATGTCATGGGTTCAAACCCCAGACAAGTCATATGAAAGACTTATAAAAATGATACTAACAGCTGGCTTACTAGATGTTCAGCATTAAGAGGTTAGTGTTAGGACTGGTCAGCCTGGTATGAGAATAATTTGTCTGAGTGGGACATCATGCTACATGTCTGTGGCATGATACCCAAGTTCTCAATATCACTATAAACTACCACCCTGCAGACATTGTAGTGATATGACTGAAATATTTTTAAAGCTACATTAATCCATATCAATCTCTCTCTCACACACAGGCACACGCACACATTTTCTTCAAGAATGCCCCACATCATGCCATTTGACAAAGTCAGACTTTCATTTGCTTTGGAAATATAACTTTGTAGCTATTCATAACTGGATTGTAAAAATTTTGTTGTTAAAATGGATGCTTTGGCTGCGTTGGATACAAATTCATGTTAGAAAAGCATCTTATAGCATTGTTTCCTTGTATTGCTTACATACAGTTTGTTATTAACAGCATCAGAAAAACATTTTCAATTTTATAATATTTATATACACCATTAATGAAACATGAGTAGAAATTTCTCACAATCTCTGGATTGCAAGTTTGATTTCTACCTCATACCAGTCTTTGTGACAATATTTTCTGTTCTGCTTTCACAGTATCTGTGGAGTTGGCATAGCATTACCCATGTCTGTCCCATCCAGTCACACATGTCTGTCCCATCCAGTAACACATGTCTGTCCCATCCAGTCACACATGTCTGTCACATCCAGTCACACATATCCTGTCTCATCACATCACCTTCATCACTTTATATTTCCATTTTTTAACTTTTGAACGGTTGAAACAAAATTGATATGTTGTATTACAAAGACCTAAGTTAAGTTTTAATTTCAGGTTTTTGACAAATTTTAACTTAATTATGGGTCAAGATTGGCTTAGAAACTTTGCCCTAAAGTTTGTGTATGCTGAAGGACTTATGGATTAAAATCAGATCTGGTACAAGACTTTACATTTAGGAATGTACATAAGGTTCAGTTTTCACCATTTTCTGGCAGTATTTCAGGGTATTGTTGCTCCTGTGTGATTTAGTAAACCAAGAATGATAAAGTAAGATGAATCTAAAATTGGAACAAAATCAAAGCAATAGTTCTTTTGTTATTGTGACTGCAAACTGCAATACTACTGGTGTTCATTTTGTGGGAACTAGTCCCACATGATGTCCTAATTTATAGCTCTCCATTAATTGGTTATAGGTAACAAGTTCAGATTCTGTTACAGTAATATTGATTGACATCAGAAAGGTCTTTTTCCACATGATTAAGTATAGCCAGAATTTTGCTGATTTGGCAGATTTATACTTGGCAATGTTTTTTTTTTTAAAGATCACTGTCACACTTATAAATTGTTTGTCCTTATATATATATATATATATATATATATATATATATATATATATATATATATATATATATATATATATATATATATATATATATATATATACTTAACCATGGGAGAAATACCACAGGGAAAGTACCAGTTTGCAATTTTCACATGTGAACAAAAGCAGCAAAAAGAAAATACTAAAGCCAGTCTTCCCTTGACAGATAATGATATGCATTTGACCAATTCATTACCAATGCAGAAAAGCTCAGGTGTCTATATGTCTCTTTGTATATTTAAATGTACCATTGTGTTTGTGTATGATGTAGGTATGATAGATAACTAGCCTTTAAATAACATAGAATGCCAATCAGGAAGCTGTCAGCATGCTTGTTGTCAATCACCAGTTACCAGTCTTATCAACCATAAGAGCACATCTAATAGGCTGTTATCTTTGAGATTAGCTGGACCAGTCCAGGTACTACATGTAGTCAGATACAGGCTACCAGAATTGACATGCCTATCTCAAACACTGAGTGAAATTGTCTTTATGACTGAATTTTCCAGTCACTTTATTGATTAGTGATAAATTGTTTTTGAAGAGTTTTGTGGTCAGACCATTGATTTTCTTTCATGAAAAGAATGTTCAGTCTAGAATATGGCTGACTATTTTTATTTTAGGTATCATGGTACCTATTGTTTTTTCATAGATCTCAGTGCTAATGTTTTGTGAAACAAATATAATTTTTATCCTACCTCAGTATGCATGTCACACACTGTCACTGAGAACACTGTTAGATTGTGAATTTGATAATAACGAAAATAGGTACTCCATTGCATTTAAGAGAGATAACTCTGCTGGAACTAGACTGTGGTAAGAGTTGTCTAGTTACACCAGACACATTTTCAGTCATGTGTACCACATTTTTAAAAAAAAATCTTAAAAATTACAAAATGTGATCTAGATATGAATTAACATAATCTCACATATTGCCAAGAGGCTCAACTTTTTTTTTAAAGCCTAACAGAAAGTACAACTCTTTCATAATGCACCATTCACAGCTAGTTTTGTTATTTATTTCTGAATGCAATGTTTCCTACACCTTAAGCTCCACCCACCTGGGGTTGTACAGGATACACATACTAACTATATTGAAAAATGGAAACCAGCCTGGAAATTTGTGAACATTAAATAGAGTGTATACAGGTTTTGCTGACCAGGATTGGTTAATAATGTAAGTTACGTTTTAGGATAAAGACTCTTTTGAGACCTTATCCTAGTTGAAAGTGAATAAATATAGAGACATAGTTTTGGAATTTCAGTGCTTTAATAGTCTTGACCTTGAAACATTAATTGCTAAAATTAGCACCTGACACTTTGATGTGGAATTGAAAGCACATGTTTAAAAAATATGCAGGTCCAGAAATGCTGCAGCTCATATCCTTTCCTCTACACAGAAGCTGAGATCCAGGTTTCATCTATACTGATAAATATAGGTTTGGTCATTAGCACTCAAAAATTTTAAGTTAT
Organism: Potamilus streckersoni; assembly: GCA_016746295.1. NCBI lineage: Eukaryota > Metazoa > Mollusca > Bivalvia > Unionida > Unionidae > Potamilus > Potamilus streckersoni. The sequence goes on from JAEAOA010000405.1 coordinate 515,838, forward strand.
TGAATTTTTAATATCGTGGTGTTTGCGTAGGTTTACTATGGAAACTGAATTAGTACTGTGATTAGTACCATTATACCTGAAGGTTCATACTTTCTGCTGGGTTTGTTTTCCATTTGTTTTGATCAAACTTGTTCAGGTGCATGGCTTTCACTCTTTCATAAGAATAAACACTTACCAGATGGAGAGCAGACTGGTCTTCATTTATAATTGCTTACAGTTGTGTCAGAAGATACACAGACTCATTTTCAGAAAATAGCCTTTCACCTGATCAAATTTTGGTTGTCATACTTGATATTTATGTAATAGGTCATTGAGTACTGTAAATACTTGCATATAAACCTGTTCACAACCCCAATCCCCCATAAAAACTGAATTCATATAAACACTAAAATAACACTATTATAACCTGACCCAAAAGTCCAATACGACATCACAAAATGCACTGGTAAGGTCTAAATGCATTTATGAAGGCAGACTTACATTAGCAAAAATTACCTGTGTAGCTCTCTTGGGGTTGGCTTGTATGATTATTATATAGAAATGGTATAAATTCATTTATAAAGTAAAGAAATTTCTATAGTTTTTGGTTTTCTTGTTTTTAACTAATTTAGATTCATGTATAACTTGATTAGATGATAGCAAGAATTGAGAATTCATGGGTTGATGTAACACTACTTCTCCCTTTTGTCTCAGTTATTATTTGTTTATGTGTTATTGCATTAGACTTTTTATATCAGTGCACCAGTAATTGTATTTTTTTCCATTGAAATTGCAAATACCTAACTCATTAAAATATTATCCCAGTATGACAACAATGAACAACAATAGGGTTTAATTCAACTCTTGCAATTAAGCTAGTGAGTGTATTTACATAATGGTGTGATCACATATACATTGTAGTTTGGAACACAGCTGAAAGAAGTACATTTCACTGAATGAAGTGCATCCTGTGGATTCAAATCATGGGTGCCACTGCACTAAATTTTAATGATAAATCAACAATAAAATAATGAAATTCGGAAATAATGCTTCAAAAATTATGCTGATATTCTCAAAATCTGGTTTTAGTTTCTTTTGGTGTAAGTGATCTTACACTCATTTTACTAGCCCAATGTAAATATGCTAGTATTATGGACTGAAAGGCAATGATACATCAAAGTACTGGTATGGTTGTTGGTCAAAATTCCATCATATCACAAGCCAGTTTCAGGGCTTTGATTAAACAGGCCTGTATTGTTGATTAAACAGGCCTGTATTGATGTCAGAAAACAAAAGGCAAATCTGCTAATTATTAACAAAGGAGATGCTAAAACATCCAGCTTTGCATTGTGTAAAAAATTATGATTTTGTTCTGCCAAAACACAAAAGTAAAATAGACTAATGATGATCTTAGATGATCTGTAGTCAGAAATTTGGCCTTTGTTATTACCATTCTTTCTTAAACATGTATCAGTTATGCAGGTTATGTGCCTTAAACAATTGAAGAATGTGTGTACCTTTTCATAAAGATTACCTCAATTTTTAGCATTACCTGTATCATTGAAAAAAAGTAACTTGTGAGCAGGTGGATCAATGTAGATGAAACAGATAAGCATTATGTTCAACTGAAAAGTTTGTAAAGTACACATAGACTTTATTTAATACTAGAAAAGTTGTTCAAACTTTAGTTCCAAAACCTATGCAGCTATTCAATCCCCAGTTGAGTCATATCAAAGACTTACAAAAATGGTACTAACAGCTGCCTGGAGGCATTAAAAAGTTAGTGTTAGGACTGGTGGATTTGGTGTCAGGATAATGTGACTGGGTGGGACATCATGCTACTATTGGCATGATGCCCCAGTGCTAGACATCACTATAAACTGCCACGGTGCAGACATTATAGCAATATGACTGAAAAATTATTAAAGCTACATTAAAAATCATAATACTGTAGACATCAGCAACCTCCGTTTATGGTATATACATGTTAATAAGAGGAATCCAAGTGCAAACTGTACAGACCCAAGATCTACCATCACATAATGCACTGGCAGATCTGGGTCTTTTTAGTTTAAGAGTTATCAGAGAAACAAACAACATAGACTCTGATTTAAAGGCATGTTATGCTATGGCAGATCAACATCTTTGTTATTTTCAGTTTGACTTGTAAGCAAGTATATATGGTGTGGTGTATTGTTCTTGCAGAAATGAATCCCAAACTGAAAATTGCTTGTACCATACAAATACCATATATGCTCACTTATAAGTCCATACCAACGGCAAAATTTATAGACTTGTATCTGCTGTCACATAAGGCCTTCAGAAGATTTGAGCATATGATGTTAGGAGTAATCAGTAGAATAAACGTATCCCTTTTATCTGCCAGCCTTATGTGATGGCAGATCAGGGTCTGTTTTGTTTGCAGTTGGACCATACTCATAAGTGAGTATATAAGGCAGTTATTGAAAGGTTAGAAGTGAAATATATAGCTAGATGTTAACATAATTAGTTCAATATTTAGGTCCATACATTTTTATTAATGTCAATCTTTGCATACTTGCATGTTGAAATACAGTTTTATAGCCATTTGTTTCTGGCAGAAACTGAAATTATCAGCTATCAGAAGTATTGTGTAACAAAAATTTTGTTTAAGAACATGCTTTTCTAATAGCATTTTTATTGGCTAAAGCTACACAAATTTTAGTTTTCCAAGACCACCAACACCTTGTTTTTATTTGCTTACAAGGTTTTGGCTTAGATCTGCAAAAAGTTAAATATCAGAAGTTGGAAATGCAAATATTGGCACAGATTTTTGGCAGTGTTAATTGTGAGAAAAGCAGTTTTATTTAGCCAAAAATTTATGTTGGTACGGTGATTCGATCTGAATGCTTGTATCCAGGAAGAATCATGTCTTCGATACAATAATCTTGTAACTGAAAATGTTCTTTGAATGTTATTATGATTGCAGCTTATGTTTCAGAACATGTTTTTTGAAAGTTGTAAAAAATAATTACTTTAAAATATTTAATTTGACATCGTATGCAATATGATAACCTTAATTATAATGGTCTCAACCAACCACCCCAATTTAGTCAAAATTATACTAAAATATTCATTTCAAGTACTAAGTACTAGGGTATAGAGTAGTAAGCAGTTTCACATACATTAGGGTAACATTAGTTTATAAAGAATGCTGTGATATAGGCAATTTCACATAATAGGGTATAGAGTAGTTTTTAAAGAGTACTATGATATAGGCAATTTTACATACTAGGGTACAGAGTAGTTTATAAGGAATGCTGTGCTATAGGCAATTTCACATGATAAGGTACAGAGTAATTTTTAAAGAGTACTGTGATATAGGTAATTTCACATACTAGGGCATAGACTAGTTTTTAAAGAATATTGTGATATAGGCAATTTCAGCTGTAAAAGAGTACCAAAATATTGGAAGTCTTACTGTGATATAGATGAGGTTGCCTTTATGTGGAGTATGTTAGACATTGCACAGTGGTCCCTCTCAATAACAAAGATGCTCAGTTAAAGAGTACTGTTGTATAGGCATGGTCATTCTTGTTTTATCAAGGCCACCCATGTTTTATTAGTGACTGTTGTTTTGTGAGGACTGTAATAACAGGCACAGCCATCTGTGTTATATCAGAGACTGTGTTGTATTGAGAGGACTAATAACAGGCACAGCCATCTGTGTTATATCAGAGACTGTGTTGTATTGAGAGGACTAATAACAGGCACAACCATATGTTTTAACAGGGACTGTATTGTTTTGTGAGGACTGTAATAACAGGCAAGGTCATCTGTTCAGGGACTTTGTTGTATTGAGAGGACTGTAATAATGGGAACAGCCATCTGTGTTATATCAGAGACTGTTGTATTGAGAGGACTGTAATAACAGGCACAGCCATCTGTGTTATGTCAGAGACAGTGTTGTATTGAGAGGACTGTAATAACAGGCACAGCCATCTGTGTTATATCAGAGACTGTTGTATTGAGAGGACTGTAATAACAGGCACAGCCATCTGTGTTATGTCAGAGACAGTGTTGTATTGAGAGGACTGTAATAACAGGCACAGCCATCTGTGTTATATCAGAGACTGTTGTATTGAGAGGACTGTAATAACAGGCACAGCCATCTGTGTTATATCAGAGACTGTTGTATTGAGAGGACTGTAATAACAGGTACAGCCATCTGTGTTATATCAGAGACTGTTGTATTGAGAGGACTGCAATAACAGGTACAGCCATCTGTGTTATATCATAGACTGTGTTGTATTGAGAAGACTGTAATAACAGGTACAGCCATCTGTGTTATATCAGAAACTGTGTTGTATTGAGAGGACTGAAATACCAGATACAGCCATCTGTGTTATATCAGAGACTGTGTTGTATTGAGAGGACTGTAATAACAGGCACAGCCGTCTGTGTTATATCAGAGACTGTGTTGTATTGAGAGGACTGTAATAACAGGCACAGCCATCTGTGTTATATCAGAGACTGTTGTATTGAGAGGACTGCAATAACAGGTACAGCCATCTGTGTTATATCATAGACTGTGTTGTATTGAGAAGACTGTAATAACAGGTACAGCCATCTGTGTTATATCAGAAACTGTGTTGTATTGAGAGGACTGAAATACCAGATACAGCCATCTGTGTTATATCAGAGACTGTGTTGTATTGAGAGGACTGTAATAACAGGCACAGCCGTCTGTGTTATATCAGAGACTGTGTTGTATTGAGAGGACTGTAATAACAGGCACAGCCATCTGTGTTATATCAGAGACTGTTGTATTGAGAGGACTGTAATAACAGGTACAGTCAAATATGTTTTATCAGAGACTGAGTTGTATTGAGAGGACTGTAACATAAATACTGTCATCCAGTTTTATCCACAGGGGCTTGTATCATTGCATACAATTTACCTCATAATGTACTATATAAAAACTACAAGGGAGGACACTTCTCTACTTTTACACACAACCTATTTAAGCTATATTTTGTGTAGCATAATAAATTTGGTACCATTGTTTAGCTAGACTTTGCATACATATCTGAAGTTTGGTTTACTGTCATACCTTCAAGGAATGCTAGACCATTTTCCCACGCTGATATGGCCCTGATCAAGTCCACTTAATATTCAAGCTTAATATTCAAGAACAACGCACTGAATGAAATACTCCCCTTTCATTGGCCAGCTGAAAATAATTATAAACAAATGCATGAATCATTTTCTTTTAACCTTGAGAGAACAGTATTCCATTCAGTGCCATTTCACTTGTATATTAAGCAGATTCAATAAGGACCATGTCAGGCAGTAGCCTGGGAAAATGGTCTGGCATTCCTACAGGTACGTTAGTAAGCTAAACTAAAGATACACATTCAAAGTCAAATGCCTGAGCTAAACATCCATACCAAATTTTTTTGCTATATGAAATGTAGCTTGAATATCAGTTTTTATTCTTAACTTAAGGTTGTGCAAGAAAGGAGAGATGTTTTCCCTTGTAGTTATTTTATAATACATGTATGACAGGTATATTGTAAGCAATGATAGGACTGTGTTGTATTCAGACACTTTATAGTAGGGAACCTTGGTGTTAAGTACAACTATGTTTCCTGTGGTGCATGCATAATTACATCAGTAACCACTGGATTCACAATATTCACATAAGAATTCACCATCTGGTTTATAAACCAATGTGAAAGCCCATGAATGAAAGCATTGATTGATGACAACTGTTTTGACTACAAGCCAGGAATAAAACTTCAACCACATTATTCTCACATGATGGTGAAAATGTGCAAGCTTTCATTGTTTTGACAAGAGTTGGGATAGATCAAAATCCAATAAATCAGTGAAGGAGCAGTTGTTGAGAATATCTCCTGCTTAACTTTCTCTACTCTACACACCTCATCCAGATGAATGTGTGTATGCATATTAATCTAAACCAAATTCTTTGTTTGATTTCTTTGGATCACAGTTCAAAAACATACCTACACAAAAACTGAAGTAGATTTAGAATTGAAGAACCAGCCTAGACATTTTGAAAGGAGTATGTCCTTTCTAATTACATGCATTAGCGCAACTATTTCAGTAAAGTTGGTGTTTTTTATACACCTTCCTTAAGATTTGATGATAATAAGATGTTGAACCCTATTTCATTTAAAACTATAGCTTGAGTTTTCTACCATTTACCTTCCATTGCCAAACTTTGTAACTACCAAAGCTATTTTGTTAGAAACCCTTCCTTCTAATAAAAAAAGTTAAAAAGGGATATACAGTATTCATTGCCCCCTTCTTTGGAATTTGCATTTCCCTCCTTTCCCCAGTATGTGTTAGAATAACTGGGATAGTTCACATTTGGGACAGGGAAGAAACTTATTTTGTGCCCAAAATGTAAAAGGTCAAGGTTATAGGAACTGAGTAAAAGAAAACTGTAAACAGTATGAAAAAAATATATACATACCAAATATTTTGGCCAAACATTTTAAAAGGTTTCCACAGAGATAAGACACACTGATTATGGGGTGAAATGGTCAAACAACAAGATAATTATAAGTGACACAAAGAAAAACTGTTGACAGTCTTGAAAATTTATGACCCTAGATTTGATGTTTACCTTTAACAAAATGCTTGAATTTGTGGTTGCTCAAATGAGTACTGTAAAAATGCTTGTAAACACCATAGTCTTTGAAAAGCACTTGAATTTTGAAAGAAATGTATAATGATGGAACTCATGAACCAGTAAAAACAAAATCAAGAAAACAAGTAAGAAAGTTAATCATCGTGGAATTGCATCTCTCTGTTAGTAGCTTAATTATTCAGTATGAATTCCAGCTTGGTACTCACTCAGTACTCACTGGTGCTGAGCCTGATTTGAGATTTTTAAAAAAAAAAAATCACCCTAAAGTGATGTTTAAATAAACACTATTGACAGTGTGGAGCCCCAAGTGGCCAAGTGTACTAAAGCACTCTCCATGACAGATCATTGCCATCTCACCTCTGTCTGTGTGGGTTCCAATGGTGAATGTATGTGAAAAAGCTTGCCAGTAGCCACAGATTTCCAAGTTTCTTCCTCCACCATTAATACTGGTCACCATGTATAGCCTATTGTGTGCTAAAAAATGGCTAAAAAATGGTGTTAAGCCCCAGAACATCAACAACAACAATTATTGACAGTGTCATTAAGGTTGATATAACTGTGAGTTACTCAGCAGTGTGGGAAATGTATTTATATATATGGTTGCCTAAAAGGTTTCATAAGGATAAAGGGTGAAGCAAGGATTTCATTTTTGTCTCTGAAAAGTACTCGAAAAGACCCTGAATTTCCTGATGAAAATATCAGCATGAACCACCAAGATAATTGGTTTCTGTGCAGTCATGTGAGTAGATGTCACCTACTCAGTTAAATTTTGAGGCAGGTTAGACACCTGGTAATTTGGGATCAAAATATCAAAAGTCAGGAACACAGTGACTGAAAAAAATTTTAAAAAATTTTAAAATATACAAAATTTTTTTATATATGTCTTGCATCTCAGATAAGGAAGACACCTGTTCATTTAGGGGTTTAAATGTCAAAGGTCAAGGTCAGGAAAAAAAATAGTTCCACACACAATATTCTTATATCACCAACCATGATCAAAGTTGTAAATGGCTTACATTTGACACTGGAGAACACCAACCTATTTTGGGTCACTAGACCAAGGTCAATGTCAAAAGAAAAATGGTTTCTACCCAAAATAGATGGTTCTTTACATGCACTATTTATAGCCCTTTTTTACTTGTGCCAGTGACGTTTGTAAAAGCCAGGGCTCTTTAGCTCATGTGGTGATTGTCTAGGCAACTTGTGGCATTTTTCATTTATTCATTACATGTCCATCCTTCAACAGTTCTGTACATTTTAGAAGCTTATTTATTGTCAGATTTTGATCAAATTTGATATGCAAGCATATTTATAAAGACCTTGATGAGTTCAATTATTATTAATGTTTTATTAATGAGGTGATATTGCATAATTTTGGCTGAGCTTGTGAACATGCCAAAAGTCATGTTTCCAATTAGATTTTGATTATATTTGGCATGTAAGCTTCTGTCTTTGAGATAATGGAAGAGTTTGATTGAGAAATTTCCAAACATATTAATGAGATGATCTTGCACATGATTCTCTGAGTTTGTGATTTATCGCTAGCAACATCCCCACATATTAATAAGATCTTGCATCTGATTGACTGAGGTTGTAAACACTTGTGAGATTTTGATCTGATTTTTGTTCAGTTGTATAAACATCACATTCCAAATGCTTTTACATAGTGATTGACATTGCTGCATATTGGGGTAGGACAGTCATCAATCCATGAAATGTTGTTGTTATTGTTATTGGTTTGACATCATTTTTCACCACATGAAAGGCTATACATGGCAGACAGTATATATGGTGGAGGAAGGAAAACCCTGGGATGAACCACAAGCTTTTATACACACCCTTGTTGCCAAAGCCATTCAGACACTTGTGAAATGTCAGTGATCTGTAATGGCAAGCGCCTTAACCACTTGACTACCCACACAAAAAATTGATATCCACAGAAATAATTTTTTTGTATTCAGTTCTCTTGAATAGATTTAAAGGGATTTCACTGGTTTGTTTGCTGCCATTAGCAATATTAAACAATGAGCTTTGTTGTATATATTGTTTTAGGTCAGGGGTCAGCAACCTATGGCACACATGCCACAAGATGGCACATCTTGTGTGGCACACGAAGGGTAGCCACATATCTCGATTTTAAGTGTTACTCTCTTAATGATGGCATGCACTCATTCATTTTGTAATTAATCCAGAAAAAAAGTGACAGATATGTAAAATAGGTTGCAAATCTCAAATGTGTAGTATGACCTTTCAAGTTATTGAATAGGTACATAAATCTAAGAATGTTTGTATCTGCAAGTTGAATGTTAGGTGTCAGCTTTTAAGAAAGTGACATGTCATGCACTTGCATTGTGTCAGCATTGTTTCAAAGCTAGAAAATCGTATCTTGATAACCTTATATTTTTGTATGCATGTTTTAAATTTTTTTTGCAAATCCATTTATTTTTTTTTTGAACATGCCTTTTACTCAAAACAAATTATTAGTTGCATAGTGTACTTTGTAATGAAAGCTATAGGCTTATGTCATAAATTTTGTATCACACTGATATAGCACCAAACATTCAGCACCTTACTGAATAAATGATTAAAAATTAGTGGACTGCATTTGTCATTTACTGTTGGTACTATCCCTTCTGTCCCAGCACAAAGCTGGTGAGGTTGGGAAGTGACACCCTGTGTTCTTAAAGAGTTTCCCCCTTTTTATGTTTTTTATTTTTTTTTCCTTTTCATTTGAGTTTGTGTTTAATTTTGTTATTATTTGTTGAGTTGTCCCTTATTGATGGTCAGGCCTTCTCTCCAGCCAGTGCATAAGCTCATACAAACTTGGCTTCGGGCATTCCATCTAAACTGATGATTGTACTTACGTCTGCGTGAGCTATCTGCTCATTTACATCATAACCCGCTCCGGTGGCCTAGTGGTTAGAGCATCCGCCTCAGATGCGGGAGGTCGTGGGTTTGATCCCAGGTCGAGTCATACCAAAGACTTAATTGGTACTAACAGCTGCCTCTCGATGCTCAGCTGTAAGAGGTTAGTGTTAGGACTGGTCGGCCTGGTGTCAGGATAATGTGACTGGGTGGGACATCATGTTACATGTATGCTGCATGATGCCCCAGTGCTAGACATCACTATAAACTGTCACACTGCAGACATCATAGTGATATGACTGAAAAATTGTTAAATCTAAATTAAAATCCATAATCACATCACATCACATTTATATCATTTTAATGACCTGTTGTGGATGGCAGAGGGATAGAACGTGTTGCTATCATCCATTAGATTAAACCTTTATTCTTTCCTTGAAGGTTAGATTAGTTTGTATTCTTGGTGTGTATTAGTGTGTATTCTTGGTGTTCATTAGTTCTTGGCGTGTATCAGTATGTATTTTTGGTGAGTATTAGTGCATATTCTTGGCCACATTTTGCAAGAGTCCAAGTAAATAAACTTTTATATTCCTATATTTTGGGTAATACAGTCCTGAATACTAAAATTAGGTCATTGTGATCTCTTTTTCATACCTCAGTGAGTTTGGACAAGTTGTGCATTTGAGTTGGATTCTTTGGCATTCTCTTACCACTATCAGATTAGCTCAGATCAGCTGCTGTTGTGCTTCCTTGGACAGTTATTAACCCTTTCATCAAAACATTTACCCTTTCATCAAAACCGGTCAGGGGGAAGTAAGTCAATAAATATTTCCTTGGACAGTTATTAAAAGCACTTGACTTGTTTACAGCTGCATCGTATACAACTTTCAAAGTTTTGCTTTTGAAACTAAGCCTCTTTTTGGGGTTTTACATTTATGTTTGCAAGAGAGGTCTATTTCTAAATAACAGACATGTGATGCTTTCAAAGTATGTACAGTGTACTGTGAGATTTGTCAGAAGCTTTTAATAAATTATGTATGATTTGAGTAAATTCTGTGAAAAATGTGCACAGATTTTAAATACCAACATATTATCAGGTTGTATTTTACCTGATATTAATATTACAATAATATGGGACATATATAGTATCATAGTAATTACCGAATGTTAATATCATGTTGTGTAATATGTTGGTAATTGCAGAATGAGTATAATATACAAGTGATTGCAGACTGTGTATGTGTGCGTGTGTGTGAGAGATTAATATTACAATAATATGGGATCTCTATAATATCATAGTAATTACCGAATGTTAATATCATGTTGTGTAATATGTTGGTAATTGCAGAATGAGTATAATATACAAGTGATTGCAGACTGTGTATGTGTGTGTGTGTGTGCGTGTGCATGTGTGTGAGAGATTAATATTACAATAATATGGGACCTCTATAATATCATAGTAATTACCGAATGTTAATATCATGTTGTGTAATATGTTGGTAATTGCAGAATGAGTATAATATACAAGTGATTGCAGACTGTGTATGTGTGTGTGTGTGTGCATGTGTGTGAGAGATTAATATTACAATATAATGGGACCTCTATAGTATCATAGTAATTACCGAATGTTAATATCATGTTGTGTAATATGTTGGTAATTGCAGAATGAGTATAATATACAAGTGATTGCAGACTGTGTGTGTGTGTGTGTGTGCGTGTGTGTGAGAGATTAATATTACAATAATATGGGACCTCTATAATATCATAGTAATTATCGAATGTTAATATCATGTTGTGTAATATGTTGGTAATTGCAGAATGAGTATAATATACAAGTGATTGCAGACTGTGTATGTGTGTGTGTGTGTGCGTGTGTGTGAGAGATTAATATTACAATATAATGGGACCTCTATAGTATCATAGTAATTACCGAATGTTAATATCATGTTGTGTAATATGTTGGTAATTGCAGAATGAGTATAATATACAAGTGATTGCAGACTGTGTATGTGTGTGTGTGTGTGCATGTGTGTGAGAGATTAATATTACAATATAATGGGACCTCTATAGTATCATAGTAATTACCGAATGTTAATATCATGTTGTGTAATATGTTGGTAATTGCAGAATGAGTATAATATACAAGTGATTGCAGACTCTGTGTGTGTGTGTGTGCGTGTGTGTGAGAGATTAATATTACAATATAATGGGACCTCTATAGTATCATAGTAATTACCGAATGTTAATATCATGTTGTGTAATATGTTGGTAATTGCAGAATGAGTATAATATACAAGTGATTGCAGACTGTGTATGTGTGTGTGTGTGCGTGCGTGTGCGTGTGTGTGAGAGATTAATATTACAATAATATGGGACCTCTATAATATCACAGTAATTACCGAATGTTAATATAATGTTGTGTAATATGTTGGTAATTGCAGAATGAGTATAATATAAAAGTGATTGCAGACTCTTTGTGTGTGTGTGAGAGAGAGAGAGAGAGAGAGAGAGAGAGAGAGAGAGAGAGAGAGAGAGAGAGAGAGAGAGAGAGAGAGAGAGAGAGAGATGCAGTTAGTACTATTTTAAAAAGTCTGTGGTATGACTCAGCATGGGTTTGACACTGCGACCTCCAGCACCTGAGGTGGAAATTCTTAACCACAGCGGCCACCAGAGCATTTGCAGAATGTGTAATATGTTAGTAATTGCAAAATATATGGTATATGTTGGTAATTGCAGAATGTCTGGAATGGGTTGGGAATTGCAGAATGTATCTAATACATGTATATTAGTGATTCCAGAATGTATGAAATATCTTTGATGGCAGAATATATGGAATATGTTGGTAATTGCAGGATGTGTATAATATGTCCTCTGCAATGCAGAATGTGTGCAATATATTAGTACTTCCAGTAAGTATGAAATAAAAAATTAATGGCAGATTGTATGGAATATGTTGGTAATTGCAGGATGTGTGTAATATTTTGGTAATTACAGATAGTGTGGAATTTGCCAATAATTGCAGAATATGTGTGATATGTTAATAATTGCAGAATGAGTGTAATTTGTTGATAATTGCCGAATTTATGGAATGTTAGTAATTGCATTGTGTTAAATATGTTAATAATTGCAGAATGTTTGCAGTATGTCAGTAATTGCAGAATGTATATAATATGTTGGTAATTGTTGTATGTGTATGTGTGTGTATGTATATATGTGTGTGTATATATATACATACATACATACATACATACATACATACATACATACATACATACATACATACATACATACATACATACATACATACATACATACATACATACATACATACATACATACATACATACATACATACATACATACATACATTAACACAGAAAATTTAAACAGCCTGTTTTATGCTGGCATTTAACCCACATTAATGTCTATAAATAACTTCACATTAGTCATGAAATTTTCACAATTTATCTCTATACTACTTTACTTGTCTATATCATACAGAATTTGAGTGTATTACTTTAAGATTTTTGAGATCCCCGCTGTCCAAATGTATATTTAAGTGGTTGCAGGATTCATATTACTGAGGGCTTGCAATCATATTAATGTCATATTGGTCTAATATATGCAATTTCTAAGAATTATGGCAGTTCTTTGCATAAAATGTAAAATTCTTTTGAGATAGGGCATTACAGAATACAGAAATCAATATTAAACTCAGTGTCATTCATGGAAGGTCCAAGCTGGTGAGCATTGCCTTTGAGAGTTTTTAGTTAAAATGTTGGACAATTGCCACACAGTCTTGGATACCTGATGATGCCAGATAATTGCACGCCATGTATTGCATTTGAGTGTGATTGGTGTCCAAAAAAAACTCCTGCATCTGTCTGTTGGAAATAATTTGCAACTTAGGCTGTTAAAAAGAAAATACTTCAATAAATAATACACCCTGATATACAAAAACCAAATTTTCTGCAGTCTTATTTTAGTTTTTATTAAGATCAGCTTTGTGAACTGTGGCAGCATAATTACTTTGTTGTCTGTTTGCATAACAGTCCATCCATAAGTATCTGTGCCATAGAATAACTCATTATCCCCTTTTGCTGCGTTTATGCGTCAGGAGATGGTAGCCTTTTTCTGAGCCCTGTAGCGTCACAGTCAATGTACGACACAATAAAGTGGGTGGTATTATAGAAAGGTAGACAGATGTAGCTTTCCGATGATACCAGTTAAACTAAAAAATACAGAGGAAAAAACTTAACTTTTTGGACCCAAGTTTTTTCCAGTTGAAATTTGCCCGAGGTTGGAATCCGATTTTGTCTGGATTTTAGACCTCCTGACCTCAGATTTAAGACAGACCGATCTGCACCGCACACAGACAGGTGAACCTTTGCAAAAAGTAGGATATGATGAGCATTTAGAATAACAAGTGGTCTTTACACGAAAATGATGGGTCCCTTTAAAAAAAAAAGTCCAACTTTTCCCCTTCTACTCAGGATTCGGCAAAATTGCCAATGACAAATGATGTTTCTAACACAACTTGGCATTAGGTTAACCTAAAATGTGTTAGAGGTCAACGTATTAGGGCGTATTCAAATTAACCCCCAAAATGGGTTTCCTACTCGTATGAACCAGCCGAAAATGACAAAAACCTCCAGTGGTTAATGAGTTAACTCCAGATTTTTGTTTTATTTAGCCATATAAAAGGTGGGCTTTACAGAAAGAATGCAGGTTGTTTTGTCAATTAGAAAGAGTCTATATGAGTCAAGAATGGTCTATTGGGGCTAAGAATGATCAATATCATAAGGGCTCCAGTGTGAGAAAGAAAATTCAAAACATTTTTACTTCTCACTTGTTATAACACACTTTGTTTTTATGTAATTCTGGATATAGCACATTTCCACTATGTTGGAAGAAAACAAGATAACTCAATTAATCTTCAGGTTTTTTTTAAAACACCATTATTAAAAATAAAAATCGTGCCTTTAATTCCACAGTTCATTATATTGCACTATTCTCAAAATATCGCATTTTCATATAAAGTGTAGTTCTTAATACAGTAGAACCTGTCTTGAAAGACCACCATTTTAGTCTCTCATAACAGGTCAGTGTTATATAATCATTAAGTTTGTGCACTTAGAATATGGTCTCTCAAGACAAGGTGGTCACACATAGCAGTGGTCTTTCAAGACAGGTTTCACTGTACATCATGTTTCTGTACATATTGCAGTTCTCAATACATCATGTTTCTGTACATATTGCAGTTCTCAATACATCACTTTTCTGTACATATTGCAGTTCTCAATACATCACTTTTCTGTACATATTGCAGTTCTCAGTATAATGCAGTTTGGACATAATAATAAGTATGTATTTTGACTGCAGATTTTGTTCTTAATTATTTCCTAAAATGATGGCCTCGGTCACCATTTGTAGTCATACCAGCATAATATCAGAAGTTACTTTCAGTAATAATAATAATAATAATAATAATAATAATAATATAAAAATAATAATAATAATAGTGTGGACTTAGTACATGTCTATTCTAGGAGCTTGAAGCACTTTGCAATTTAACACATTAAAACATGTAAACGGACAAGATTACAAAAACAAACGCCATGAAATCACAAAACAAAAACATGTTGACAGTAATTAAGGACATAAACTTTATGAAGTCCTTAAGTCTGTTCTTGTAACTCTAATTTCAGTTTTTATTAACAAAATAACATCAGTCTTTCAGTAGTGTTTCTTTTAGTGTGCCTTTATATACTAAAACTTACATTTCTTAGTCATGAACCAGTTAAATATTGTCAATAACAGGATCAGCCAGTAGCAAAATTAGATTAATTTAACTGTCTGTAAATTTTACTGATAATCAGTACATACTTGCCAACTTTCCAGGTAGTTTTGTTTTTTGTTTTGTTTTTGTTTTTATACTACTAAACTTTTTGTTTTGAGGTCCCAAGAGGGGTCTGTGTAAGTGACACAAAAAAGCAGTATACATGTGAGAGTAAGTTATCAATTTGTATATACCAACAAACAACTTGAAATTCAAGCTGGAGTAAAATAAAATATTTTCTTTAAAGCATTTATTACATTTAACACCATCTGACTCTTTTCAGTAATACTTCTTTGTTTATTATCAAAAGATTCCTCTTAATTCACATCAATCAAGCAGATAATAAGGAGATGCATCAAACCTTCTTTGGTTGAGTGTTGAACTTTACAAATTTGTTAATTGGAACAGCATCCAATTAAATAAACATAGTAGTTTCCTTGTTTTGATACCTACCCTCAGGCCAACCTTTGTGAGCTGCCTCTGTGTATATTTTGAAGAGCACTTGGGTTCCATTTCCCTGGCTTGATGTAGCCAGTAACATGCTATAAGTACCATTGAAAGCAACCCCCCCCAAAAAAACCCCCAAGAACATAACTGTTATAATAGTACTCCCTTATCTTACAAACACATAAGGCATTCACTCTAATTCATATGACTTTGGATTAATGCTGAGCATCATTACTTTGATCATTGTGGATTGTAAAACTTGTTAATTTGAACAAGGTGTACATCATCTAGTTGTCCAGAAAATGACTACTGTAAATAATCATAGTACTTTACACAGATGAAATAACTAATACTGCTTGAAGAATTCACTGTTCTGTGGAATGAACTCCCCCAAAGCAATTAGATCAAAAACAAATCTAAATGTGTTCAAAACAAAAATGTATTGCTACTCAAGAAGCAGTTTTCATTGTAAATATTTAAATACAACCACTCCAGTTTATTCTGTTAATAAATTTCATATACACTTTGTGCTTTTATACTTTGTACTTTTGTTATATTTACAATAGTTTGTTCATCCTGAGGGCCTCAGGGGAAATAGTTTAATATACTTACTGAGTTAACTTCTGAAATAAAGTAATTATTATCATTCTTGTTAAATGTGTTTAGAATTTGCAAGACAGTCTTATTGTAAATATCTATATCAATATTTTGGGTGTGATCTATATCAATATTTTGGGTGTGCTTATCCTGCTGTAAGCATGCTCACCATTTTGTAATGGCACATGTGATTATGTAAATTTAAACTAAGCAAAATGGGAGACATTCTGGATGTCCTGTGCACATCTACATCTATAGTTCTCCATAATGGTGAAAAGTCATTAAATAAAGACTTAGCATCAAGGAAACTCGCTATAACTTGGTATTTGTCACTTAAAACCTATTTTACAATTTCGCATAAGCATAGTAAGCATCTTGTTGATTAAGATTTTATCTGTAAAAGTCTGTTTGATGTTTACTAAATAAAATTAGTTTTGAACCAGGAAGTTAAATTCATTAAATATAAATTCAGTTAATTAAAATCTTTATAATTAAAAAGAATTTTAAAAAATAATTTAAAAAAAATTATATATATATATATATATATATATATATATATATATATTAGCAAGGTGAAGCAGGTGCATTCACATGCCCTAAATTTTAATGAAATTGGTAAGTCAATAATGTATAGACAGTTTGTGCAGACAAATTATTTGGGGATATTGTCCTCCATTAACTTGCCACCAGGTTGGGTTTTCTGTTTTAACAAAAGTATCCTTGCACATGGATCTCATTAATGCAATTACTCTCCTATTTAGATAAATTTGTAAGTTCACTTTGAACAAGCCACACTTGCAGCCATTAATATTTCATCAGGGTAGTACCCCCTCCTTTGTTGAATATCTATCCCTCTTTACATCATGAAATAACTACTAATTTGGTAGCTTGTTAAGATAAATTGAATTGCTGGTAAGAAAGAATTGTATATATTAACATTCATTGTGGCTATTTTAAGGAATCAGAGCACCTGTAATAAAATGCATTATACCAGTCTAATTAAATGTATGTGTTTATTGGATACTTAAGCCCTGGAGCCATTCATAGTAATAAGGGCATGGAATGTTTCATTTTCAATTTTAAAGTCTTTTAACTCAGTTTTCAACTTTTGCATATATTTTTTCTAACTTCTCTGTAAGCCAGTGTTTCTTGTATTGAATTTGTCATTGAGGATCCGTTTTAGTTTCTGAATGATAACTTGAGATCTACAGAACAGATTTAAATGCATATTGGTACATTTGATTATGCTATCCCAAGAAAGAACCATCTGATTTTGAGAGCAGATTGAACACATTAACAAATCACACTAGCTGTGATTAATATGTATATAAATTCAGCTAGAATGTAACCCTCTCCCTTCCTCTGTTTCCAAAATACTAATTCCCATTACCACAGCATATGATTTCAGGAAAATCTCTGCATGCTATACATATTCATATCAGAATCGAGAACAATTGCAGACTGCATAGACCCTGATTCGTCATTGTGTAATGTGCTGATTGATCAGGATCTTTGTATCTTGTTTGGAGTAATCAGTAAAACAAACATTGACTCCAAACTGCTGGCTCACTATGCTATGGCAGATCAGGGTCTGTTTTGTTTCTGCTGAACTCTACTTCTAATCAAGTGTATATGGTATATTTTAGCAGTAATTCCTATTACAAATAATGTGTTAGGAGCTTGAGTGGTCTAAAGCACTGACCATTATTATGGATCACTGCCATCTCACCTCTGTCTGCATGAGTTCAAGTCCAGGCTCCCTAATCTGAGTACTGAGAAAATCTGCCAGTAGCTTATTGTGGATTGATGGTTCTTCCTGGGGTTTTCCAGTGTTCTTCTTCCACCATTAATACTGGCGGCCATGTATAGCCTATCTTGTGCAGAATAATGGTGTTAAACCCTAAACAACAACAACAACAATTAATGTGGTGGGGCCCTGAGTGGGCAAGTGGTTTAAAGCCCTCACCGTTCTGGATCACTGCCATCTCAACTCTGCATGGATTCAAGTCTCAGGCTTTCCAGTAGCTTCTCTTGGATTTGTGGTTGTTCCTGGGGTTTTTCAGGGTTATTCCTCCACCAGTTATACTGGCCACCATGTATAGCCTATCTTGTTCTGAAAAATGGCATTAAACCTCTCAAGTAGAACAACAACAAATAATGTGGCTTTTTATTACAATTTTTACACAATTTTTTTCAGGAATTTATTGATAATTATTTCTTTTTTAAAATGCACTTTTTTCATAGAATTATATGATCTTTCTATTTTATCTTGCTGTTTATGTTTCATGGTTTTATCTTAAGTTTGTTATTTTGCTGTTGACTTTTCTTACCTTTAATAACTAGGCCACATTTACCTAAAAGTTAAATTTCTTTAAAGAAACAGGTTCTTACATATGTTTGTAGCAATTGCATTTACAAAACAATGACTCAGAATTTCATTTTTTTGTGACCGCAGTATATTGTTCTTGAATGATATCATTTTTCCAATTGAATACTAAGCTTTTAATCACATATACATGCTTCAGCTGCTATTAATTTATATTCCAGTGCAGTTGTACATTGATTCATACCCTACATTGATCTTGATTATCCCAGTTAACAAATATAACAATTTAGAATTACAGGAAAAAGACCAACATCTCATACACTTACACCTCCAGTTTCTTTAAATATATCTTTCTGGGGGCCTGGTGGTTAGAGCATCTACCTCAGATGCAGGAGGTCGCGGTTTCAAAACCTTGGCCGAGTCAAACCAAAGACTTAAAAAATGGTACCTACAGCTGCCTTGCTTGGTGCTCAGCATTAAGAGATTAGTGTTAGGATTGGTCAGCCTGGTGTCAGGATAATGTGACTGGGTTTCCCCCGGCCCCAGTGCTTGACATCACTATAAACTGTCTCATTGCAGACATCATAGGATATGACTGAAATATTGTTAAAGCTATATTAAAAATCCAAATCACACATGTAAAGGGTAACAAGTGTATATATTCTGTCAATGACTATCATCAGAGCAGTCAGGTAGAGTACCCTTGTGTCATTAAAAATGAACAGGTTTACATCTTCTGTCAGTAACTACCAGAGTAATCAGCCATAGAGTGCCCTTGTGTCTTTAAGGATATAAAAGTGTACATCTTCTGGCATGTCTCTTGTCAGATTAATCTGCCACAGATTGCCCCAGTGTCTTTAAGGATATTCAGGTGTACATTTTCTATCAATGACAATTATCAGAGTAGTTGGACATAAGAGTGCTGCCATGTCTTTAAGAATATACAGGTGTACATATTCTGTCAATGAATGTTAGAGTTGTCAGACATAGAGTGCCATGTGTGTTTAAAAATAAACATGTGTACATCTTCTCTCAATGACTATTATTAGAGTAGTAGACCATAGAGTACCCCAATGTCATAAGGATAACTGTGTACATCTTCTTTCAGTGACTATTATTAGAGTATTAGACCATAGAGTACCCCAATGCCTTAAGGATAACTGGTGTACATCTTCTGTCAATGACTATTATCAAGAGTAGTAGGCCATAGAGTACCCCAATGTCTTAAGGATAACTGGTGTACATCTTGTGTCAGTGATTATCAGAGTAGTAGACCATAGAGTACCCCAATGTCTTAAGGATAACTGGTGTACATCTTGTGTCAATGACTATTATCAAGAGTAGTAGACCATAGAGTACCCCAATGTCTTAAGGATAACTGGTGTACATCTTCTGTCAGTGATTATGATCAGAGTAGTTGACCATAGAGTACCCCAATGTCTTAAGGATAACTGGTGTACATCTTCTCTCAATGACTATTATTAGAGTAGTTGACCATAGAGTACCCCAATGTCTTAAGGATAACTGGTGTACATCTTCTGTCAGTGATTATGATCAGAGTAGTTGACCATAGAGTACCCCAATGTCTTAAGGATAACTGGTGTACATCTTCTGTCAATGACTATTATCAGAGTAGTAGACCATAGAGTACCCCAATGTCTTAAGGATAACTGGTGTACATCTTCTGTCAGTGATTATGATCAGAGTAGTTGACCATAGAATACCCTTAAGGATAACTGGTGTACATCTTGCTGGTGTACATTTTGTGTCAGTGATTATCAGAGTAGTAGACCATAGAGTACTCCAATGTCTTAAGGATAACTGGTGTACATCTTCTGTCAGTGACTATTATTAGAGTACTAGACCATTTAGTACCACCATGTCTTAAGGATAACTGGTGTACATCTTCTGTCAATGACTATTATCAAGAGTAGTAGGCCATAGAGTACCCCAATGTCTTAAGGGTAACTGGTGTACATCTTGTGTCAGTGATTATCAGAGTAGTAGACCATAGAGTACCCCAATGTCTTAAGGATAACTGGTGTACATCTTCTGTCAATGACTATTATCAGAGTAGTAGACCATAGAGTACCCTTAAGGATAACTGGTGTACATCTTCTGTCAGTGATTATGATCAGAGTAGTTGACCATAGAGTACCCCAATGTCTTTCAAAATATACAAGTATACATCTTTGGTCAATGACTATTATCAAGAGTAGTAGGCCATAGAGTACCCCAATGTCTTAAGGATAATTGGTGTATATCTTCTGTCAATGACTATTATCAAGAGTAGTAGGCCATAGAGTACCCCAATGTCTTAAGGATAACTGGTGTACATCTTCTGTCAGTGATTATGATCAGAGTAATTGATCATAGAGTACCCTTAAGGATAACTGGTGTATATCTTGTGTCAATGACTGTTATCAGAGTAGTAGGCCATAGAGTACCCCAATGTCTTAAGGATAACTGGTGTACATCTTCTGTCAGTGATTATGATCAGCTTAGGAGACCATAGAGTACCCCAATGTCTTAAGGATAACTGGTGTACATCTTCTGTCAATGACTATTATCAGAGTACTAGACCATAGAGTACCCAAATGTCTTAAGGATAACTGGTGTGCATGATCTGTCAGTGATTATGATCAGAGTAGTTGACCATAGAGTACCCCAATATCTTTCAAAAGATACAAGTATACATCTTTGGTCAATGACTATTATCAGAGTACCAGTAGTCAAGAGCCATAGAGTGCTGATTCCTTGTAGCACATTCACAGTGCTCATTTTTTTCTTCTGCTGTTGATAGTACTGATTTTGAGGCAGATCTGAGGCAGAGCTAGTGTGTGTATTCCAGTCACAACACTTTAAATGAGACACAGCAATCATGCAGCAGCCATAAGTAAGCTGTCTGTACCAACATCACTCATGACATTGGATTGATACATCAGTACTTGGAAATGTTATTCTAATAGGAATGGGGGAGATATTAAAGGAGAATTAGTTCTCATTAGCAGTCAGATCATTGGATTCTCTTTTGTGGAATGTTTATGTGCAAGATTCATTTATGTGTTTGATATTGTTCTTAGGAGTTCTTAGTAATGGAAAGGTAACTAAAGAAATTTCTATTTTCAAATTTTTATGGTATGACAAAGTGTCAGATCTGGATTGTGAAATTGAAGTTATTTTCAGACCAAGATTTTTTAAAACAATTTGAGTGGAATGTTCAAATTTGGCCTTTTTCTGTTCAAAAGTTAGCACTGTGATTTAAGGAAGCACATACTCATTTTCCATTAAGTGCAATGAAATTTTCTTAATTCTTTTTATTGCCCTCAGGAATTTGTCTAATTTTTACTATGAAAAATTTCTGCTTTTCCCTAATTGAACTTAATTTTTTTTAAAAGAATTGTAAGCAAAATTTTAAAAGTTTTCTTTTAGCTGAATGACACTAATTTGATATTTTAATGAAAAGGCAATGAACAGCATCATAGTTGGGAGGAATTAAGGTATACAAGCAGGGAAAATTTTCATTCGTTCCAAAAAGACCTTGTTAATGAAAAATCTGAACAATTTTTGTCATCCATTTGGCTTGAAAAAATGGCTTTCCAGTCATTGGGAATGATGCTAGTGAAAGTGTCTCGCTGGAAACAGAGAAAGATTATAAAGGTGAGTTGACTTCTTGATTTTGAAAAGTTTTTCTTAAATTTTGTTTTTTTTCTTCTTATTGTTGTTTATAATGACATTACCAGTAACCATTATTATTTCCATTTTATATTCCAGTTTTGATTGAGAACCAGATATGTTTTCTTTCTGTGCTTTAAAGGGTTTTGTCTTGAACAGAACATTACAATTTGGCAGACATGATATTATTAACAGGTTGCAGTTGTAGCATAATTAACATTTTTTTTTTTCAAAATTATTGACAATCATCCAACATATGTAGTAATATTTGCAGACAAGACGTTTGCTCAGAACAGTTTTTTTTTATATATATATTTTCCATATCTGATGTCCATTCTTGTCATCCAACAAATCTTTTAAAACCTGTCCATTCTTTGTCATGTGAAAGAGCTATGAAAAGTCCTTTTTGATGGAAAAATCTATGAAAAAGCCCTTTATCATGTAAATTAGCTCGAAACAAGTCTGTGTCATGAAGAAGAACTATGAAAAAAGTCATTCCATGTGATGTAAGTTATAAAAAAGTCATTCCTTTTCATGAAAACGTCATTCCTTATCATGAAAACGTCATTCCTTATCATGAAAAAGGCATTCCTTGTCATGGAAAAGAAGTGTGAAAAATTCCTATTGTAAAAGAGCAGTGAAAAAAGTCCTTCCCTATCATGTTAAAAAGCGAAGACAATGTCCATCCATGTCATCTAAAAGTGCTACGAAAAAGTCCCTCCCTGCCAAAGTAACTTTCCCTGTCATGTAAAAGTGCTGTTAAGAGTCTTCTGTCACATAAAAGAGCTATCAGAAAAAAGTCAAGGAAATCTGTTATATTTTTAAAACCTTCACCATTATTGATTTGAAAATTATCTCTAAGATTCCATTCATGACAAAATTTCATAGGTACTGTATAGTGTGCTGTATTTTTTTGAAGGGGGTTCAGTTTACTAAAATACTTGTGTGTGACAGAAGTTTCATGTACCATATGTGCTCATGTGTGATGGGTACTATGAAATTATTCAATGTATATACTCATGCATGATGGAGTACCATGAGACAATGTACCATGAGACAATGTACCAAATTTGTGTGTGATGGGGTACCATGAGACAATGTACCAAATTTGATTGTGTATGATTGGGTACCATGAGACTATACCAAATTTGATTGTGTATGATTGGGTACCATGAGACAATGTACCAAATTTGATTGTGTGATGGGGTACCATGAGACAATGTACCAAATTTGATTGTGTGATGGGGTACCATGAGACAATGTACCAAATTTGATTGTGTGATGGGGTACCATGAGACAATGTACCAAATTTGATTGTGTGATGGGGTACCATGAGACAATGTACCAAATTTGATTGTGTGATGGGGTACCATGAGACAATGTACCAAATTTGATTGTGTGATGGGGTACCATGAGACAATGCACCAAATTTGATTGTGTGATGGAGTACCATGAGACAATGTACCATGAGACAATGTACCAAATTTGTGTGTGATGGGGTACCATGAGACAATGTACCAAATTTGATTGTGTATGATTGGGTACCATGAGACTATACCAAATTTGATTGTGTATGATTGGGTACCATGAGACAATGTACCAAATTTGATTGTGTGATGGGGTACCATGAGACAATGTACCAAATTTGATTGTGTGATGGGGTACCATGAGACAATGTACCAAATTTGATTGTGTGATGGGGTACCATGAGACAATGTACCAAATTTGATTGTGTGATGGGGTACCATGAGACAATGCACCAAATTTGATTGTGTGATGGAGTACCATGAGACAATGTACCATGAGACAATGTACCAAATTTGTGTGTGATGGGGTACCATGAGACAATGTACCAAATTTGATTGTGTATGATTGGGTACCATGAGACTATACCAAATTTGATTGTGTATGATTGGGTACCATGAGACAATGTACCAAATTTGATTGTGTGATGGGGTACCATGAGACAATGTACCAAATTTGATTGTGTGATGGGGTACCATGAGACAATGTACCAAATTTGATTGTGTGATGGGGTACCATGAGACAATGTACCAAATTTGATTGTGTGATGGGGTACCATGAGACAATGTACCAAATTTGATTGTGTGATGGGGTACCATGAGACAATGTACCAAATTTGATTGTGTGATGGGGTACCATGAGACAATGTACCAAATTTGATTGTGTGATGGAGTACCATGAGACAATGTACCATGAGACAATGTACCAAATTTGTGTGTGATGGGGTACCATGAGACAATGTACCAAATTTGATTGTGTATGATTGGGTACCATGAGACTATACCAAATTTGATTGTGTATGATTGGGTACCATGAGACAATGTACCAAATTTGATTGTGTGATGGGGTACCATGAGACAATGTACCAAATTTGATTGTGTGATGGGGTACCATGAGACAATGTACCAAATTTGATTGTGTGATGGGGTACCATGAGACAATGTACCAAATTTGATTGTGTGATGGGGTACCATGAGACAATGTACCAAATTTGATTGTGTGATGGGGTACCATGAGACAATGTACCAAATTTGATTGTGTGATGGGGTACCATGAGACAATGTACCAAATTTGATTGTGTGATGGGGTACCATGAGACAATGTACCAAATTTGATTGTCTGATGGGGTACCATGAGACAATGTACCAAATTTGATTGTGTGATGGGGTACCATGAGACAATGTACCAAATTTGATTGTGTGATGGGGTACCATGAGACAATGTACCAAATTTGATTGTGTATGATTGGGTACCATGAGACAATGTACCAAATTTGATTGTCTGATGGAGTACCATGAGACAATGTACCAAATTTGATTGTGTGAGATACCATCAGTCATTACCATATGTAATTTTGTGTGATAGTGTACCATGAAAACAGTGTACTATATGCAATCCTGTGTAATGGATTATCATGAGACAGTGCACCACATATTATCACATGTGGCAGGATACAGCTGCTCATTTGTCACATGGTTCTCCAGCTGTGAAAAGCTTTAAGATACCAATGTGCAATTACATCATTTCAACACCACTCTTGTGGCCTAGTGGTTAGTGTCCGCCTCTGATGCAGGAGGTCCATGGATCAAACCCTGGCTTAGTCATACCAAAGTCTTGCAATAATGGTACTAAAAGCTGCCACTCTAGGCACTCAGCATTAAGAGATTAGTGTTAGGAATGGCATCAGGATAATTTGACTGGATGGGACATGATGCTACATGTCTGTTAGATGTCAATATAAACTGCTACATCACAGACATCATAGTGATATGACTGAAAATTGTTAAAGCTATGCTAAAAATCTAAGTCATACACACACACACACACACACACACACACACAAATAGGCAGATTAGATTCCTGTTTTATTTTGCATACTATTGTTTTTGGCAAATACATACACACTTGCCTACTAGTGAAAAATGTGTAACACTAGAATATATAGGGTCTGCAACAATTTCTAATTGGTATAATTAATACTTAATTGGTATAATTAATACTTACTCCTGAATGTGCAGTGTTATTTTCAACTAGCACTGCAAACACTTATGATAAGGAACAGTTGGTGTCTCAGTTCTGTTGAACTGTTAACAAGTTTAGATCATACATGCAATTGCTTCTGTGTGGCAACTGGTGCAGACCCATTATAAGGGAATAATGTCTGCACTGTTTGCTTAAACTGAGTTAAAC
This sequence comes from Potamilus streckersoni, assembly GCA_016746295.1. NCBI lineage: Eukaryota > Metazoa > Mollusca > Bivalvia > Unionida > Unionidae > Potamilus > Potamilus streckersoni. Next base: position 541,938 of record JAEAOA010000405.1, read on the forward strand.
TGTGAAGACCCTTTCTAGCCAGGAAGTCAGAAAAATCAGGCCACTTCATCATATAGTTTTTCTGGCCTTAAAACCTTGTTAAAAACATTCTGACCAACCAGAAGGATGCATTTGTACATTTGATTAAGATTTCAACTCCGGAGTAACAATATTATTTGAAATATTAAAATGAAGTTTTATGATGACTTTTGATCTTGAGCATGAGAATGAGTTTTCAGCTTCAGCCAGTCAAAAGCTTCCTTTCAAAAACATGAGCATGAGCACTTTAGCCCACATGAACCAATCAAAAGCATCCTTTCAAATGTTAAGTAATCTGGTTATTTGAAACATTAGTGTCTCATTTATGTATCTTTTCAGATTTATGTTTTCCTCATGAAATATGGTAACTTTTGTCAGATATATTGTGCAGTTGTAAATGTAGCATAACTGCTGTTAAGAGATGGAGCTGGATCTCTCTCTTGGTCTTACTCTCTCCCCCTCTTCTCTCCACCCATATTTAAGAATTTTTTAGAAATCAGTTTGCGATAATAAATTCTTCTGGAAACAAGATTTAAGATTCATATGGCATTGAAACAGTGACTTTGTTGGAAATGTATATGAAACTATGAAAGCTTGGAAAGAATATTTGCTTTTGGCTATATAGTGGTTTCCAATTTTTATCAAACACTAGCAGCCATAATGCAAACTACAAGACAGTTTTAGTTGTTATTTTACATTTTATTGAGCCAGAACTAAATAATTTGGTTGGGAATTGTAAAGGACAACAAAATATTAAAGGTGGGATATGGAGCATAATTTTTTTTAAAATTTATTTGTAGATTTGTCTGATAAGACATTGAATAGTCAACATCTGCTTCAATTATAGGCCAGCCAGTAAAAATCCAATTTCATTTCACATCACCTGTCCTCAAATTCACTCACTGTTCATTGACTACTATTCACATTTTATTGCTTACTATAAGATTTTTTTTTACAATAAGATTTTTGTCTTGCCCCTTTTGTATTTAAGTAATGGATTATAATTCTTCTACTAAATTTTCTGTATTTGTAACCATGTCTGCATCTTTCTTGATCTGTACAATTATCTTGCTGAGCTTGCAATACACCACATATTAGATGAAGCTGGGTACTAGGAACAATTTTTGTGTACAGCAGTAATATACTGCAATACATACCCCAGTTATATTAGGGACTCGGCAATTCAAGGTTTTGGGGCCAAGTTCCAGAATCATTTTTATCTAATTTCCATCTGTAAATAACTGGAAAAATATCTTGTTTGGATTTATAGCAAAATAACACTTTACCAATATTTCCATAATATTATTTGTACAAAAGTTGAAATTAATTTGAAAAGGCACCCCACCCCACCCACCCTACTCTGGAAAATACCAGTACCTTAGATGAACTTACTGTGTTCATGTTAATTTTTGTATAAGTTGTAAAGTAAAAAAGATCTTAACTAAAGTGGGATGAATATGTTTAGACTATAGCTAAGGCAGTGGAAGATCTTATGCTGACATTAGAGAGGTGGTTGATAAAAATAGGAACTGTTGATATTGAAGCCTACAGTTTTCAAGAGAATATCGGACAGATTGAGTGAACCATCACATACATGACCAATATACCTGCAACATCATGGTTTCTGAGATGCATTAAATTAATTGATACTATGAAAATATGTTGCAGTGGATTCAGTTTTTTAAAATGTCTATTAAAAAATTGACCATTAGATCTAAAATTAAACCTAGTGTATTATATTTCTCTATGACAAAGTATTTTATAGTCTCGTTAATGTTTTTAAAATTTAATTTAAGGTTTTTTTTAATTCCCATAGTCTGCTGGTTCAAAACTGTGGAGTCACAACCCATATTAGGATAGTTCGACATTCTGGAGGGTCACCAGGACTTTTTTTAGTGTGGCAAAACTTGTCAAACAGGGTCATGAGTTTCAGAAAAACTTTTTTACATCTATCTCCTCCAAAACATGTTGGGAACTACTGCCCTTAATTGTCTTTACATAAATAAGCAAATGCATAATCAGTTACAATCCTCTCCACGTAGTACTACTTTGACACTATGCCTTAAGGAATTATTAATTTTTTCACATGTATTTTTCATTTTATATACTTTGTTGCCGAGTTTTTAAGCCATTATCTTTTATCTTTTTTTTTGTTGTGCTGCATGCTGTTGTTTATTTAAGATGGTTTAAACTTGAAAAGTTTTGAGTTTATTTTATTCCCTACATTCAATTACCTTCTTATCTTTATGACGTCAAGATCCAGATAGCTTTAATGAAAAGTGGAAGGTAATGCTTTTATTCAGATAGAACCTTATCAACTGGGAGCCTTGAAGAGAAGAAAATGGGGGTTCAATGCCCTTCCACTATCTTAGATTGCTTGTATGTCATAGGAGATAAATCTACAATTTATCAAATTATTATTGAGACTATCTTGTGTGTTAACAGTAAACAAGTTGATTATGAAAAATGAAAAGAATGAATTCTCTCTCTCTCTCTCTCTCCTTCTCTCTCTCTCTCTCTCTCTCTCTCTCTCTCTCTCTCTCTCTCTCCTTCTCTCTCTCTCTCTCTCTCTCTCTCTCTCTCTCTCTCTCTCTCTCTCTCTATATATATATATATATATATATATATATATATATATATATATATATATATATATATAAAGAGGAAGAATTAAAACAACACAGCTAAGTGGCAGATAGGCTGTGTTATTGGTGTTGCCTATTCAGACAGCTGAGTACCAAATGCTGATTTGTAATATCCATGATAAAATGTGTACTTTGAGAACCTGGAATCACAAGAAAACATCTCATTGTAGGAGTCATTGAAGACAGGTTTTACTATTCTTGGAATAAAATAATGCAATGTTCTCTCCACCAAGACTGATCATTACATGTTTTGTTTGTTATGAAAGCATAACAGATTTATTTCATTTAACCTACCATATATATTGACTTATAAGACATGTCCAGCTGCAAACTACATCACATAATGTGTCAACAGATTAAGGTCTGTGCAGTTTGTTAGGAGTAATCAGGACAACAAACAGCATTATGCTCTGACAGATCAGGATCTTTGCAGTTTGTTTTGACAAGTACATATACATTTTTAAAGTGCCTTGTATATCCAGAAGCAAATTTTTGCATAATCAAATATATACAAATGATGTTGCAGTCAGAGAATATATTTTATAATGACTTGTGTATGACAAATGGCAGCAGAACAAAGCTTAAATCCCATTTGGTAAGTTTAAACATACTCAGCCCTTAATTAAAAACTAATAACTTCTGGCCTTGCCTGAACTAATCTGTACTTTATGGCTTGTACAAGGTGGCCATTTCCCCCTAAATCTCATTATTGGTATATGTATGCAGCTAAGTGTGTTCTACCATAATTAATTCTAACAGAGAAGATCCACCTAAAATTTGGTCCTTTACAGATATATTTTACAATGACTTTATGACATATAGCAGCAGAAGTGCTAAACAGAGGTGCTAACAAATGATGAAAATTAGCATTGTGTGCATGTATACCTAGTGTTTCTTTATAGCTTATATACTTTCTATAGCATAACTATTTTATAAATTTGTTATCACTCTGGTGGCCTAGTGGTTAGAGCGTCCGCCTCTGATGCAGGAGGTCGTGGGTTCCATCCCTAGGCGAGTCATACCAAAGACTTACAAAAGTGGTACTAATAGCTGCCTCACTTTGTGCTCAGCATTAAGAGGTTAGTGCTAGGACTGGTTGGCCTGGTGTCAGGATAATGTGACTTGGTGGGGGACATACTGCTTCATGTCTTTGGCATGATGCCCCAGTGCTAGACATCACTATAAACTGTCACACTGCAGACATGTAGTGATATGCCTGAAAAATTGTTAAAGCTGCATTAAAAGTCATAATCCAATCACATCACTTGATAAATTGGAAAGTTGTGAATCCATTTCACACATGTATATTGCCCATCAGTATAACTGTATGGGTGTGGGCCATTATAAGTTTGTCTGGTAATTTCTGAATCAAATATACATTCATTCATCTCTAAAATGAGATCCATCACCAGACATTATATGATAGAATGTGCTTGTCAGAAACATGACTCTGGCATTACTAACCTACTCTACATTCCTAAAATGAAATCCATGAAACAATAAAACCCATGAAACCAGACAGTATAAATCCCTAAATTGGAATCTGTTACCAGACATTTTATATGATAGACTGTGCATTATTGAGGTACTTTATAATATAATTTATATCCCTAAAATGGAATCTATTACCAGACACAATTATGATAGACTGTGCATTACTGAGGCATACTTTATACTTTATATCCCTAAAATGGAATCCATTACCAAATGTTATATGAAAGACTGCATAACTGAGGTTCCCTGTATTATATGCAGAAAGAGAACACTGCACAATACATTGGGAAAATAATGCAACATTGCATTGCCACAATTATCTGATTATTTTTAAAAAAAAATAAAATGGCAAATAAATAGGTAAGTTTTATTTTTAAGGATTTTCCAAGTGTAAGATTGACATATTCAAAACTTGATGACATATGATTCCTCAATTCAGCCAAGTTTACCTTTTGATATATAACATAATTGAAAGTAGCAGATATGAATATCTTTATGGGGAAATAAATGACTAAAATAATATATTTGCAATATAGATTCTTCATTGTTTGGTAGAGCTTGAACCAAGATTGAAACTGTTTGTACCTAGTTTTGAACTGTTTGTACTATGCTCTTTTAAGTCTCAGGTATAAAATAGTGACCTTGTGTGAAGATCATTTACTGTTTAGAGATGATTTAATACAATTACCATTCTGCAGTTTCAAATGCTGTCAATTTATGGATTAGTGTGATGACTGACAAATGTTTCCCTGGGATGTGGAGGTAATTGGTTTGGTTTCATTGGACAGAAATCAATAACATTTCAGTGGCCATCACTAGTTCGGATACATATCAGTTTTGCTAATACATAAACATCATTGTATTGAGAAGGTCCATTAAGAATCGTCCAGTGAAATAACAAAAGTTTTATGCATTGGATGAAGCAATTCTATTTTTCCCATTTTGATTCTGGCTATCAGCCAGTTGTGAGTAAAATGAATAAGGATATATAAAACAGACAATAACCATGGGTAACTTGAAATCAAAAACATCACTATAAATGACATGGGAAAGACTTGGGGGGGGGAGTGAAAGAAAATAAAGCCAAACAAGTTTCTGCATTCACTATTTTCTGGGGATATAAACAGAATGGAAGACTTCCTGCTGTATTCAATTGGTCCTGAATGAAAATCATAAAAATCTGAATTACATACAGCGCCCATTACAGTAAAACTTGTCTTGAGAGACCACTGCTATGAGACTAGGTTCTTGTGTACAGATTTATTGATTATATAGTATTATGACCAGTTATGAAAGACCACCTGACATGAGAGACCATTTCATTTTGGTGAAAGGGGTGGACTTTTAAGACGGGTTCCACTGTACAACCATTTCGAGAATCTAATAATACTCATCTGGAATGGATGGTTGTATTAACATGTAATTAGTTATAAATAACAGCTGATTGCCAGCATGGCTTCCAATGTTGCCATCATGAAAATAGTTTTTCATTACTCCTTTGAACAGATAATTGGATGGACATGGGTTTTCTTTAAAACTTTTTTCATTATAGCTGGGGCCCTGGGTTGCCAAGTGGTCTGAAGTAATTGTCTTTACTGATCACTGCCATCTCTCTTCTGTCTGCATGGGTTCTGGTCTTTGCAATGGCCACTGTGGGTATGCAAGAAACCTTGCCAGTCGCTTGTAGTGGTTGGTGGTTCTTAAAGGGGTTTTATTAGGTTCTTCATCCTCCAGTTATACTGGCCACCATGTATAGCCTGTCTTGTGCTGAAAATGGTATTAAACCCCAAACAAGAACATGTAGGATCTTGATGCAAATGGTACTGATCCAACTATCAACATGAATGCTATAGAGGCCATTTTAACCCTTTTTAGTACTTCTCTTGATCCCTTCAGTCTGTAGACCTTGTTATTACACTGTATTTAGTTATAAGACCTTGCTATTACACTGTATTCAGGCTGAAGACCTTATTATACTGTATTCAGTCTGAATACCTTATACTGTATTCAGTCTGAATACCTTATTATACTGTATTCAGTCTGAAGACCTTATTATTACACTGTATTTAGTCAGAAGACCTTATTATTACACTGTGTTCAGTCTGAAGACCTTGTTATTATACTGTATTTAGTCAGAAGACCTTATTATTACACTGTTCAGTCTGAAAACCTTGTTATTACACTATTGAGTCTGAAGTCCCATTGATGTTGCACTATCATCAATTGTAGAGTTTTTATTGCACAGTACTAGATTTTGTATGAGGAGTTGGTTATTTGCAGTTTGCACTGGATTCTTTTCAGAGAGTTTGTTTTGCACAGGATTCTGTCATAGAAGGTAATTTGCACAGGATTTTGTCATAGGAGTTTATTTGCACTGGATTCTATCTGAGAAGTTTTTTTTGCACTGGATTCTCTTGTAGGAGTTTATTTACACTGGATTCTGTCATAGGAGTTTTTTTTGCACTGAATTATGTCGGAGGAGTTTATTTGCAATGGTTTCTGTTTAAGAATTTTATTTGCAATGGATTCTGTCTGAAGAGTTTGCTTTGAATCATCAAATTTTCACAGAAGGACTTTTTACAGCATTAAGATGATTCCATATTGAAACAAAAATCTGATTAAACTATTTTTAATTGCATATCAACAGAACTGATATCCTGACTGATATCAGGGTCAAAGGTCATGACCTTTTTTTTTCTTTGCACATGACAATACAATGCATCACTAGAATAAAATTGTTTGCATCAAACCTGGTTTGTCAGTTATCTTGAAGGAGTGCTTGTTTTGGTCACAGCTAGGGCTTTCCAACTACATGGTCATGTGAACAAAACCTTTTAAACAAATAGAGTAATTACTAATTTTTTTTTAGGAAACTTGGTGTATGGGGATATTTTAACAGTAACAGAGATGTATTTTATGATCCATAACACCAGTTCACTTGGTTTATAGAATAATAGTTTTAATTTTATTATACAGTTAACATGAAATTGAATGGAACACGAAGTTTAAATTAGCAAAATAATCAGCCTGAGAGATTAAAATGAATAATGAGTAATTAAAATCAGTTGTTATTGAAGTATGTAATTGAATTCAAGCTCATCTTCTTAACTGTGTATATGTATATATGTAATAGAAACAAGTTGTATCTATTAGCAAATGACACACTTTAGGGATTTGAATAATCTATAATTGGAAAGTGAAGCATAAGTTTATAAACCATTAAAATATTTTACATATATTGTTAAAAAGGAATTTGCTTTATTACACTTAAAATGATGCATGTTGAGTCTTATCCTGTGGTTTTCCAACCTCACAATATTATTCTGGAGGGTCATGAAGGGTCGTCAGTACTTTCTTTGGCAAAACTTTTTTAAAAAAAAAAACCTTTACAAAATGTTTTTTTTTTTTAGGCTCAGAAAACTATTTTTTGGGTTGTAGTGAAAAAGATTGGGAACCACTGATTTAATTGACACCTGCTAGTTCAACAGCATAAAAAGCAAGCAAAACCCAACCAAACCAAATTGTTGTTTTGCAGCTCTGAAGCATACCAGTAATTAACCTCATTGTCCAGCAAAGCTTAAAACCACTAAACACCTTTAAGTCATATTGCTACATTAAAATGCTGTAATATTTTGGTCTTTTAATGTTACATATTATTACATTATTATTACATTATTTTGCCTCATTTCATATATTCAATGGTGTTATTCATGCATTATTTTAGAGTTATATTTAGTATTATGCCTTTAATAAAAAAAAACAATTAAAAAGTAACTCCTTTTTTCTACTGAACAGCTTCCAGATATAAATACCCTCATTAGTCTAAATATACCAACCCTTCAGATTTCTAAACACCTGCCTTGTAAGTTTTCTGATCATAAAACAGAATTTTTTAATATTAAAATTCTAGTTGTTGTCACTGTTCACTGTATTGCATTTGGGTCAAGGTTGTTTACAAATTTTTTTATTTCTCCAAATATTTTTTAGTGTCCAGAATATTGCCTACAAAATGCATGCTTCAATAATGGCTGCCTTTTCATGCTGTTTACAAATTGTGCTTTGTTTAAATTTACAGCATGTTATATCAGTAAAATGCAAATTATTTGAATAATTATATAGTGTGCTAGTCAGTATCTAACCATCTGAAAAATATATCTGTTGTTGAAAGACGCTGACAAGGAGTGTTTTAGACTAGTTAAATTAAGCTATGCAGCCATGGTTCACTTTCGGTAAAAGGAAGAAAAAAAAATCAGTTTTACAAAATCTCATATGGAGCAACCAAATATTTTGCATCATTTGATCCTGGAGCATACAGTCTACAGTATATATCAGTCTATGAGGCAGCATGTTTACAGCTGACTAAATTAGTACAGACAAAATGAATTGGTTGTTTAGTGGTAACAAAGTTTTTTAAAAAAAAAATATTTGTTGCTTTCAATCAGCCACTTTTTCAGTCAAGTCTCCAACGAGTTGCTGATGAGAGTAAGCCAGTTGCTTGAAGCTGTTAATTGATAGAAATTAGCACACAATTAGCTATGAAGCTGTTAATTGATAGAAATTAGCACACAATTAGCTATGAAGCTGTTAATTGATAGAAATTAGCACACAATTAGCTATGAAGCTGTTAATTGATAGAAATTAACATACAATTAGCTATGAAGCTGTTAATTGATAGAAATTTACACACAATTAGCTATGAAGCTGTTAATTGATAGAAATTTACACACAATTAGCTATGAAGCTGTTAATTGATAGAAATTTACACACAATTAGCTATGAAGCTGTTGATAGAAATTAGCACACAGTTAGCTATGAAGCTGTTAATTGATAGAAATTAGCACACAATTAGCTATGAAGCTGTTAACTGATAGCAGTTGGATAACAAAATTTTGAAAAATAGTAACTTGACTGGTGTTTATTATGAATCAATGGCATATTTCTCAGAAATGTGATTCAAACTTGTTATTAATTTCTGTTATTGCACAACAATTGATTAGATTTGTGTATTTTGTTAGTAACCAATCTGAGCCATGTCTATGCAAGTTTTCTTTGATTTAGTACAATTTCATACTGGATTCCTAACATTCTATGTAAGGATCATAATAACTGCTTTCACATTATCAATTGAGTTTTCCACTTATAAACAAGCAATGCAAAGTTCATCAGAGAATGACATGTCATGTCATGTCTCATCTGGGTACTTCAAATTGGTCTGATTTTTGGGGGTGTTACTTTTTGTACAGTTTTTGTGAAAATAACAAATACATAGGATTCATAAATTCATGGATTGCAGAGGTACAGTAGAACCTGTCTTGAAAGACCACCAGAAAATTATGGTCTCTCAAGACAGGTGGTCTCTCATAACAGGTCACAGTGCTATATAATCATTAGTTTGTGCAGTGAGGATATGGTCTCTCAAGACAGGTGGTCTCACATAGCAGTGGTCTTTCAAGACAGGTTTCACTGTTTTATATGCTGATATATAATATGAGATGTAATTGCAAACAACAAATGACTCTGATTTGCTTTAGAATAATGCAATGGGAGATGATAAAATATTATGTTCAAAATACATCATACAAACTGTAGAGTATGTACACAATGATCCATTTGTTTCAATGGAAAGTTAATTATTCCTCAGGTTTTTAAATTTATGGTTTTGCATAATTAATAGGGAATAAATTAACCTGGACTGGCCACCACAGACTTTCCAATGCTGGTCTTTAGGATTAAACCCTATATTACAGGCTTGTGTAGCATGTGTGTTATCTTTAGGCTAATCAGGTGTGTACATTAATACCAGAACTTACTAAGACCTGATGAATTTTGTGTTGTACAGAGTGTGAATTCTAGCCTAGGTACTCACCTCTGATTAACCATCCAGTAGTGAATTAATTGTAAGATTTTGATTGGTTGCCAAATGAGCAGCATTTGTGGTCAAATTATCAAAGGTTCTTATATTTTGTAAAACACTTTCTCAAACATTCACTCAAGTGAAAAAATCTCAAACTTTTAACTTAAATGATTTTTTGTGCAAATTCATTGTTAGGGCTGATTTTGCAGCTTTTTGCAGGAAGTAAAACCCTCATAACTTTGCCAATTTGGTGCACCATCTTTTAAAGTGAAATCATTACAGGAGAGATATTAAATAATATCTAATTTATTTAGACTTGTGCCAACATCGCAGATATTTTTAATGCCAAGATCTGTCTTAAAATATATACATTATACTCCATGCTTGTAGGAAGTCAGAGTAAAGGTTATTGGAAGGAGGGAACAATTCCTCATTTAATCTGCATGTTTAATAAATACATCAAAAGAAATTAAATCAGCTGTTAACTTTTAAAATAAAATGCAAATGTATTTTTAATTAAAAACAAGTTAGTGCTAAATGTGGAAGAAACTTCCAAACAAATACATGTACTGACATCATTCTGACATCACAAAAGAAAGTTTTATGAGAAAGCCTGTCGATTTTATCATATATATTATATATTTCCGTGAAAGTAGAGTGTTACTGCAAGCTGTATAGACCCAAATCCTCCATTGCTTTATGAGCCAGCAGATCTGTGTCTGTGCAGTTTGATTTGAGTAATCAGTAGAAAAAAAAGTACATCCACTATGATTTGCCAGAGCAAGATGTGACAGCAGATTAGTTTCATATAAAGTTTTAAGTTGGTCCCATACAAAATTGTCTTATATATCTGCCTTTCAAAGCTACCAGTATCCCCTGTGTTGGCCTTTCAAATGTACCAGTGTCCCCTGTGTTGGCCTTTCAAAGCTGAAGAAATGTCACATTAAAATCATGCTATTAAGAGTGTCCCCATGTGAATCAAGCCATAAATTTGCTTTTTTAAAGCTGAAAGTGTCAGTATGAAGACAAAATAATGAGTGGACAAAACAGCTTTTTAATCATTATCACCATACCCTCACTATAAATTACCTGACAGTAACTTTAATCCTTAATTTGATCTCCTATATACCAAGCATTTAGTATGATGCTATTTACCCCCTAAAGATGCTCTTTCCAAAAAACATCATCAAAGGAGATTATACAAAAATATCTTAACTAATCTTCAAAGTGCATAATATCTTAAGGAAGAAACAGATTATGTAATCCCAGACCTTTTCCATATGTTGTGTATGGGGGAAGGGCATTGGACAGAAAAGCAAACACAAATCATGATATAAACCGAGAAGGAATATATTGCCAGATAAACTTGTTTATATACATTCTGCTTATGAATAAAGATAGGATAAATATGTTTTGATCCTATTGTCTTGTGTAAAAAAAACTGAGAAATTCTGGTAACAGATGAGACTATAAAAATCTAATTTTGTGTTTAAAACAGTTCTTAATTTGCCCTTTCATCATCCTGAAAAAAATCCTCAAAGTTTTACTAACTAAAATCTTTTAATCAAAACCTTTCCTGCAGTCACAATGTTCTGAATTTTATGTGCAACTGTTTGGGTATTCGGTAAAAAGAGAATACAGCATTTTGCTCATACAATGATGAATGTGGTTGGACATGGTTGGTTTGTCAAATGTTGAATACATAAAAATATTTAAGTTTTCTTTTTTTAGCATGATATAAAATGACTCCACATTGCACATCCTACTTTTTAATTCACCGTAAGTTCAATATCACATAGCAAGTTGGGCAGTTGCATCACATGTAACAGTGGAGTGATGAAAATTAAATATTTGAACATTAATTTCCAACCCAACAAAACAATCTTTACTGGTTAGAAATCAGAATACACACACATACCAAACATCCAGTTTTATGTACTTGCAGTCTTAAAAAAGCTATTTTAATTTTTTATATAGAAGAGTATTGTCCCATTTTGATTTAACTGGAATCTAGTGTTTTCAGAAATGACAGGCAATTAATAATTAACAAACATGTATTTTATTTCAAAACTGTCAGAATTTTCAAAGTACAACAGGAATAATAAGAAATACTTAAGATCAATTAAAGTCTGAAATGCTTTTCACAAGCTGACTTTTAAACAAACACAAGCATCTGACAGTAGACTGTATGCACATCCAAGGGCAATCTCTCACCGAATAGTCCATAGTCCACCGCCACATATAGCAAGTGGAAGATAAATGGCCAGACAAATTTAAACAATAATAATGTGGCAATCAGACAATGCTTACATACAGTTGCAAGTTCCAAGAAAATGACAATGTTCTAGTCAGATTTTATGAACCTTTTCCCTCCCAAAAAGCATGCTTGAATCAAGACATGTGATTAGTAATGGAATTTTTTAAGCTGGCTTTCATTCAATAATATGGCATACAGTTATGAAGGCTTGGTAGCTATTATGTTGAATAAAGCACATGCCTGGTCTGTATTTATTACTCAATAAAAGAAGCTCTGAAGTAAATAATGCAAACTTGGCTTTCAAAATTATTGTTTTCCAAAAAAAAATTTTCAACGGCTTTTGTTTTGTTCTTTTCTATTCCCTCACAATTTAATGTTTGGGATAAACAAGTAAGATCCCTTCTGCAGTAGAGATCAATATGAGCCACAATACTGTGCAGAAGAGATCAGTATGAGCTGCAATATTGTGGAGAGATCAATATGAGCTGCAATTCTATGAAGAGATCAGTATGAGCTGCAATATTGTAAAGAGATCAATATGAACTGCAATTCTGTACAAGAGATCAATATAAGCAACAATACTGTTTGAAGATCAATATCAGCTGGAATACTGTACAAGCGATTAATATAAGCTGCAATACTGTAAAAAAAGCTCAATGTCAGCTGCAACTCTGTACAAAGGATATCAATATAAGCTGCAATACTGTGCAGAAGAAATCATTATGAGCTGCAATAGTGTGCAGTAGAGATCAATAAGAGCTGCAATAGAGTGCAGAAGAGATTAATATGAGCTGCAAAACTGTACAGAGAAGATCAATATATGCTGAAATACTATGCAGAAAAGATCAATGTTAGCTACCTTTCTGGACAAGAGATCAATATCAGTTGCAATACTATACAAAAGAGATCAACAAACAGGAGCAGCACTATACAAGAGATCAATAACAACTTCGAGACTCAGTGCAAAGGATATCAATATGAGCTGCAATACTATGCAGAAGAGATCAATATGAGCTCAATGCAATACTGTATAGATACAAAAGAGAACTTGGATAATATACTAATATGGATATAGACAATGAATAAAATAATGTGGAACATTCCATATTCTATAAATTTTCTTTCACATTAAAAGAAATTCTCAGAACCTTTATAACCATTTAAGTACAATAATACACAAGCTAATGAAATTAATTGTATCCCAAAGGTTGATTAATTTAAAAGCCAGATATTCATATTTTTTTCCTGTTCTGATATTGCTAATGATTAGTCAGTGGAAAATCTTCACAGATTTAGAGAATATAGAAGGAATGGCCTACTGTTAAAACTATATTTATATTTGGGTATTAATGAACCATGGGCAGATCATGATTTGATATACCAATAGTATAAAATTTCTTTATACCAATACTTTAAAAAGCTATGTTACTTTTAGTTTGTGTTTGTGTATGTATGTGTATATATATATATATATATATATATATATATATATATATATATATATATATACCTGTATACACATCTACTGCTAGTACTACACACACACAATTGATTGTAATGTGCAGTCTCACTCTACAATGACTTGAGGGTGCTCTTCATGTAAGCATTATCATACTGTATTGCTGTATCATGTGACTGCACAGTGGAAAAAGCTATTTATGCCCATGTTCTAATTTGAGCATTATGAGCAATAAATGCTTAGGATCTCAGTGAGGTGTCATTCTTGATATATTCCTGTTTTTATATTGGTTTGGCAGTGTATCAAATCTCTCTATACATCAGACATGTGACCAATATTATTGGGAGATTTATCCTGAAAACCCCAATTCTGTGTGCATGGTGCATGTAGCAGTCAGTTGTGATCCACCATCATGCATTGAGGGTCTCTGTGTGGTGTCATTCTTGATATATTCCTGTTTTTATATTGGTTTGGCACTGTATCAAATCTCTATACATCAGACATGTGACCAATATTATTGGGAGATTTATCCTGAAAACCCCTATTCTGTGTGCATGGTGCATGTAGCAGTCAGTTGTGATCCACCATCATGCATTGAGGGTCTCTGTGTGACCTAGTGGTCTACAACACTCACCTTCACAGATGATTTTACTGATTATAGCCCTTAAAATTACCTCCCTTAGCTACAATGTGCATGCCCACCAAAAATTTCCAGTTCTGGATAGTTCAGAATCTTAGCTGTACTACAGATCATTATGGTTAAACCAATGAATAAATTATATCTAACATCTTTTGTTCATGCTAGGAGAATAATTATAGACATTACATAAGATAATTAGATTTAATGACCATACTTTCGTTATATCAGATAATTAAATAATATTTACTGTCCATACTTAAATGATATCAACTAATAAATTTAAATATACTGTCATATTTATAATATATTATATTAATATATAATATATAATATATATTCATAATCATAATTTCAGATACATTTGTATCCAATTTTATTGCACATTTTTGGCTCAAAAACTTTAACGAAAATCATCTCAATAATTTGCATGCATATATATATATATATATATATATATATATATATATATATATATATATATATATATATATATATATATATGTATATGCTTGTAATATAGGTATGTCACACATTAATTCATATATATATGTATGATAGGCTTGAATTAATGTGTGACATACTTATATTACAAGCATATAATGGTGCTAAGATAGAAAGAATGACTGATAGATAAAGATAACAAATATGAATATTTGTGACTATCCATATATTATTGACTTCAAGAGCATGGTCTTTATCTATCAGTTACTCTTTCTATCTTAGCACCATTATATATGCTCATTTTTAACCAGAAGTATGTTTATGTAATATATGTATGTGACACATTAATTCAAGCAAATACATACATATACATACCCATGCACCAGATTAAATGAGACAGACATACATATAGACATACAAGCAGATAAGTGAGAGTCACAAATGTCATATGCTTATATAGTGCTCTAATATTGATATTTCTCCAAATTATATACTCTAAAAATTCCAACCGTTCAAGGAAATAAAATTAAAATAATCATCAAGGAAACTGGTACGTGTGCTGTCTATTCAAGTGTTTGACATTTGAGCATTTTGAAAAAACAAATATATTTCCTAGATATAACTAAAGTTATTTCATGAAAAATATAATGAGCATTAATAGAAATGCAACAGTCTAAATTGATAATAAAAGATATATATATATATATATTTTTTTTTTGTTGTTGTTTTGTTCCCTTTAATTTAATCATAGTGATAAAACTTTACATATATAACTGGCTTAGTTACTTTGGCGTTAATTGAGATGCGATTTTGTTTGTAGAGAAAATTACATAGCATTCACAATGATCATCCATTTTGTGACAATTTTATTTTTTAAAATATATTACGGTTGGCAATTTATGGAATCATGGTATATTCGTACAATATGATCACTACTACCGCCTACGCCTATGATATGTAATTTATAAACATTAGAGTGGAATTATTATATCATCTTGCTTGCAGAATGTGAGAGGTCTGTCACATTTTCTTGATCTATATCTGCCATCTTTATGGATTGAACTATCTGGAAGTGAGTTGCATGAGACACCCTCTGGTGTTTTCAAGGGGAGATCATAACCATGAAATGGTCTATATTGCCCATCATGTATTGATAAATAGTGCAAAATCTACAAACCAAACTAAACCATACTGTATTAAGTTCAATATTTTGTTCTGAGAGCCCAAGGCAAATATTACATTCCCACAATGCAGTGCTGTTACCAGAGTCATCAATGTTATACTAGTTATGACAAAGTTGTCTTGTACATCAAGATAACTCATTAACCTGCTTTTAATATGGTGGTAGGTGTGTATCACATTTTTAAAAATACCAAAACCCCATTTTGCTGAGTGTGAATAAAATTATGGTCAAAACTGGTCAATAAAACCTTGATATCTCAATCATTTTATCATCAAAACATAAATTAAGCTTTCATATCTCACTCATTTTATCATTAAAACTGGTCAATGAAACCTTGATATCTCACTCATTTTATCATCAAAACATAAATTAAACTTTCATATCTCACTCATTTTATCATTAAAACTGGTCAATAAAACCTTGATATCTCATTCATTTTATCATCAAAAACATAAGTAATTGCTAGAAATTTTACAGACAGTAGTGAAATTAGTAACTGTTAATAAAAGTCATATTTTTGTTTTAATTTTCTTTTTATAAAAAGCAGTTTTTAGTGCATTGGAAATAACATTATATGACAGAAATATTGAGTACTTAAAATGCCAGCAATGACTTCTGGTGGCAATACTTTAAAAAAAAAACAGATGCCTATTAAATAAGTCCTGTCAGGTGGAATTAGTGTTTCTGTTTTGTTTATTAATTCAGTTTCACCTTAATCAGTGTAAATGTGATATTCCCTCTTGTCTTCAAAAATAAAAAGTGTTAAACACTATCAGAGCTATACCTGTGAGTCCTTTCCCATGAGAATCTAGTTAAGTACTAGGTGTTTTGATCTCCAACTTAACGGAAGTGTTGGTTACTCTGTTCCAAACAATTAAAAGTTGACCACCATTCTTATATCCCATTAATTAGTCCCTCATACAGTTGGGGTGGATAATAGGAATGCAAATTCTACCTACATAAGAGTCAGTGCTTATGGTCACAGCTAGCTAGGTCAATTCATTTGGAGTCATTTGAACATTGCAAGTACACATAACCTATTTAAAATTTCTAACATTAATCAGTAGTTTATCATACTCATTACCAAATGTGGTCAGGGGGGTCCCAAGTGGCGCAGTGGTCTAAAGTGCACACAGTTATGGATCATTGCCATCTCACCTGAGTCTGCTTGCATTTGAGTTTCAGACTCGGCCATGTTGGTACTGAGAAAGCTTGCCAGTAGCTTCCTTGGATTGGTAGTTCTTATTGGGGTTTTAATGTTTTTTTTTCTTCTCCCATTAGTTATACTGGCTGCCATGTATTACCTATCTTGTGCTAAAACCCAATAACAGCAAGTTGTCCTGCTAGTAAAGGGTAAGAGGTGTAAGAAAAGCATTGTTTCACAGAGGATTGTTCAAGGATGAACAGAAATTTCACTATAACTTTCAATGAAATCACAGAATCAGTAATTTACTAATATGACAATAAAAAAAAGTTTTGACATTTTTGTTTCTCTAAAGAAATGTTGATTTTTTTTTAAATAATGAACCTTGCTTTATTCTGTATCTCCAGTGATGCTAGAATGTATCTACATACATGTGCCAAATGATGTGATGTAGTACATTGTTATTTCTGTTACACATGTAATTCCACTTGAAATATGTTTTATATAATCAATAAGATATTTCAAATATTGAAAATAAAGGTAATTTATACAGATTATATTGAAAATTTATACTGAAGAGCAAAGAACTTCATTAGAAAATTTGTTTTTATCATTATTTCCAACACCATTATTAATTGATAATTCAGCCACTTATCCCAACCCCTCTGCCAATATCCATCTCTTAATTTTTCAAAGGTCCCTTGTTAACTCGTATACTTTTTTTATGGACCCCAAAGTGCACAGGGAAGAGGTGTGCTGTGGTACATTGCATTCAACACAATGTAATATTTTGTTGTTTCTTTTCGTTGCAAAACCATCCTATTATTGGGTGTATACTTTATGTGAAATCATCTTTGTAATGGAGTATATATTTTATGTAAAACCATTTTATAATGGGGTGTGTGGTTTATGTAAAATCATTTTATAATGGGGTGTGTGGTTTATGTAAAACTGTTTTATAATGGGGTGTGTGGTTTATGTAAAACCATTTTATAATGGGATGTGTGGTTTATGTAAAACCATTTTATAATTAGGGGTGTGGTTTATGTAAAACAATTTTATAATGGGTGTATATTTTGTATGAAATTGTATAAAGGGGTGTGTATTCTATATCAAATATTATAATGGTATATAATTTTATATACCATTTTTTTAATATAATGATATTTAATTTTGATATAATTTTATATCAAATATTATATTTATATTATAAATGTATTTATGTGAAATCATATTATAATGCTGTCATATTATAATGCTGTGCATATTTGATGCTAAGTGACATTGTAATCAGTCATAATAAATCCAACTAATATTGGGTGAAAGAATATAAGGATCGTGTGTGTATGTGTGTGTGTGTGCACTTTAGATTTTTAATGTAGCTTTAACAATTTTTCAGTCATATTGCTAGATGTCTTAAGTGTGACATTTTATTGTGATGTCTAGCATTGGGGCATCATGCCAGACATGTAGCATGATGTCCCACCCAGTCATATTATCCTGATATCAGGCCAACCAGTACTAACACTAACCTCTTAATGCTGAACTCCCAAGCGAGGCAGCTGTTAGTATCATTTTTTAAAGTATGAGTTATGTATGAATTGGCTGGGGTTTGAACCCACGACCTTCTACATCAGAGAAAAAAAAGATCATAATATCAAAATGTTCCTCAGTAATGGAATCTATGACCCATACCCATTTTATACTAGTTCACACACTATTAGCTACTAGAAGCCTAGCAATTATAGGTCAGAAGGTCAAAAATTAAGGTCACTGACTGAAAGAATAAAAATTATTAAATTGGGTATCAAAGGTCACTGTCATTGTAATTGTTTCTGCAGAAATATTTCAGTTTTTGACCTTGTATCGTGACCATTTTTTGAAGAGCAAGTAACTTATGTGTGGAATAGGGATTATGGTTTTGTAGTCAACAGGTCAAAGGTCAAATTCATTTGTGGCTCAGAGAAAAACTGGTTTTGAAGAATAATTTTTGTTAGACTTAGTTTCTTTACCACACATTGTGGATGGCATGCACATAGAATAATAAAGAACCATTTAGATTCTGGGATCTTAGGGTAAAGGGTCATGCTCAAGTCTAATAAGATGATTGTTTCTGTACATCAAATTTGGTTCAAGACCAAATAACCATTTAGTGGCTAGAGTGTTCGCCTCAGTTGTGAGAGGCCATAGGTTTGAACCCTGGCAAAGTTGTACCAAAGAATTATGAAAATGGTACTAGCAGCTGCCTCACTTGGTGCTCAGCATTAAGAGGTACTAGTGTTAGGACTGGTCAGCCAGATGTCAGGATAATGTGATTGGGTGGGACATCATGTTACATTTCTTAGGCATGATGCCCCAGTGCTAGACATCAGCATAAACTTTCACACTGCAGACAATAATGACTGAAAGATTGTTCAAGCTACATTAAAAATCCAAATTAAACAACACCAAATTCTGTGACCAACAGTCAGACTTGTTGAGACCAGTTGGTCAATTATCTCTGGTCAATTATCTTATTCATTAATACTGTACTAGCACATATGTAGATGGGTATTAAAAATGGCAGATGGCATAATGTGCCCTTTATTGTACTTGTTTTTACATAGATTGACCTGCCGCTACATTTTTTCCTAGTGTCAGTTTGTTTAGAAAGAAAATTATACTTGTCATTTGTATAGTTATTGTGCATTCTAATTCCAGACAGTCAAAGCTGTATATTTGAGATATATCTGGACTGCAAATTTCTCTGCAGATGTAATCAAAGTCACTTTCAATAAATGCAATCTCCATGTTATTTTTCCTTAAACCTACTGATATAATTTGTTAGCCTGACTGATGACCCAGAATTTCATCTGTCAGATGATATGTACAATACCATATATATCCCCTCATGTGCACTCCAGCTATAAAAATTATAGACCCTGGTCTGTCATGGCATAACACACTGGCAGATCAGGGTCAATGTAGCTTGTTCTACTGAAGACTTATAACAAACTGCAAAAACACAGATCTTTACATTGGCACTTTAATCTTTATATGTAGTGCATTTTTCCTCTGTAAACTTGGATTAAGTTTCTTTATTTGTCCTACATATCATTTCCATCTTGTAGTCATATCATTGTGAATATTTACTATTTATAGCAAGTTTTGGGAAATATGGAATAAATATTTATATTTTAACTTATATTGTGAACTTAATATTTGTAATTGTATATTTGTCATGGATTCATGACTTTCAGGTCCAACATTGGCCTCTGGCACTTTGTTATATTGTCGATTATAAACAATGGTTTTTCAAAGATTGTTTTGATGAATGTTGCCAGCATTTTGTAGAGTAGATGTTAATTATTCAAATTGCATCTTGTGAGGTTTCTTTCACAGTTGTGTGTTTGGCAGTAAAAGGCACACACTCAAACATTCAGAGCTACCTGGAGAATTTCAATCAAAGTGTGACTGATGTTTTAAAATGCAGCAACCACAAGCAGCTTTATGATATGTTGTTTTCATGATAATTGCTTGAGATTTGATATAAACAGCTAGGTAAACAATTAATTGAACAAAAATAAATGTTCTCCAATCATTCTGGAGTCTGATTCTCAAATATTTTGAATGTGACTACATGATAATTTTGAAATGAATGGATCCAATAAATGTTCATAAAGCTAAGGCTCGAAAAAGCCCCACATTATTCAGCTGTTTCATAAATTCAATATTAAATCATTAACCATTTCAAAGGTAAGCAAACGGCTGGACATTATGCAAGAAGTTTTTCAAAAATTTACTGTTAAATTATTGCTCATTAAAAGGCAAGCAAAAAGCTGGACTTTATTAAACAATTTTGGTAAATGTAATATTAAATCATTACCCATTGAAAATCAAGCTAAAAGCTGGACATTATTTAGATAAATGTAGTTTAACCCATTGAAAGGAGAGTAAAAAGCTGGACATTATTCAATAAGTTTGATAAATTAAATATTAAATCATTGCCCATTAAAAGGCAAGCAAAAAACTGTATATTATTAAATAGTTTCATAAATTTAATATATCATTACCCTTTGAAAGGCAAGCATAAAGCTGGACATTATTCAGCAGGTTTCATAAATTTAATATTAAATCATTAATCATTGGCAATTATCTGTATATGATTGGCTTAGCTCCTTCTGGAGACCAAATTGGAGTTGGACATTTCTCAGACTAAAAAAGGTTTATCCTCATTGTCTTTGTCAGTTTATACAATAACTGAGATTTGCACATAATTGACAGGTTACATCTTGCATCTGATTGACTGCCCTTTCCACATCTTCATATGGGTGAACTTAAATTTCTCATCCCACAAAACTAAAACTTGTTAAACAGGTTGGGGGATCAGTCCACTAATGTTAATGTAAGATTCATTTGTTTGGCATACAAACAACACTGCTTCAATTCATTATAGTCCAAGAAATTATTTAAAATTTGGAATTACAGGTATTATGCACAGCAATTGTTTGAGCCAACTGCTCCTAAACTTGAGGACCTTTTGGACTGCACCTAATAACATAGCCTCACATCAAGAGTCCATATGTTGTTTAGTCTGTAGGAAATTAAATATTGGATGTACATTAATTGAAGTTTATGAAAATTATAATGGAAGAAAATTCAATCCATTTATTAGTCAATGGGTGCATCTCAATACTTAGTAATTTTTTTTTTTTTATTCTCTTACCAATAGACTGGTTCTCAGGTTGTAAAATAATTAGTGGTCGGATACCTTTAAATCATCACAAGCTCATTTATGAGCAAGAGAGTATGAACGTTTTAATAATCATCTCAGAAGGTAACAGCATGTATGCATATCGATCATAAATGATTGTAATTAACTTTTGAAAACTCCCACTGCAACTGTGCATAAAGACTGCCGATTAATTATTTTGGTTTTTTTGGTCTAATCTGTGCAGTTTATGTGCCAGGCTTTGTTGTACATCATGCATGGCCATAAGCTATTTCCAGACAATTGGCTGACCTCCTGACTGGAATCTGACAGCTACCCTGTAACATTTTGAGCAAGATTCAATTTTATGGGCTTCATTTCAGTGTAAAATTATAACTCTGGACTGAATATCATTTCGGTTTATAAGAGTACCAGTAGATGACTTTGGTTTAACTTAATAATTTTTCACTAAAATTAGAGGACCGGTATGCTCTTCAACCAGTCCTATGTGACATACACCCCAAATTTTCAGTGATTCATTTTCATGTCAAATTTGTTATTGATCAATGATCTAGTATCCTATCTTCAGTAAAATAACAGTTGGAAGATAACTGTCAGTTTTCCTTTCAAAATACTGCTTGTCAAGATTATTGCAGTCATTTATTTTTAACTGCATAACAGGACAGAAAAATCAGATATTTGACTGAAGGTTTCTTGTATCAACTGAATAATAATTACATAAATCTATATGTATTATAATTACATAATACATAAAAGCAGTATCAGCAGCAGAATCTGTATAGTTACAATGTATCTAAAATGTGCCCATTGGTCTTGTACTCATCACCATCATTACTTTAGGAATTTACAAATATCCTCATGGGAAACATTTTCTTGGCAATTTTTCTAAGCCATTTGAAATTAGCAACAACAGATGCATCATTCTTTCATGATTATTTAATTGGTAATAAAACTATATTGGCATAGAGAATGTAACTGTGTAACAAGGACAGATAAACAAAATTTAATTTCTCTTTTTAAAATTCATAAAATATTTGGGAGACAGCAGTTGACAGGTTTGTTGCTAGAAGTAGCTATGCCACATCTGTTGATAATTTTTTTGTATTCAGCTTTCCTATGCTATTTAAATTTTTTTGTGTGGACAAGCATTTTAGTCTGTCTGGAATGTAATGTTTTAAGAAATGATAGGAAAGTAATAATTAACAAACACATGATTTATGTCAAAACTGGCTTTGTTATCACAGTAGTATATGAACATATATAATAAGCAATATTTATGAACAATTAAAATCCGAAATGCTTTTCAACAAGCACTAGCATTTGACAGGAGACTGTACACTCAGCCAGGAGAAAAAAGACAAAAAGCAGATTTTTGTTTAATGAGGTTTCACTTAGTCTGAATTACATTTTCTAACACAATCATTTTTGTTATTTCTAGATTGCTGCAGCTTTTTACTTTATCCAGGTCATTGATGGATTTTTTAAAAATTTTCAGAGTGATGTTACAATTGTCGTCGAGGATTTCTCAGCTACAAAAACTAACGAATTGACAGTTCACCGAGGCCAGCATGTGGAGGTGCTCGATGCATCTCCAGGGCAGCCAAACTGGTGTCTTATCAGGACGATCCCTGCTGAAGGGGGTGAGATTCGTGAGAGCCATCAAGGGCTAGTTCCCACAGCAACCCTGAAACCAATTCCCAAGATTTTGGGGCCAGGATCTAGAGCAAGTCTAGAATTTGAAGGTATCCAGTTTGTTTTTTGTGTTTCTTTTTGGAGTTCTCTCTCTCACACTCTCCCTCCCTCCCTCCCTCCGCATTTCTATGTCTTCATTTTGAGATTATTTCTCATCTTTACGAAAATGAGAAAGAGATGTTCTGATGTTATCAGTTGGTAAAATGGGCACTTTCATTGACATGTTGGAGATTGTTGCGTTGTATTCTGGACAACATATTTTTTCTGGAGCATAGTCATGAAAGAAGAGTAAATCTCATTACAGGCATTCATGAGTGATACTCCTTGTATAACAGCTGCTAACCCCCCACTTAATCACCCCACCCCCATTTTCTTGCAATAATGTGAGTTCACTATGCTGAAATTGGTGAGAAAAAAAAGTATTGGTGCGTGTATCCTGAATTCATAAATTTCAAACAGAAATACTCCAAAACAAAAAGGGTGTCCCAATTTATTGTTGCAGGAATGGCAGACAATATCACCAAGCTTGCCATGTGAGAGAAGCTAAATCTCTTGTCAGGTGGTGTTAAAGCAAACTTGCTAATTCTGAGATTGGCTGCAATGTATACAGATATCATAGGCAATACAAATTGATGTAGATTTTACACGAAAAAATAAAAAATTACCTTTCATGGCATGTTATTCTTTTTGAATAAATGTGCAGATTTTCTGCATTGATCAGGAACTCTGGGTGTTCTCATTTGTAGTTGTGCATCTACCTTATACTGACCAACAATGCCAGGAACTAAGGGCTAACAAATTTTGCAGCTGTTTGATTTCAAGAATTAAGAGCTAACAAATTTACAGCTGTCTGTTGATTTTACGAACTAAGGACTAACTAAATTTACAGTTGCCTTTTGGCTTACAGATGCATATTAATGAATCAAATAATCATTTTAGGCATATCAATATTTTTTATGAAATGTTCAGTTTTTATTTCCAGCCTTGTAGAATATATGAGCCTAATTTTTGCAAGAAAGGTTCATCACCAAAAATTGGAGGGGTTGGGGGTGGAGATGATGCTGGTGAAGGTTGAACTTTTATCCTCTATTCTCCACCATTTCATTTTTTTATTGTGATAAACGAGTTATCGATCTCTCCTCTACTAATAATCCTTTAAATTCTGTTAATTTGACAAAAATTGAGCACCCACAATACCTATGAACATGCTTAAAACCAGATGAGATCATTTGGATTCCATTTTCTTTCTTTGACCAAATAAAGAAATTGAAACTGTTTTAGAAAAGTCAGATTGTACTGAGCACCTATTAGCTGTGCATTTTCAATTCTAAGATGTCTAATTTATATATCTTTTGATATTAAAGAGGATTAAAAGAAAAAATGTGAACAATCGAATCTAAATATATTTAGACAAACTCAAGACTGCTTCATGTCCTTGCTAATGGGTATATCATCATGAACATCGTTAGATCACAAGTTTGAAAAAGCATTTGTCCTAATTCTACTTTCTCAGATGTCATTAGGCTAGGCTTTGTTCAGGAAACTGTTGAGAACTTAATGACAAAGATAATTAATAGATTAATTGACTCCAGCCATTTACTGCACATGAAAGAAGCTGACAACTTTGAAAACAGTGTGTAAGGTCAGTCTGGTTTCTTGCTCAATTCATACACCATATAAGTTATTTTGCCAGTAGCTAATCAATGGATTCTCTTGTCTTTGAAAATAACTTTTAATTTCTTGTGGAAGGCATTTTTTTCTTTTATCTTTTTTATCTTGTGATTTTCTTTTACATCTGAATCTGTGATCATGTAACTTCCACTTGCCTTGTTCATTTTTATGTTAGTTTAGTGCTCTGGAGCAGAGAGAGATGACTATTTCATTTTCATAGACCGTGTTGTTAATATCTGGCCAAATTACTAGCATTCAAGGTGAGATTATCGGAACACACTAACATCCCATGGATGATCTTAATCCAAGAGGAAACAGTTCAAAGAATGAAAATGATATGATGTACATGTCAGAAGTACCTTTGTAGGTGCCAATTATAAAAATTTGGACTGGTGGGAGGTTGTTTTTTTTACAGACAGTAGTATATTTATGAAAACAGATTGAGAATTAGAATGGTTTAATGTTCAAGCCTTGTTTATTTTAACCATAAGTAGGTATATTCTGAAATTCTTTCTATTATTTTCTGCCAAACAGTGACCTTCATTGAACACACATTAGTTGTCTGTGATCATCCGAACTTGTATAAACAGAATGGAGTTGTTTGTTGTGTGGTGTAGATGAAATGGTTTATAATGACATTTTAAATTTTATGTTATGAAATTAGTCTGTGAAAACTGATTGATGGATTAAAAGCCAGCTGTTTTATAATGAGTATGATTCAAGCTTTGAAGTTTTATTTTGACCTAGTTTCTTAATGATTGATATATGTGTGGTGATATTGATAGATATTGCTACACTAATTGAGTCAATCAGCAGTTGTTACATCCGATTTTAGTCACTTAGAATATCATTAATGTTTTCTTTGATTTTTCCCTAAGGATTTTTGAACTAATGAAGAAAATGACTTACATTTCAATAGAAAGCTGCTTTAAAACCTAGACAGAAAGTAAAACGTTTAATGAGTTCAAGCTGTGGGCTTTTTCTAGGATGACAAAGGAAACCAGTATGATTCAGTCAGTTTCCTTGCACTAGAAATTAGATATTTTATTCAAAATGCAGCTATTTCAGAAAATGTATATAAAATCAAGTTTTCTGCATTTTTAAGAAAATATGTTATTTCCAGTTTTGTGTGTATTGTAGAAAATATGTTAAGTCCAGCTTAGGGTCTATTTCAGAAAATATGTCAAGTCTAGTAATTTAGTGTTTCATAAATTATTTTTAGTTTAGTGTCTGTTTTTGAAATAATGTATTAAGTCTAGTTTTAGTGTCTATTTTAGAAATATAATTAAGTCTAGTTAAATGTCTATATCAGTAAATGTTACTAAATCCAGTTTAGTGTTTAAGGTAAGTACTGGCAAGTCTGTCTATATATATCAACTCCAACAGATTTCATAAAAATGTAGGCAAATAAAGGAAATATATTTAAGGTAACTTAACTAATGTAGTGATGGCATGAATAGCATGATGGGAAATATCCCTGAAAAACACCTTTAAAAAAAATCAAGCATCTCTGATGCATTTATAGCTATTTATATTACACATGTAAAATGGAAACCAGGAACTAAATCTGCTTTTTATGCATGTTTGAAGAATGAAGTGATCCAGTTTCCCTTTTTAAATGTATGTAGCATCAGATTTACTGTCTGTGCACATAATCTGTAACATGGTTTTGTAGATCAGAATTTATTTAAAAGTTTATTCACATGCCAACATACTCATGTATTAGTTGTCGAATCAGCTGCAAAAAACCATAGATCCTTATCTACCATCACAACATGCAACAGCACATCAGGTTTTTTTTCTACTTCTTACAAATTTCATAAACCCAGATCTGCTGTGTGATGCAATGGTAGATATGGGTTTATGCAGTTTACAGTTAGACTTGACTTAAAAATGCATATATAGGGTAGTTGTTATTCTGACCTGTTTGCTTCCCTTTTGGCTCCCTATACTGTGACAAGGATGTATTTGGGTGCCTCAATTTGTCCAATTTCAATGGAACATGATATTTTCTTTAGACATCTGGCACAACAACTGGAGTAGTATTTAATCTAAGTTGATATTTCTTTCAGTAGCAAAGAATTGAATTTGTCTAATAATTTCTGTAGTAAAGAATTTAATTTATCCATTCAAGATGACACAGTTATGATGAGTCTCACAGTAGGGAATGAGAAACAGAATAGTGGCTATTAGTATATTCAGAATTGTTGGCTTTGAAAACATTTATTTTATATTTAATATCAGTAAAATCATATCTGTTGATATTGCAAAGCTGGTACTTTTCTGGGTCACAGATACCCCAACTATATGATGAGAATTCATTCTTCCATTAGGGTGAACCAAAAGACTCCCAAAAACTTGATGGCCCCTGGGGAACCCCAAAACTGGATAGCCCCTGGGGAACCCCATACTTTCATGCTTGTGCATACTCCCTTCATTCTTTTCAGTCACATGGTCACATTGTCTGTACTGACATCATGATTGCCTTTGCTTTGAAAGAATAATGAGTGAATTTTGAATTTTCCATATCCCCATATTTTTTGTTCTTACCATAATCAAGTTTTTTCTCAATTAAGATCTCTCTAAAGTTATTTGCTGTTATAAATAAGTTCATGTTGTGTTACAGCAAGGGTCTAAAAAGCTGTCCACCCCCTTGTATAGAATTTTTTCTCATATAGGGTAATCAAAGTACAGTTACAGTTACCCGCTCTGCCCTTTATATAGATATGAACAAGAGACAGGTCTTCCTTAAGGACACTATTTTATATTTAGCATTTTAATTTAGAACATCACCAAGTGTTTCGGTTTGTGGATTGCTCCATATATGTGGATTATTTCCTAATATGCTATCAGTCAAAACATATTCTTAAGATTCTGTTGTCTTAAAGAAAGTAGTAGAAAAGAGTGAAGACCAACAAATTTTGTAAAATTCAACAAATAATTTATTTCCCTAAAATACAAAGTGAATTTTTTTAAAATAGTCAAAAAATTCTATCACCAGTCAAAATGAATGAAAGGTTTAACTAAGTTCCAGACAGTGTTTGAAATAAGATCTGGTATTGAAGGTGTTAATGTACCTGTAGTGGCCTTTGACATGGTGATGTGACAAGTCTTTTGATGAATCACAAAAATAATATAATCCAATATATTTTAAGTCACTATAATAGTAATTCCAAGTTAATGTCTCTCCAAGAATATTATTGAGCACTTTATGATTCCAGAGAATAATAATTTGAATAAATAAATTCCAGCCCAAAATGAAATACTGAACACAACAAATGATTCTGCATCAAGATCCTGCAGCATGAATGCATAATTTAATGATAAACAAAACTTTAAAGCCATCAACTTGACCTTGGTCACAATTAGTATTTTCTACATAAAACCCCCCAAACAAAAATTATTACTTAATGGAAACATTCATTCTGTTACTAAAAATAGTCTGGTAAACATTATGTCTTTTACTCAGAACAAAATAATGATCTTAATAAGTGTTGCTTAAATATTAACTATAATTAAAACATCAGCAAGATGATGCCTAGTGGTGGCCTAGTGTTTATAGTGTCCCTTTGAAGGTCATGTTTTCGAACCCAGGCCAAGTCATACCAAAGGCTTTAAAAAATGGTACTTAGAGATGCCTCACTTGGCATTCAGCAAAGAGGTTAGTATTAGGACTGGTGAACCTGGTGTCAGGATAATGTGACTGGGTGGAACATCATGCTACTTGTCTGTGGCATGATGCCCCCGTGCTGGACATAGCAATAAACTGCCACTTACTGCAGACATGAGAGCGTTATGACTGACATTTTTTAAAAATTGCATTAAAATCTAAATTACACACAAACACAGAAACATCAGTGCCTTTGTTTAAGAAAAACATGAACTTTATTTTGGAAAAGGTCAAGTCCAAAAGACAATTATTTATAATTTGGCAAATGTGGATATGTGAGAAAGCTTTCCAGCAGCTTCTTGTGTGTCGGTGGTTCTATCCAGTGATTTCCAAGTTTCTTCCTCCACCATTAATACTGGCCGCCATGTATATGCTATTGTGTGCTGAAAAATGGCATTAAGCCCCACAAAAACAACAACAATTATATAGGTTATAGTATATTTTTAAAAAATAGCAAACAAAATTATGCATATAATTAAAAGATAATTGTATCAAAATATAAAAAAGATTAATAGTTGGGTAACTTCCAATGGTTTTAATTTCTCAAAATCAACAACTGTATGCATACATTTATGTCTAGTATGAAGACCACATGATCCGAAACTAAAACTGGATGGAACACCTACCAGTTGCTAACAAAACAATGATTTAGGTACTGTCTTCACCAGAAAACACACCTTCATGGCAAACAGCGATTGAAGCTCAATATTTGAATGCCCTTGATTTACTCAAAGTAGTGCTCATTGACTGGGGTACTAATTGAAAATTTGTTCTTTACCTGTATCCAGTCTTATTAGATCTGAACTAGACTATGGTTGCATTGTTTACTGTTCAGCCAGAAAGTGGTATTTAAAAATGCTTGACCCAAATCGCCATGACTTGCTTTGGTAGCATTTTCAACATCCCTTTGTGAAGCATATGAGATGCCTTTGTCAATTCTTAGAGAAATATTATCTTTACAATATGCTTTAAAATTGAGATCAAGCCATATAAACCCTGCTTTTGCATCTTTTTTTCAACCCAACTATAAAACATTATAAAGACATAAACCAAATGCCATTTAAACATTCAGCATTAAAGTCTCTTCCAGCCTTGACACTACAAAAATTGACAATTTAAAAAATTTCAAAATTTCTGTAACATCTCCTTGCCTTTATAAAAACAGCCCAGTGTTCTCTTTACCCTTCATTAAGGGGGGCCCTGAGTGGTCTAAAGCACTGTCCATTACAGATCACTGCCATCTCACCTGCATGAGTTGAGTCTAGGATTGGCAAATGTGGATATGTGAGAAAGCTTGCCAGTAGCTTCTCATGGGTCGGTGGTTCTTTCCGGAATTTCCCTGTTTCTTCCTCCACCATTAATTCTGGCGGCCATGTATAGCCTATCGTGTGCTGAAAAAGGCATTAAGCCCCACAACAAAAACAACAACAACCCTTCAGTAAGAAAATAAATCCAGAAAATTTTTCTTAACTCCTTTAAGTAACATCTTTAGTCTGTGAATGTTCATTATATGTGCCAACAAATCACAGGAAGCACTATAGGCCAGCTGAATTTGCAGCTGTCATTTGGGTCACGTGTATTAATAATGGAAAAGGCCATTTTATGGTACCAAAGGTTTTAGTAAAATGTCAATCTTCATTTTAGAAAGTGTTTTGAGTATATATTGAGACAGATGTTCACAGTCTGAATCTGGAAGGGGTATAGATGGCCAAACAATTACATCAGATAATAAGTTTACAAACTTGATAATCCTCCTTCTTTCAGACTAATTAATCATGATAACCAATTTATTATTCTGTCCACTACACAGTGGCAGGATCAGGTGGTCTGTATGATTTTCTGTCTAAATCTCTAAATGGTTAACATGGATCTACCATAATAGATTTATCCTTAAATCAAAACAAAAACACAAACTGTTAGCAGGTTTACATTCTGTGCTTGTGTTTTCTGCATTTCTTCAGCAAGTTGTCAAATTACTGTTTATCTAATTCTTATAAAGTATTTGGAATGCTTGGATTACCTAGCTATCCATAATTTTTTCTCATTACTGGCAGCTGCTCCATTTAATGGAAACAACAGGGTGCCAGTCTAGCAGATGGTATTACCAGTTTCCCAAGTTAAGTTTCATGATATGCACCTATCCCAAACTTTTCATTTTTCTAACATTTTGGCAATTGTCATTTAAGATGGCATATGAAGCCAGTTTCCATTTTACATGGTTCCCAACCTGTGAGCCACAGAGTTCTTCCTCCACCAAATAAACTGGCCACTATGTTTAGCCTATTGTGTATTAAAACATTGCACTAAACCTAGTAAAACCCCAAACAAAACTATTTTTAATATACAATGTTGGCTTCTTTGTGCCTAATATGTAATAATCATACAGAGTTGGCCCCTTTGGGTCCAATATGTACATCATACAGGGTTGACTGTGTGCAAATATGTGCTGGAGCTTGAACATTCATTGGTTCACTGTTGTTTTATGTGTCAAATGTCATCACCATATTCACTATATTGAGCCTTAGATCAATCTAACTAGTCAGGATTCTGTCATATGCATAAATGTTTATTTTTGGGGATAACACATAAATAGAGAATAAAAGTTCAAAACAGATCTATAACAGTTATGATTGGTGTGTTGGGTTATATAATTCTGCTTAGAATGTAAGTGACAGGCACACACAAAAGTGTTTCCAGTTGGCTGACCATCACAGTTTTCTTATTGACAGCCTTAGAACTTTTTTTACTCCAAGGGTAAAACAAATGTAAAATATTTTTCTAAAAAAATTGTTTGTAAATTCCCCAACTTGATTTGTGCTGTACTTTAAGTACTTTGTGCAGCATATATAATAATGATAAATATATTTAAAAAAATAACAAACTACCTACCCTAATTTTAAAACCAGTGCAAGGGTAAAGAAACTTTTTTGCTTGATAAGGTTAGTTTGTCACCTGCTCAGCTTAAGTTTTTAGAAGGTACATTTGGTATAAAGGTTTCTAGAGGGTACATTTGGTAGAAAGTTTTTTAAATAGCCCATATGGTATAAATTTAGACTTTTTAGAGAGCCCATTTGGTATAAAGTTTTTAAAGGGCACATGGTAGAAAGATTTTATAGGGTACATTTTGGTAGAGTACACTTGGTAGAAAGTTTTTTAAATTGCCCATATGGTATAAAGTTTTATAAAGAGCCCATTTGGTATAAAAAATTTTAGAGAGCCCATTTAGTATGTAAAAGTGTTAAGATTTAAAGGGTACATTTGGTAGAAAGTCTTTTGAGGGTTCATTTGGTACAAGGTTTATAAGGGGTACATTTGGTAGAAAGTTTTTAGAGGGTATATTTGGTAGAAAGTTTCTAGAGGGTACATTTGGTAGAAGGTTTTTAGAGGGTACATATTGTAGAATGTTTTTAAAGGGTACATTTGGTTTAAAGTTTTTAGAGCTTCCATTTGGTTAAAGGTTTTTAGAGGATCCATTTGGTAGAATGTTTTTAGAGTGTCCATTTGGTAGAAAGTTTTTAAAGGATCCATTTGGTAGAAAGCTTTTAGAGTGTTCAGTTGGTAGAAAGTTTTTAAGGGTACATTTGGTAGAAAGTTTTTTTTAGAAGGTGCATTTGGTAGAAAGTTTTTAAAAGTACATTCATTTGGTACATAGTTTTTAAAGGGTACATTTGGTATAAGATGGTGCTGTAGCTCAGTTGGTAGAGTATCAGACTCATAATCCAATGATCGCAGGTTTGATACCTGACCACGCCAACATGGGTTTAAGCTAACTCTATAAAAGGTACTAAGTTCCCATTTCCTTAGTGTAACCAGTAATGTGTTTAAAGTACCATTAGTATGGTAAAACCAATAATGTGTTCAAAGTACCATTAGTAATGGGTATAACCAATAATGTGTCATAAGTACCATTAAAGCTAACAAAAACAAACAAATTATTTGGTATAAAATTTACATTTGGACCCAACATTTCTTAGCATTTTTTGGATTAGAAGTGTTTCGCTTTACATGAAAAAGGAAACATTTAATTTGGACTGGAAAAATGATTCAGTCTTGATGAAAGTATTGATAACTGATGAGCATTATACTTTAATACAGTCTAAAGCGCTCTCCACTACAGATCACTGCCATCTCAACTCTATCTGTGTGGGTTCGAGTCTAAGAGTCAACGAATGTGGATATAAGAGAAAATTTACCAGTAGCTTCACGTGGGTCAGTGGTTCTTTCCGATTTCCGGTTTCTTCCTCCACCATAAATACTGGCCGCCATGTATGCTGAAAAATGGTGTTAAGCCCCACAACATACACATATTCACACACACACCAATTATTTTTATCGCCAGTTTGATTGGATATTAGCAGTCACCTGATACTGGTTTAGAATTTTTTAAGCATCGCTAAATATTGGGTCACAGTTTTTAAAAATTTTTTTAACTTTATTTTCATTATTGATTCGATAAATACCCAGCCATGACATTTAATTCTATAGAAAAGAATCAGTTACTGTCCAAACGTATTTCATATTGATTTAATATTGGAACACAAAAACATTTATTCTCCATCAGTGTTTGTGCATCAAGGATGCATGCTGAAGAAACCAGATGCACACATTTTTGTTGCCATGCATTTTTTTATGCAAAGGATTCACATAATGTGATTAGGATTTATTTAATATCCAATGCTTTTGATGAGTGATGGCATCATGTATATACATCACCATAAGCATAGACGGGTTCCCTGCTTTATATGCTCCCTGCGTTGTACCAGACTTGCAGTCCTAACATATTTTATATTGATTTAATATTGGAACACAAAAACATTTATTCTTAATATAGCTTTAAAATACTATTGCTACCAAATTACTGAATTAGCAGGAACAATTTTACAAATATG
Source organism: Potamilus streckersoni (assembly GCA_016746295.1). NCBI lineage: Eukaryota > Metazoa > Mollusca > Bivalvia > Unionida > Unionidae > Potamilus > Potamilus streckersoni. Next base: position 575,706 of record JAEAOA010000405.1, read on the forward strand.
TTTACTTTTATAAATTCTTGATCAAGACTGTTATAATCCATTATTGGCATGCCTTGGTAAGTTTGTATGGTTTACTGGGTGATAACAATCTCCCCTGCTGGTTAATTTTAATGGAACCTGACAATTTTGTGTCTTAAATAGCTCCATCCATAGAGGTGAAGATAGGTTTGCACTGTTTGATATATATTTAAGTGTATCAGAGATTACCCTAATACATGTGGTATAATTGACAGGTTGGGGTTGCTAGAAAGTCTTGGCACTGGATGCCAGAGGTTGATAAGTTAATCACCAGGTCTGATATTGCCAGATTAAATATGGAATGTTTTGGGGTGATTTGAGGGTTATTTTCAATAGAATAATCAACAACTGTTAAACCAATAGTAATCTGCAGCAAGACATGATTTTTTAACTGCAAATGCATTTTTTTTTAAAAAACAATACCAAACCTGAATTCAAAATATTTGTTTTGTTTTCTCTATGCATATAAAATTATTTTCAGATTTTCTATGCTTTCTATACAAAAATAATTTTTATTGAGACCACTTTTGTTTGATACAGAAGACACTTTAACATCCATGTGCATTTTCATCTGTACATTCATCAACACCATAGATAAACCACAATGTTAAGGGTTTTTTAAAAAATCTTTTCTTACTAAATACATGCCGTCATTATGGAAGCTGACGTTTTCTGCTTAAATGAGTGACTTTATCAAAATGGTTTCATTTAAGTTTTATTCCCCACCACAATACCTGAAGGGGTACATATTGCTTTATAGCAGGCCATCCCAAGTTATTGTGTTAAGTTCATGTCCATCTAAAACCCATTTTAGCATTAAAGTACAAAAACATTTGAACAAAGAGCCATGAAATTTAAAAATACTTTATTACAGTCACAAGTTGATGATTTGGTATGATATTCAAGCCATTACAGCAACTTTTCAATTTGTTTAGAGATTTTTTTTTTTTGTGGATATTTTTGGACAAAAATATTTGCAGAATTAAGAAAAAACTGTTTTCACTGTCACCTTGTATTCAGTTTTAAGTCAGAATTTTTTAATCCCATTTGCATCCATAAATGATGTGAGATTTGTATTGAGTTTCAAGGCTAATCCATCTGCATACATTAAAAAAAGACATTGATCTGCCATCACAAAAAGAAATGACTGATTAGAGTTTATTATTGTTTTTTGTTTGCTATACTTGTTACTCTTACTACACAGATCCAGATCAATCTGTACATAGTGCAGCAGGAGATCCAGGTCTGTTCATTTTGTGGTTAGCAAATTATCATTATAGTTCTGGATATCAGATGCTCAATATGCTTTGCTTCACAAACTGTTGGCTTTAAGTTTGATCCTGGTACTACCATGCACTAATTCGATTCATAGCTCATCCAAAGCGTTTCCTTAATTTGTACCACTGTAATGACCATGCTACACCATGGATCAGAATAGCAAAGTGAATACAATTGCTTGAACATCGATGGTTTCTGGTTTGATCCCTGCTTTGATCCTGGTTCTGACATGCACAAGGGAAAGTCATTGGTCATCAAAGTGTTCCCCTGGTTCACTCCTGTATTGAACATCATGCATTATTAGCATTATGTGGATTATATAGACAAGTTATAAGAGTGTCTCTTGTAAAGCTAAATAAAAACAGTGATTGTCAAAAAAGTCTGAAGCTGTTGATAATTTACTTTCAGAATCACCCGATCACAGTCCAAGTGCCTCCATGGCCTCACTGAACATATCAGGAAGCTCACCTGTCACAAAGAGGCGCTCTAGCAGTTTCAGGTAAGGGGAGATGCATTTTGAAGTGAGGATTTTCTGTTACTCTGCAACTGTGCATTGAAGGTACTGTCAAGCACTTTGCTGGCTGTGCATTCATAGATTCAGTGCTATGTGATATACAGCAGAACCTTCCTAAACTGTTCACTGTGTAAACTGGCTTCCTTTGTAGATGGCCACATGTTTTGTTGCCATTGAATCTAATACTATCAAATCTCTCAAAAATAGCTGCTAACTCTTTAAAATCGGCAGAATGTTTGAAATGGGGACATCATACTGTGTGCGCTGTAATGTTCATGATATTTTATACACCCAAATTAAAGTGCAGTATATTATGTTAATTAAGTATGTCTGTCTGTCCGTCCATCCATCTATCTGTTATGTATTTCATTTACACACAGTATCTCAAGTTCTCCATTGTCTACATTTCCCAACATTGTGAATGGATGGTACATCAGATGGTGAGGAAGAAACTTATGATTTTGGGGTCAACTGGTCATTGGGGTCAACATGTCAAAGGGCAAAGAAAAATGCTTATGCACAAAAGGTTTAGTTCTTGACTGTGTATCTTCATTAGAGTTTGTGGATGACGTGGTCCAATGTAAGATTGATTTGGTGATTAAAAGCTGAGAGGTCTTGGTCGCTGTGTATGAAAGAAGAAAAATGGTTTTATAAAATGAATAACTCTGAAGTTATGAGAGAGGTCAATTAATTTTGGGGTCAAAGGTCATTTTGACTCCAGAGAAGGATGGAATTTTGCACAGTATTTTCTGTTTTAGAATAAGTTCCTTGACCACACTTTTTGTGATGGCTTGCACTAACATATAATAGTTAAGAGAGTTCAGTATTGCTTGAAGTTTGGTCAGGAGGTTTAACTTAGGAAAAGGGAGGCTTTTTATTGACCAGTTTTTAGCATGCAAATGTAAAAATATAAAAACTATTAAACAAATTTCATTTTTTTCCTTCAAATTTGCATATCATATCAAAATTTCATTTTTTAAACATTTGCCTATCATATCAACACAAAAGTCCTTTCACGGTAATATGTTGCTGTTCATACTCCCCTCATATGTACCATGAGCATTCTTAGGAGATCATTGTCTGGATTATATTGTGACAGTCCTCATCGTTATTTATTTTAACAGCTAGGAGATGATGTACTGATATAGGATCCATGTTTCCTCTGGAGTCAGTCTAAAGTTACTTAAGAATCAAAAATGTCCTTACAGTGACTGTTTTATTTTTAATACAACTTTAGTGAGATAGCCAAACGTTTAAATTGTTCCCTGCCTGTAGGTAGATTCAGGCTGCTGATTGCCAGCCAGAAGTGTTCAGGACACAGTACTAATTGAACAGAAATATGGGGACCAGCCTAGAAATTGGTGAACATACAATATAGTGTATATGGGTTTGGCTGGCCAGGATTGGTTGATAATGAAAGTTATTTTGTAGGAAAAAGAATTTTTTGAGAGCTTATCCTAGTAGTAACTTTAAAAAATAGAGACATTTTTTTTCTTGATGGAATTTCAGTCCTTTAACAGTCCTGACTTTGAAACACTCATTACTAAAATTAGCACCTGACTATTGGGTGCAGAATTGAAAGCATATTTTTCAAACACATGTAAGTCTAAAAAGTGCCAAGACTCATATCCTTTTCTCTTCACAAAAGCTGATATCCAGGTTTCATCTAAACTGATAAATATAAGTCTGATTACGAGCACTCATAAATTTAAGTTTATTGAATTTTTTAATATCATGGTGTTTCCATAGATTTACTATGTAAAGTCTCAATAACATGGTGATTGTGGTCCACAGAACTCATTCATGATGTGTACTGTATCTAGCTATAGGTAGACAAATCAATTAATTGGAGAAAAAATACTGCAGTGGAGTGGTGGGCGTGGATATTACACAATTGCTGATTTCACTGATGAAGTTTTCTGCTTGTTCCATCTTTAAAATAAATGTTTTAAACATTTATTTGCATGTCAATAGTTTAATTTTTGGGACAGAGAAACTACTATTTATCGGCACAGATAAATGCATATGAAAACCGGTAACATATTCCTAAATCGAATATCTATTTGCCAATCATCAGCTAATCTGGCAGTATCCATAACAATAAATCCATACCAAGCTCCTTCAGTGTATAATATATAATAATACTGTATATATAATTTATACTTAAATGTTTACATAAACATATCACCTCCATCCAGTTAAAATCCCAAGCATAATCATTTAGAATATTGTTGTTTTTTTTTCTCAGCAAGTTGTCTCCATTCTCACCAAAGAACATAAGGTCTTTGTCAATAAGTGTATAAATTCAGTCACATAATCACATGCAGTATTCATGTAAATATACATATTTGGAAGCAATAATATGTGAATAAAAACGGAAAAACTTCAATACAATAATTATGCATGTGCTAGAGATTTCAGTGAGCAATGGGAGACAACTCTCAGTCAGGAGGATCACATGTATGCTTGCACTTATGGCTGTGGGAAAACAATCTTTTGATTAAGGGGTCAAAGATCAAAAGTCCTGGTCTTGTGAAATTTAATCAGAAAATAATGATTTCTGCACTGTTTTATGTTCAAGACTGCATACCTTGCCCAAAAATCCAGGTCAGCAAACTTTTTTCCATGCTCTACTGGTACCTCAATTGAGGACTGTTAAACTTGGCATATTACAAAATTCTAAAATTTGCAATTTAATTTTTGAATTATTAAATAATAAAAAAAAAAATTACTATTATATATTCATCTATTATACTCCCAGTAAGTTAATTATGTCATGCTTTATTGAGGAAGCAAATAATTGGCACCATACCACTAATATTGTATGATAATGTAATCTGGAACTGGGCAGGAAACATTTTACTAGCATCCATAGTATAACCTAAATATAGCAACTTAAGTTGACTTAACATTGATAATTCATCCATATCCTCCATATCAACACATTTTTTTGGTTCTAAACAGAGTTTGTATTACTAATAATAGTAACAAACTGTATGATCTTATTAAATTTAGTAACAAGTAGGGATCCAAAAGCCTATTATTTGTATGTCAAGGGAAGCAATTCAAGTTTAGTTAAATGATTAGACATAGTAGCAGTTATCCCCCTTGGATAATGTTTCACTGTTGGTAATACTTAAATATGTAAAAAAAAAAAAATGCTTCTGAAAGGAAGACATTACAGTAATTCTACAAGTTTCAAGATTTAATATATTCAGTATCTACATACAAAGAAAAGAATATTTTGAATATTCTCAAGATGTATGCTAATTATTAGTAAAATGAATCAGGAATAGATATAAATATAGAGGTATGTTTTTCGATAAAATCTTATTTATGTTAGTATTACTTCAGCCCACTAAGACATCAATATTCTCAATACTTTTATTAGAGAAAACTCGAAACCAGTCGTTTCCATTTATAGGAAATGGCTGACTAATCCAGTCAGAAAATTGAGCAGTCAGAAGATAGAGAAAAATGCAGCAACCATTCTAGAGGTACAGCGAGGGGAAAAAATGGAAAGACGAGTCATAAGGAAGCTTGAGGTCACCAAGGTAGGAGGAGCTGAAAAATGCATGTTGTATTTCTATTTTATTTAAGGCAATGTACGCGAAAATGTTCAAAATGTTCGTGAAACTTATCTCACATGTACACTTTAAGGGAAATTTTTCAGCCAAATATCTCAGTGTACCGATTTTTCAGTTGTCCTGTCTATAGCAGAATAGTACTCACTCTGTTGCTGTTTCATTGGTTCTTTTTTTTTTCAGGCCCACATTTGTTGTAGAACAATGACAAATTTTTTTTTTTTAATTTTTTTTTTTTAAATTTCTTATTATATATCAATGTTTCAGAGGTAATCAGTTTTCATTGAAGTTGCAGCAAAACTATTATTTTCTGGGGTTTTTTATTGGTTTTTTTTTTTTTTTTCTTTGTAAATTGCTGTCATGTGGTTCACTGTAGTCATTTCACCTATCTGCCCTCAGAGTTGGTCAATTGTAGCTAGTCAGTTGCATAGCTAGTTTGATTATATTACAGCATAAAGTATCAAGGCCAGAGATCAGCATAATCGATTATGACATAACAATTAACTGTTGGGGTGGTTTGTCCTTATGAAATAAGGATTTGTGTATGTAAAAATTGATTCCAGGGCATTTTTATATCTAAACTCAAAGACTGTATGTACTGTTTTTATCAGCCAAAAATGCAATTTGTGACCTTGGGGAAGCCCAGCATAATCACTGTTATTGATTTCATTTCCAGTTATTGCAGTATAAATATTGCCTGCAAACTTGAAATCAAGAGACTTGGACAAAATGCCCTTTGCAAATTTAGACAAGTGTTTTGTAGTTAAACGGAAAAATTATGATGATTTTGATTCAGAACTGTGCTAAAGTTGCTATAACTGATAGTTCGGATGCAACTGTAGCCAAGTGTAAGAAAGTATGTGATTTCTGGCTTAGTTGGGACTGCAACTTTTGCAGGTGGGACTCCTATTTTTTAATAAATTAGGAGTCCTGGACTCTAGTTTTAAAATTCTAGCGAGACCTCTGTATTTTTTCATTATGCTGCACCTCTATTGAGAAATATCTTGCCCATTTTAGAAATGAAGCTCGAATAGACCCTTGTCTTTGCGACATTTTTCATATTTAATTTGGCTAATGAACATATAGTACATTCATGTTTTTCTATGTATGATATGCTTATTTGAACTTAATGGCAAGAAAGGTTCTTTGGAATAAATTTCTACTGGACAAATATAATTTCTTATCACATGCTCAAAATGTTACAAAGCATTGGAAGAAAAACTATTTTGTGTGCATTATTCGAAATCTAAAAATGTTATTCGGGGAGAAAGGATTATTCTAGCTGTGAATTGGCATTTCATACAATGTGAATTTCAATACAGTATTTAACAAACACAATGATGTAAATTTCAATACAGTATTTAACAAACACAATGATGTAAATTTCAATACAGTATTTAACAAACACAATGATGTAAATTTCAATACAGTATTTAACAAACACAATGATGTAAATTTCAATACAGTATTTAACAAACACAATGATGTAAATTTCAATTACAGTATTTAACAAACACAATGATGTAAATTTCAATACAGTATTTAACAAACACAATGATGTAAATTTCAATACAGTATTTAACAAACACAATGATGTAAATTTCAATACAGTATTTAACAAACACAATGATGTAAATTTCAATACAGTATTTAACAAACACAATGATGTAAATTTCAATACAGTATTTAACAAACACAATGATGTAAATTTCAATACAGTATTTAACAAACACAATGATGTAAATTTCAATACAGTATTTAACAAACACAATGATGTAAATTTCAATACAGAATTTAACAAACACAATGATGTAAATTTCAATACAGAATTTAACAAACACAATGATGTAAATTTCAATACAGTATTTAACAAACACAATGATGTAAATTTCAATACAGTATTTAACAAACACAATGATGTAAATTTCAATACAGAATTTAACAAACACAATGATGTTTCAATTTACACATTTGGACATGTGTCCCAATAGACACATTTGGGCATGTGTTTCAATAAACAGGTTTGGGCATGTCCCAACAGACAAGTTTGAACATGTGTTCCAGTAGACAGGCTTGGACATGTGTCCTAGCAGACAGGTTTGCATGTGTCCCAGCAGACAGGTTTGCAGACAGCTTTGGACATATGTATATGAACAAGTAACAGGTAAGTGATTCTTGTGTACAGCATAACATTTTTGTTAAACTTCAAAGGATTTGGGGGGATCTTTTCAAATTATAAGTTTTTTGATAACAACATTTACCTGTGTTGCAGTCGATTTGTAGTTTTAAAAAAAATTCCTTTTAGAGTAATATAGAGTAATATAGTTAGTTCTAGGGTGATACTTATCATACACCAAAAGGATGGGATGGTGCATTGTCTTTCATCTGTTATGTGCCTGTAATTGGTCAAGTGTCCATGAGATATCCTGTGTCCCATCATCAGTTTAGTAGCTCAAGTTTGTTATCACTACGGCTTCAGAACCACATGAAGAATTGCCATGAAACACACATTCTTCCGAAGTTATAGTTAGTCCTAAATAAATTGGTGCCACTATGACATCCAATATGGCCACTACAATGGAAACCTTGAAAATCTTATTGTCACTACTCCTCCTGAAGGGATGGTCCTATCATAGGATTTTCACAGAAAGACTTGAGATATCTAGTTGGTCCTAAAAAAAAACAGTGCCACATGGACATCCATTATAGCCACAATCACAGTGACCATATTGAAAATTTGTTTATCACTGCTTCTGAATGGATGGTCATATCAGCATGGGGGTTTTGTTGAAAGACTTGAGATGGCTAGATGTTCCGCTGTGAAAATAGTGTTAATCAGACATCCATAATAAAAATTATGATCATGCTTCTGGATGGAAAGTCGTATCAACATGGGGTTTTTACCAGAAGACTGGTTATGATGCTGATATGTTCATAAATGAACATGTCTGTCTGACCTCCATATTGCAACCATGGCAGCCATCTTGAAAATCTTACTGCTTTCAAAATTTATCAACATGGGGTTTCACCAGAAGACTTATCACGATGTCCAAATGTTACTTAGTGAAAATGAAGTATATTTGACCATGAGAGCCATCTTGAAGTGTTTGTTAAATGGAAAGTCCTGTTGACAAGATTTATTATGATGTGTAGTTGATGTTCATCTGACTTCCATATATGGCCACCAGGGAGCTGTCTTAAAAATCATATTGCTTTTAGGATTGATGGTAATATAAACTAAGCAACAGCTCTGTTACAAGACTCCTTTTTTTGGTTGCTCTGTGTGTGTGTGTGTATGTATGTGTGTGTGTGTGTGTGTGTGTTTTAGATTTTTAAAGTAGCTTTAACAATTTTTCAGTCATCACTACGATGTCTACAGTGAGGTAGTTTATAGTGATGTCTAATACTGGGGAAAAATGCTGCAGACATGATGCATTATGTCTCACCCAGTCACATTATCTTGGCACCAGGCCAACCAGTCCTTACACTAAGTCTTTGGCATGGCTCATCCAGGATTCAAACCCACAACCTGCATCTAAGGCAGACACTGTAACCACTAGGCCACCAGTGTTCTTTTTGGTTGCTCAGAAGACAATATTTCATACACCATAATAACAATCTTACATATACGCAATGCAGATTCGCACATACATTCATATGATGTCAAGAAAGATTCAGTGTGCATTTTAAAATATTACATTTTTCATAAATGTTTAATATTTCGAAATGGTGAGATTGTGATGTGGACTGTGTTCAATATCATACAGAATAGTAAACGCTCATATGGCACCAGCTGATAAAGAAATACAATTGATGAATTTAGAAACACACACACACACACATAATGAAACACATTTTTAGAAACATATCTATCTTTTAACAATAAGCAAACATTATTCAATTCTGTTGCATAATTTGAAACTACAAAACTAACTTGGACCTGCTCAGCTTTGCTTTAAATGATTGTTTTCTTGTCAATTCCTTTTCAAATTATCTGAATCAATACTGCCACAAAAGATGTGTAATTGACTCTTCTAAAAGATACTGGATTTTACCGAGAAAAAAAATCTGGATTATCATTATTTGTTCCCTATATTGAACATATTATTCTGTAACTGTTGATGTAATTTTCCAAAATAAGATAGCTATCGATTGAATCTGCTGTTGTTTTATGAAGTTAATACTGAAAAGTGTTCAAAAGAATTGAAAAATTAATTGTATTCATTGCAAGTGGCATGTGGCCTAACTGGTTAGAACATCCATCTCGAATGTAGGGGGTCATGGGTTCGAACTTCAGATAAAACATACCAAAGATTTATAAAAATGGTACTTGCAGCTGCCTAACATGTTGCTCAACATCAAGATGTTAGTGTTAGGACTGGTCGGACTGGCATCAGGATAATGTGAATGGGCATATCTACAGCATGATGTCCCATTGCTCGATATCACTATAAAGTGCTATCTCTCTCTCTCTCTCTCTCTCTCTCTCTCTCTCTCTCTCTCTCTCTCTCTCTCTCTCTCTCTCTCTCTCTCTCTCTCTCTCACTCTCTCACTCACTCACTCACTCACTCACTCACACACACAACCTTGTAAATGCCTTTATATCTCCAGTGCTATTTAACTGCTTTCATACAATGCGCATCCTCTGGAAGTGAAATGGCATGTCCTCAAAATATGTGAAATATCTTCATTTGTCATTAGAATAAAATCTTGTGCATTGCACACTACTGATAGATAATAGGTAACAAATTTGTAATACATTTATGAAATTACAATGTACATCTGTGTCATTGATCATTTAGACTTTACACATTTATTCATTCATCTTGACACACCACCAAATGACCTTGAGTCTTTGGTTCATAACACTTGTAACAATTATTTTATAAAGAAAATGTCATTAATTTAGTCTAATAGGTTCTGATTTGTCTCTCATAACATAAAAGTAGTATGAGAGAAAGAAAGAAAGAGAGAGAGAAAGATGTGTGTACTGCAAATTACTCGAATGGTGTTAATATTAACAACAATAACAACAATAAAGTTACAACTGCTGGAATGAAGCTTGCCTTCCCTGCCATAACCAAAACTGAAAGTCAGACCTAAATGAAATTGGCACCTAAAATGGCCACCACAACAGACATTGTGGTATAACTACTTCTGAATAGAAGCGATACCAATCTTACATCTTGTTATTGCTGATGGGTGGCTTAATTAACATTGGGATTTTACTAACAGATTTGTGGCATCCTCAGCCATGTCTAGTCGATCATGACAAAAAATGGTGTCATTCAAGTTAAATATTAAATTATTCAGGTGTGATAACATTAAATTTGTTAATTTGCTGTGAAAATACTCTTGAAACAATAATTTGCACTCTGTGGCAACAAACAAGAACATGAAATTGTAAGTTTCTTGGACAAGGGTAATAACTGTACATGTATGGATATCATTTTGGGTCAGACATTTATAGTTACCTCCCTTGCTTCACTTAAAATAAAAGTTGCAATTGTCAGTATAAGTCCATCTTGTTAGCAGTAAGCAGAACTTTTTCCATTATGTCATAGAGGCTCTTCTTCAAAAGTTGATAGTGTAAAAAAATTTAAAAATTAAAAATTTCATACAGATGTTGTTATTACCAAGTTCTAGTGTAATGTTAATAAGACACCAAACCCTACCATTATTAAATATTAAAATCTGTTAACTATACCTCATGTCATAGTGACAATAGTATTACAGTCAAACCTGGTTATCTCGATTACATCGGGGGTGTAAAAAAATCGTCGACATAACCGGGTCCCGAGATATCCGGGTTCATAAAAACCGGTAATTTTAAAAAGGTCTTTGAGCATTACTCCTGTCTCTTGCATGTGTTTACTGGAATCCCCTCCCACTGCATTTTACAATAAAATAAACAAAACGCTTAATTGATAATAAAATGAAATGAACTAACCTGATGTTGTTATTATTTATTCCTTTTTTTATCATCATAAGTAATTTATTAAAGAAACAATATATCTATGAACTCCTTGTATCACATGTAGCGTATGCATCCATTACTGTAGTGTGCATCACTTATGTCAGATAACGCATTTTTATAATCGATGTGAGTATTGAAAAACAAATCATGTATGGTTGTACTCAGAGGTTTGAATATGTTATCAGATTGAAAAATGGATCAAAGAATATCACAAACGAGAGAGTGAGAGAGAAACATCCACCGATTGCTTTCAGGCACCCGCCATTCACGAGTAACGCGGTGCTAGGTACAAAATAACCAAGATTGTATTATATCCAGGTTAATACATGACAGTATCTTGCAGATAAAGATCAATAAATGTTTTTGAAAAATACATGTATATGTACATTGACAGTGAGTTCAAATGACCCTCCTTTCGCTAGCATGGGCTACCTGCAGGATATCAAATACAAAGGTTTTTTTTATTGCAGAGCAAACCAACCCTGGAAACCGACTTTTGATTCTTTCAAGTGTGCCAATTCTTTATTTTCTGTTATGTTTGGGGTTTTGGGGGGGGGTTGCCAACTTAGGATTCCTTTTACTGGTATTTACAGGAATTTTGAAAATAAATTAAACAATGGAAGCCAATTTTTCTGCCAGACCTAAATAAGATAACTTACAAATAAGAAAACAAAACAAAATTAAGAAGACCTCAAGCATGAGAACTAAATTATGGGGCCTCGACTGCTATTGTATAGAAGCCAAGTGCCTGAGATTATCCATTGGCGTGCATATATACCAGCATATATATAGGGTGATATTCTACCTAGAAATATATCTGTTCTGTTTATTTTCTGTTGACAAGTACATGTATATGCTGTTTCATGAGAGAGAAAAATAATGTTCCAAAAGAGAAAGCTTTCAAACCAAAACATTGAACTGAAATATGAAATTTGGCTACAACTTGAAAAAGGCGAATAGTGTGCTGATTTGGCAAAAAAGTACAACATTCCATCAAACACTATTTCAGGCCAGAAGAAAAATGCTGATAAAATCAAAACTACTTATGAACTTGGACAATTTGGTCCCGATAGAAAGAAAATGTGTTCTGCAAAGTTTGATGATGTCAACGAGGCAACACTAAAATGGTTTAAAAACGTCCGTGCCGAAAATATCCCAGTAGATGGCCCTCGTATCCAGCAACAGGCTGAGAAATTTGCAAAAGACTTGGGACACGAAACATGGAAAGCATCACATGGCTGGTTAGATCATTTCAAACAGCACAATAATATATGTTTTAAAACCGTGTTTGGAGAGAGTGCATCTGTTTCAGATATGGCTGTTAAGGAATGGCATAAAGAAGTTTTGCCAAAAATCTTAGACAAGTTCAAGCCATGCGATATATACAATGCTGATGAAACGGGGCTATTTTGGCAATGTCTGCCTAACAAGACGATGGATTTCAAAGGAAACAAATGCCATGGAGGAAAAAAATCCAAAGAGAGAGTAACTTTGCTTTTGGCCGGAAATATGGATGGAAGTGACAAGATCAAGCCATTTATAATAGGAAAATCAGAAAATCCAAGATGCTTCAAAAACCTAAATAGGTCTTCTCTCCCGGTTGACTATAAAAGCCAGTCAAATAGCTGGATGACAGGTGACATCTTTACCAGCTGGTTACGCAAGTTAGATCACCACTTACAGTTTAAAAAACGAAAGATTGCATTGATAATAGACAACTGATGCAGTTTCCGCATCTAGTCTATACAAGCTGGTTGTATTTATAGTTTTAGCACATGTGAAGACAGCCATGTAGAGGTTTACAAACACAACGTTTTTGTGTTTATTTGTTTATTGTATATATGTTTTGTATTTGCCTTTGAAAAAGACTCATTAAGAGTCGAAAGCGCTTAGGCTAGTTACTGTTGGTCGTCAGTTTATTGCATCTATTTTAATTAATCCCTGACATGTGATCCCTTGGTGGATCCAGTATGTTATTCGCCATATGATTTGTATTCTTTATATATATATATCTATATATATATATATATATATATATATATCTATATATATATATATATATATATATATATATATATATATGTGTGTGTATATGTGTGTGTGTGTGTGTGTGTGTGTGTGTGGACTGCTTGTAGATCAACATATTTTGATGTCAAAGGGAGCTGAAACTTTAATATGCATGGAATTCCCCTCCTCTGCTTGGTCTTAAAACATACTTATAATTAGTAACAGTACTTATAATTAGTAACAGGAAAAATCCAATCAGAAGAGGGTACTCCCATTTACACTGAAACTTGCATTCCCTCATTCCTCTTGTTGGAGAGGATGCATGATTTTCATGTTGGCATATAGCAATAAAAGCTGATAAATTTGTTGAATGCATGCTAGAAGCTATCAGAATGTACTATACTTGCAGGATTTAATCAAGAAAAACATTAAAGCAGCGGTCTTAAGGAAGCATTATCTTCCCTACTGCATGGAAGCAAAGATGTCAATTTTTGTTTTTATTTTATATAGGGTGCAATTAAGAAACCAAAATCTAAACACTGGTGTAAAGTTTCTGAACCATTAAAATGAAAGCATTCAATCATATTAGCATCAACTGAGAGTCACCTGTGAAGCTTTTGAGGGACGCCTTTGATGTGTGATAGATATGTTGTACAAGCATTGAAAAATGATGTGATAAACAATTTTTCTGCTGCTACTACTGTTATTTTTGGGTTTGATGCCATTTCTCAGTGCAAGATAGGCTAAATATGGCAGTCAGTATAACTTGGTGGTAGAAGAACCTGGGAAACCCCAGAAAGAACCACCAACTCATGGGAAGCTACTATCAGCGATGATACACGTGCACATTGGCCGAGCCTGAAAATCGAACCCACATGGACAGAGGTGAGGTGGCAGTAATTGGTAAAGGCAAACGCTCTAGACCAGTGGTCCCCAACCCCCGGCCACTCAGCCAGCCGGTATCGGTCTGTGGCCCGGGGGTTGGGGACCAATGCTCGAGATCACTCAGCCAGACGGAGCACCCCACTGTAGCTGATGAAATCTTAAGCTACCTCCTATTGGCATTCCCTTTGTAAAAAAAATACATAATGACAACTCTTGTAGCAAAAAACTTGTGAAAAATGTTGTAGACCACTCAACCACCCAGGGCACTTCTGTGCTATTCCGATTGGCATTCCTAGACCACTCAGCCATCCAGGACTGTCTCTGTAACCACTGAAATCTTGTGCATTCCCTTTGTAACAAAATACATTATGATAGCTCTTGTAGTGCAAGATGTGTAAAGATGATGGAAGGATGGACAAAAGAATTGACAGAAAGAAAGAATGAGTAACCAATTCTCTTGTGTGGCAAAACACATATTGGGGATCTCTTCTAGCAGAAGACATGGAAATGTAGGAGAAATCAATATCAGCTGAGTTTTGGCTTGACAAATTCCGTCTGCACTGTCTCCATAGTTACATGCAGCAGTGTCAGAGAACCCTTCACTGCATCTGTATACATACGTAAGTGTGTAAGGTGGAGAGTTAAAGAGTAAAAGCATGCAAGAAAGGGTTATTGGGAAGCCTAACTGCAATTCATACTTGATAAAACTTCTGAAATAATCCTTAATGGGAAATACGAGGAGAGAGGGACAGGAACATAATCACTTAGAAAATTCAAGCAGATAAAGAACCAGTGTGTGTGTGTGCATACGTGTGTGTGTGTGTGTGGTTTTGGAGTTTTAATGTAGTTTTAAAAAAATTTCAGTCATATCACGTCTGCAGTGTGGAAGTTTTATAGTGATGTCTAGCACTGGGGCATCATGCCACAGACATGTAGACATGTAGAACCATGTACCACCCAGTCACATTATCATGCATAGTTACATGCAGCAGTGTCAGAGAATCCTTCACTGCATCTGTATACATACTAAGTGTGTAAGGTGGAGAGTTAAAGGGATGGACAGAAACATAATCACTTAGAAAATTCAAGCAGATAAAGTACCAGTGTGTGTGTGTGTGTGTGTGTGTGTGTGTGTGTGTGTGTGTGTGTGTGTGTGTGTGCAGTCATCACAACGTCTATAGTGTGGCAGTTTTTTAGTGATGTCTAGCACTGGGGCATCTTGCTGCAGACATGTAGCACAATGTCCCACCCAGTAACATTATCCTGACACCAGGCTGACCAGTCCTAACACTAACCTCTTAATGCCAAGTGCCAAGTGAGGCAGCTGTTAGTACCATTTTTATAGGGCTTTGGTATGACTCAGCCGGGTATAAAACCCACAACCTGCTGCATCTGAAGCAGATGCTTTAACCACTAGTCCAACAGATAGAGAAGCAGTTCACATACTTTTGTTAGGTAAAGGGCTTAAAGACTGAAAGTTGCTCACCAAGCTAATATGGAAGCAGAAATCTGACGGATTTAAAGATAGGCAGACATTTTTCGGAGCATTTTCAATGTTACCAGGATTCTATAAAAAGGTTTAGCCAGAAGGTTGGGAGGGAAAAGTCTTACAGACACACAAAAAGACAGACAAATCTCTTGAATTTGTACTGTACCCCTGCCCCCAGAAATGGAGTTCACAATATGGTAATTATGGGCAAATAAAGAGTAATACATTAAGACATGATTTCAGAGTGAGAAAGGTCGGTCAAGGTGATGTACGAATTGTTCACATATAAGATTAGACCAACTGCAAACTATGCAAACCCAGATCTGCAGTCACATAATTAGGGTATAACCGATTAGCATTTTTCTGCTGATTTCCAATTCCAGATTTTGCCGATTCTGGATATGATTAAATTAATCGAAAATGCTAGATTAAAAGGTGTTTCAAATTAACTTTTTAAACCATGTTACACACGTTTTGCACATCACACCAACGTCACAAAGAGAAGGATATGGCAGGACTATAGCAAAATGCAACAAAGTTCAAAGCCACAAAGAATCCATGAATTTTTTTTATTTTTGTAAAATCCACTGAAACATAAACGTTTTTTTCTGTGGTCACATTGTTACACATAATAACTATAAAAACTTACAAATAACACTCACAAACTGAAGTCCACGTGTTATGCACCCTCAGTATTTTTTTTCCTGTGATATTGTTCTTGTTTTTTGGCAAAGATATTATAATATAATAAATTTAGAAATGTTTGTTAAAGAGTCTTGAATATTTATATATTTTTGTAGCTCATAATATAATATCATATAATATAACATAACATAACATAACATAACATAACATAACATAACATAACATAACATAACATAACATTAAAATTAGGCAGTTTATTTCTCCCATGTTTCATCTACCTAAATAAAAAAACAAAGTTTAATAGATAATAAAGAAATTTAATAATCAAAATTTATAACTTTCAAGTTCTTTGTAAGAAATAGTAGCATCTCCGGTTTTTTTCTGTTTGTCGCTGCAAATAGCACCTGAGTGCTAAAACTTCTTTCACTATCGACGCTAGAGGGTGGTATTGAATTCAGCAACAGCTGCCAGAAGCTGAAACATTTTTTTTTTCTGGGATTTCCACTATATAACTGGGTCAGTTGGTGGTGAAGTTCTAGGCTGATTTTTTTCAGCTAGATACAAATTCAATTCGCGATGGCATGTGAATTCAGATGACAGGGATGCAGAGGCGAGATTTTGGTCAGATGTGCTAGAGGCATATAACCACTGGTAGTTGGAATCTAGGGCATTCGAAGTTGAAGGTCCTGGATCCACTTCTGTTGAGGCTGGAATGTTGACAGCAGTAATTGTTTTTTCATACTCAATCTGTAGTTCATCCATTAACATGTGCTTTACAGCATCATGCCCATGCGCATTAAAAAACAACAATTTGTAAGTGGGATCCAAAACCATTGGAAGAGCAAACAACTTGTTTGTCTCCACTTCTTCATAACGTGTACGCAAATCTTTCAGCATGTCTGCCCACATGGTCTGTATTCCGATGTCATCTCAGACTCTTGCAGGCTTTGTTAAAGTTGTCATGAAAACACAAACTCTGGGGATGTTCATGCTTGCTGTTGCAGTAGGCATACTGGCATTCCTGGTTTCTTGTTCAAATGGTCGAAGTGTAATCAAAACCTGTTCCATCAAATTCCACTTATGTGGCATTATGATTTGCAACCCCATCATTTTTCCTGTCAGTAGAGGGCAAAAGCTTTCTTTTGCTGTATGAGGCGCTTGAGCATGTAGAACATAGAATTCCATTGGGTTGTAACATCCTGGATAAGACGGTGTGTCGTGTATGGCATGCTGTCCTTGCATGTCAAAGACTTCTGGATTCTGAGCAATTGTTCTGTGGCTTGAGTTGAATGCCGAAAATGCCCAACAATTGCATGAGCAGTGTCAACAGCATCCATAACAGATCTTTGACAACTAGCTGAATCATGTGGGTGAAACATCCCAAGTGATCCAATCCAGATAACTCCGCCGCTTTTTTCATACTCGCACCACGCTTTTTTTCATGCTCGCACCATTATCCCGCACGAGAACTTCACATTTGTCATCTGGAATAGGCCATGCTGCCAACATTGTAAGGATGTTATCCAAAAAAACTTGGTCTGTGTGTCGGTCTTTAAGATTTCATAGTGACAGAACAATGGACATCCTTTTCCACTTGCTGTCAATTCATTGAGCAGTAAGCAAAATGAAAGCATTCAAATTATTTGTGCTCATCGATCCATACGTCACTTGTAAAACTTATGTAGGCTGCTTATTCTAGTAAAATAAAAAATTTACTCTTCACAGCAGACCTTAAGTCCAAAATGAGGTTCTTGACAAATGAACTTCAGATGGGATAACATAACGAGGTTCAAGTTCATTCAGAAAGCAAGTGAAACTTACGTTGTTAATCATGCTGAAAGCCACAATCATTTCTATGATCTTCTTAGTTATGATTAACTGGCGCAGGTTGTTAGCTTCAAACTTTTTTTTCTTTTCTAGCAGGAACTCTATTGTCTGTACTCTGTGTATCTTTCCAGGTTGCATTACTTCTTTGGCTTTTCATTTCTTTTCAATGTCACAGATTCCAGTATACTTTTTATATTCATCCCTGTGTTTTGCACGCAAGTGATTGATACATCCGCTGGTTCCTTATGAACGTGGATCATTGCCTCCTCATTTCAATTTATCCTTGCACTAAGGAACCAAACAATCTGCCTTTGACTTATCTATGGCATTTATATCAAAATTATCCTATATTTTGCTTCGTTGTTTTTGCAACATTTTAAAATAATTTTTTTTTTTAACTTTTATCAGATTTTCATTTAATTTTACTGCCTGTAAAGGCTTAGAAATATTTTGTTATTGTGGTCAATACAACAAATTCTGTATCTATATAGTGCATGAGAGGGATGTACATCTAGAAACAAAGTGACACTTTATGGAAAGTTGTATATCAAAACTCAAGATTATTTACAACATAGCATAGCAGTATCTGTCAGAACTGTTATGAGAGATTAATGATGGATGCAGCTGCAACAGTTCAACACAATTTTTTCATATTGTATGCTAATATAAATTTCATTTACTTCGTCATAAGTTCTAATGCATCCACACAGCATATACCTTTAAATTTCCTGCCTTATTATTTATGTCGACCAGCTGCCAGTTCCAACCCATACTTTGTTCAAAAATTAGTTGATCTTGCTTCCTTGCTTTAATTTTCCCGCCTTAATCATTTATGTCGAAAGCGGCCAGTTCCAACCCAACTTTGTTCAACAATTAGTTGATCTTGCCATCATGCTTTAATGTCTTAATGTCGCAGTCAAATAGAAATAAAACAGGCTTTTGTTTGGTCCTATAAAGTTGGCCTCTTGTGGCAACGTAAATAAAAGCAATGAAATCTGATCAATTCTTGCATTTTCGAGAGTGATATGTGATTGAAACCAGTTTATTGTGCTGTGAAAGTTTCCTTATTAACTTTATTTATATTTACAATTGTCAGAATCATTTTATTTTAATTAGCATGTTTCAATGTATTCAATATTATGCCTTCATTGTTGTGAAGTTGACATAAACGGGTAGGACGGTATTATATATTTTAATAAATTTAAATCTTTCGGTCTAACTCAAGTATTATCATTTCACCCCATTGTGTTGACCATATTGGACTTTTCTGACTTCTTATTTAACTTTATTAATGCACTATTAAATGGCATGCATTGTTAGATATGGTGCTATAGAAATTCAACTTTATTATTTTTATTATCCAAATCAGTTGTTCTTGCCTTGTCCAACTCCATTAATTGGAAGTTCATACTATCCGTGGAATCAGATTTCCAGATCAAAAGTTGATTATGCCTTACACATAATGCACCTACAGATATAGGTCTGTGCAGTTTGTAAGGGATAATCTGTAGAGCAAACAAAGACCCTGATCTGCAGGTGCATTATGATCTGGCAGATCACATTCTCTGTTGTTTGTATTTGGACTTGTCTTACAAGCAAGTACATGCTGTAATCTAAGGCCTAAAAATTTTTTTCCCTTTTTCAGGCACAAAATTTGATATAATACTGACATCTAACATCTAACTACTGACATTTAAAATTCCTGTATTTATCCATTTTTCAAGACTTACATCAGATGCTGTCAAACAAAACTTCGCAGTAACTTTACAGATTCAGAATAAAGATTGTAGTGTTTTATTTCTGTCTAAAGTTTTTTTTTTTTTCTGTACTATGCTATATTATGTTTGTGAACTATATTGTCTTTGTTAACTATAATACATTGTATTCTTAATAACGTATAAGATTATGTTTAAAAATCTGAAAAAGTGAATATTACACAATTGTCACAACCACAATTGTCATGTAAAGGTAGATGGAACAGGTCAGAAGTAAAAATCATAATTCTGATTAAAGGAAATTAACTGTGTCCTTTTAAAGGAACTACTAATTTCAGATGAGAATTGACAGCATTAAAAGGTGACCTCTGTGTGAAGAACGGCTTTCTCACCTTGTAGAGGTTTGGGTACCTCCGAATGTGTGGGAGATCCTTTAATTGTTGTCAGATAAGTTGTTTGCATCTGAGTTTGGGTTTTACAAGACACCAGATCAATTGATCAGTCTTGGCTGCCTTTAGTATTGCTCAATTTCACATCAGAGAGAGGAATGGTGTAAGATTGATCTCAAGCTTTCTTTGGCAGTCTTGAATATAATTTTGGAAACCAGTCTATATTGGTTTTGACAACAGATGTAAATGGAGTACAAATTTGTATCAGCCTAGAGTTAAACCATTGTAAAAGGACATATTGTGGATTCTGGTGGTATTCATGTTGTAATGATAAACTGCACATGGTGAGAGATGATACGATTATGAATGTTGATAAGACAAAGTTAGTAGTTATTAAATGTTGGAGACATTAAACAGTTGTGCTATAGGTGCCAAAGGGTTTTGGGGGTATTATTTTGGCAGAGAATTTAACTTCATATGTTTACTGTCAAAAAAAAGTATGGCTTGGATTCTTTGATAAAATGTTTACTTTCACATCACTGACATAACCTTCAGTTCAAGTCTTCCTACTGGATTAAATTAGTTGTTCCTGAACAAGGACATAATAGAATTGGAGAAAATATGCAGTAGAAGAATTGATTCAAAATTTCAATGGTATTTTTGTTCAAGATTAAAAATTTTACAGAAGGAAGATACATATCTCCCTTATTTTAAAGAAAAATTTAATTTTAATTTTAAATTTTAAGCCCATATTAAAATCTTGCTGCTCTCAAACCAGGTTATTAGGTAACTATTTACAACACATCATTGATAAACAAGTGATCACATTCATTCTGATGAGTGTTTTTTTTGTTAGTCATGTCTGAAATAAAATTACATGCTTTTGATGCATGATTATTTAAAAACTTGGAGGTAAGAAACATTTTTCAAAAATTGGGTTTTTTTAAGTTTTTGTAATTATATCAGCTTGTAGCATATGTTGAAAGAAAATGACTTGTGTATTTAGTATTTCATAACTAATCATGGCTTCTCATTCAGACTATGCATTATTAGAATATTGATGAAAAGAATACACTACGTCAACAATATTTGCATAATGTATAGCATTGTGTAAATTATTTCAGTGTATTAGGTTTTGTATTCCTGGACAACATTGTTGCAAAATAAATGGTATAGCCATTGGAAATTGGTGCAGCACCAATCAAAGCTTGCAAATCACCAGGATAAATTCAACCTAGATATTTATAAAAGCTTTCTTGATTTGACTCCTCATAGGAAAGACAGTTTTTCATGCAACTTGCTGTGTATTGAAACAGGACCTAGTTTATTTCTACATGTATTGGAATCTATGAGGTGAGTGAGATGATCTGTAGGTGATCATTTACCTATTATAACATGATAGTGATATCTATCGAATTGAAGCCTGTAAACATGTCAGTGACATTTGGTGATCAACTGAGAGAGAATTGAACCATAATCAATAAAAGGAGACAAGACAAGATGTGTTTTATGAGGTGATGTTTGTGCTTGTTGCTATTTTTATAGACCTGAGAAGAGATAGGAGCAGCATGTGTTGTGTATTGGGTTGTGTATTGATTGTGTATTAATCAAGAAAAGAACAGATGCAGAAGATACATTTTTTTGACATGGAGAAAAAAATAGATTTGCTTTGCTACATATATACAGTGCTGAAAAATGGTGCAGTATATGTATTGGGATTATGAATTAACAAGAACAAGTGTCAGTGGACAAGTTATGAAAAGTTTTACAGTACTTCAGAATGTTATAAGAAAGGTAGACTGTTAATTGTTGAATAATACAATGCATGCCGTGAATGGGATAATTTGTGTTTTGGTACATTTAGCATGATAAACATGGTAGACTATTGATCTAGAACAGCTTGGTACACATTATAAATGCAATATTGGACAGCATTCTTAAAGATTGGATTGATGAATAAATTTTTGTATTAGATTTGGTAAGTAACAAATAGTCACCTCATTGTTCAGACTAGGATTCAGGTCACTGCAGCCTTGGCAAAAACTTGTTGCTTTGTTTACAATCTGATCATAAAATACAATTTGTGAATTTCATTCCTATTGATATCTGTTGGACTTGTGTTTAATTGACCACACCATTTGAGGAAACTGATAGTTTTGTTCCTTGTGTAAATAGAGGTGAATTGTTAAACAATAGTGAAACAAATTTTTATTTGATTTCTTTGTTCAACGTCAGTGTGCAAGAAACTGAGGTTTTTTGTGGGGTTAATTGGCAGTTAGAGCCATTTTTGTGATTTTTCACTGCATAATTTATTTTCGGAATAAAGCTGTATTGGAGTTGGTTATTCAAAGGAAATGACACACAAGATTGTGCAAAAGTATTGTGTAGTTGCAAATTTAAAATTGGAATTAAAATGACTTATTTATCAGACACTTGAATTCATAGCTGGATAATATAAAACTTCAGATACTCTTACAAATGTTTTATCAAAGAACCATGCCTGATAGGTGACATAAAAGGTTTTCATCAAGGAGATTATCATCGTCTCCATCAAAAATATTACTGTGTTCATGTTCATGCAAGATAGCATCATACACTGAAATAAAGGAATGCATTTGGAATTCAAGGAATGTGTTGAAATCACAAGGATTCATGAATGTTACTACATATAGTTCAGAATTTCACTCATAGAGCAAAAAGGAATAGCTGTAAGTGAGATTATTTTCCTAAATACATGAATCATTTTCAAAAACTGTCAGGACCTGTCAAAATGAATTTTAAGTTAAATGAGGATTACAAGAACTTGGATCAATCAATAAATACTCAAGCAAATTTATGTCACTAGAGGGGTGCAAATGAAGCTAATTTTTACATTTGGATTTGTTTATTATCAAGTACAAACTGGACATATTTTTACATATCAGTTGAGGGCTGGGGTGGATAATGTACTGTGATAAATCTGTGTTTATTGCCAGAGTATAATAGTATCATATTTGTAAAACTTTACAAGTCTGCAACTGAGATGCCAGACATACAATTATAAATGATAAAGTGGGCTGAAATGGTACTCAGTTTGTGATCAGCTCCATAGCTTCATAAAAAGAATTCAGGCTCTTAAATACTTCTCTCTGCCCTTATTTTTTTTTACTCGGCAATTTTCGTCATTACAGTTAACAATTTAGTTTAGGCCCAGAGTATTGAAATAGTAAACATTAAATGAGGCATACAATTGCAGTTTTTCAGGTAAAAGCAAATTAAAGATATTTTTCCATATAATAGTTAAAAATTTTAATTGAAACAATTAAAACCTTCATGAGCTATACTGTAGAATGTTGAGGATTTACCGACTCAAATTCAGAAAAAAAGATTGATTCTGTAACTTTGAAATAATATTTTAAAATGTTATTTAATGAACTTGTATAAAGATATACTTACCTTATGACAGTACACTTTCAAAAAATAACATGTATTGAATGAAAATTTTATTGCAGAGAAAACTGAGCATTGTATTTTGTATTTGGTGCATTCATGAAATTGTTTATTTCATCGCCAAAGCTGGGGTAATAAAAAATGTTTATTGATGTATTTGAATTAAAAATAGTTTAGGTGTTGTAAGACACATTTGGATTAAAATATATTGGGTGTTGCAAAATGCATTTGGAGTAAGATGTACTTTAGATGCATTTGAATTGAAATGGATGTTATAAGATGCAGTTGAAAAGACAACAGGGATAAAGCATATCTTCAACCCCAAGCTGAATGGGGTTTTTCAAATTAAAAATTGTACTCTATAGAAACTTTGGTGATGCATGTTGCCTGCAGTATAGTTGTTAAAACAAGTTGTCATTAGAAAATCATAGCATCGGCACTGATGATGATGATAAAGAAGAAACAACTAGACTAGGTGGTTTTTTTTCATGTCTAAGTAACTAAATGTCTAAATGACTATAGTCCAGGTGTTAATTTTGTCTTGTCTGAGTAACTTAAATTCAGGTGTTAATTTTTTCTTCATGTCTAAGTAACTTAAATCCAGGTATTAATTCATTTTATTTTCTTGATGTGCATGTAAATTAAATACCCTTACTCAGAATAGATAATGGTTGTCAAATCTTGTTGACTGTAAAAAAAATATTCTCTTTGGAGTGAGTTCATACAAGTCAAGCCTCATTGTTATAAGACTTTCAAAGCCTTCATTGAAGGAGAACAAGATATATGCTGTCTACGGCTGTCTAAGTTTATTCATTATTTTAACAAGTAAAATATTCCATTTTCCAGACATATATGGAAATTTTGGGAAATTATATGGACATTCTGGGACATTATAGCCAGATTATAGAGATCTAGGACATTATTGGGACAATCTGAGATATTATATATTCTGGGATGTTATAGCGATTTCTGCAACATTATCGGCAGATTAATAAGACATTTTGGGTTATTATTGGGACATTCTGGCAAGTATTTAGAGTGAAATTTGTTTATAAAAAATTCTGATATAGACTTTTAAAAAGGAAAAAGTACATTGCTGCACATTCAAAACTGTAAAGTCACTTTTCTCACAAATGTTTGCTGTTTTTAGAAACCTAAATACAGCGATTCCTCAATATAACAGTTCTATATATAGTCATATTAGGATGTGTTATATGTATGGGTGAACTTATAGTAAGGGTGCACTATACATTGTTTTTTATATGACCATACCCACCTTTCAAGAATGTTGCATTAAAGAGAGTGACCAATGTATTAAATTACCATCAGCAATTCTCAGAATATTCTAAAACTGTGACATCCAGTCATGATTCATATATGAAGAATATTATAACAAATTTTGATATTTAATCATTATACACCTATGAAGAATATATCAAAACTTGATATCCAGTCATGATACATATATGAAGAATGTTCAAAAGCCATGATATCTAGTCATGATACATATGTCAAGAATATTCTCTAAATTTGATATTCAATTTTGATATATATGGAGAATATTTTAAAAACTTAATATTCAGTCATGATACTTATATGAAGAATATTTTAAAAACCTGATATTCAATCATGATACATATATGAAGAATGTTTTAAAATATTGATGTTCAATCATGATACAAAACTTGATATTCAGTTATGATAAAATTTTATTGAAAATATTTTACAAACGTGATACCTACTCATGATACATATATGAAGAATGTTCTAACAACTTGATATCTAGTCATGATATATACATCATTAATTAACATTCACAAAGCTGATTTGAAGGTGAAAATGGGATTTACATATTTGAAGAATATTCTAAAAACTTATATGAAAAAATGATACATTTATGAAGAATATTTTAAAACATGGATGTTCAATCATGACATTTCTAAAAACTTGATATTTAGTCCTGATTTCTAAAAACTTGATATTTAGTCCTGATACATATATGAAGAATATTCTAATGCATTGATATTCAATCATAATAAATGTATGAAGAATATTCTAAAAACTTGATATTCAATCATGATACATATATGAAGAATATTCTAAAAACTTGATATTCAATCATGATACATATATGAAGAATATTCTAAAAACTTGATATTCAATCATGATACATATATGAAGAATATTCTAAAAACTTGATATTCAATCATGATACATATATGAAGAATATTCTAAAAACTTGATATTCAGTTATGATACATATATTGAAAATATTATACAAACGTGATACCTACTCATGATACATATATGAAGAATGTTCTGAAAACTTTATATCTAGTCATGATACATACATCATTAATTAACATTCACAAAGCTAATTTGAAGGTGAAAATGGGGTTTAAATTTTACACTGATGGTTTTAAACTGTTTCAGTGGAATAGAATTTGGTCAGAATTCTGCCTGGACATATTGTTTTTGTTTAAATTTAATTAATTTGTTCCTCATCATGTTTATTTGTCCTAATTGAGAAGTCACTCTCTGCTAAAGAAAACATGAATCATATTTAATATTAAAAAATTGAATTTCAAAAAGGATGTAAAACTAAATGAAGATGTATAAGATCAGAGTTTGTTTTTAATCTATGGATTTTATATTTTCTGAAGATGAAAATTAAAAATTACATGAGAAATTTTCAGATGTGAATGAGGATGTGCCAAATGCATGTACTCTGCTGATGGTTGATTATAAAATTTCAGTATTGACATGAAGTCTGTACTGCTGTGAAGACTACTGTACCTACCAGTATAAAGTCTGTACTGATAAGATGAATGTACTTTGCTGCTATGAAGTCAGCACTAATAAGAAGAATGTCCTGATATGAAGACTGCACTGTACTGCTATGAAGTCTGTATTGATATGAACACTACTGCATTGATATGAGATCTGTACTGTACCAACATGACATCTGTAATGATAAGAACACTGTACTGTACTGATAGAAAGACCTCTGATATGAAGATACATTGCAGTTCATTCTACATCCCATCCTTTCAGCTACAACAGATGTCTTTTGCAAATGCATGTATTTAGATAACACTGTAATAAGCACTCAGTGACAAGTGTTTGTGTCTCTTACTGGATGACAAGTATTTACATGTAATCTGATAAATAGACTTTATCACTGAAAGTCAGAATGGTTGGTTGGCTATTACTGGTAGAAGTGGCAAGGAGACATTGGACAACATCAGTACAAGGAATTTGTTTTTCTCTGATATAGATTTGCACCACATTGCATTGTGTCAGATATAGCAGGGATTATTTCATGGGAGATCATTCTTTGCTGCAGAGGAATTGCTGGAGTTTATATTTTCTGTGCATGTCTAGAAAAATATGGACATCCCCCCACCCCAAACATTGGACAACATCCATCAGTGTTAAATAATTACAAATGAACTTTGAATGCATAGCATTTAAAAAGAGCAGTATGCAGTGAAATTAAAAAATTTTAAATAATTTTTTAGACAGCATTTTGCAGTGGCATATTGATGTATGGATTCCTGATGGATAATTTTTTTTGTACAGATAGCATAGGTTTTGCTGCAAATTGATTATTGTATGTGATTGAAAGTTTCAACAATTGTCTCATTAACTAAATCAAACAGTTCATTCGCTAGAAACACGCTGGATCTTTTATTCCATAAATCACTGATAATGCCACAGATTGGGGATCTTATCAGAAGTAAAGTTTTGAATTATGTCAAAAACCAGAACCATTTCAATGGAGAAGGAAAATACATGTAGGTCAAGAAGAAAGTCGTCACTTCTTAAACTGTGTTCATGTATGGGAGTACAGCATGAAGAAGTGCCAGAAGATAGTCGACCATATTCAAAACCCCCAAAACGGCCAGTGAAGGTAAGAAAAACTCACAAATTTGTCCCAAGGCATAAGAGAATATTTTTTTAAAAATCCATTGGGTGTATAAGAGGATTATCTGACCTTCACATAATTCCAGCAACTCCATAGAAAATTAATTTGTTTGGTGGGGGGATGAAACACTTTTCTGATCAGAATGAAGGTGAAATCATAATAAACAATTCTTTCTTTAAAGTAAAAAAAAAAACACTTTAAAGACTTTGGGACCACTACACAATAATGTCTTACCTTATTGCTGTAGAGCACATGTGATTATTGCTATACAGTACATGTGATCTAAATTTAGATGAAAGCGTGCATATGGGGACAAGGGTTTGTAATAATTTTACAACCAGCCACTGTATGAAATGGTCAGGATTCAGACAAACATACGCTTGACGAACATTATCTTGCTGTAAAAGAACAATAATAGGACCTGTAAGCTGTATGCTTCTGAAATGTGCCTGGGTATTTATCTTTGTCAGGTTTGCAGATATTGTGAGTAACATCTGGAAATAATAAACAGAACAAATGATCAGAAGATAATATGACTGTGTTACATTTCAGTTTGTGCTATAATGAAAAATGTTGATGATTCCTCTGTATCATCAAAGCTCTGTAGACCACAATGCATGAAAATTTCTGCTTTTTCCTTGTGTAGTATTAAAATGGTCCTGCATATATTTTAAGCTTTGGCATGACACAGTTTCAAGTAAAACTTTGAAGGTTTTCAGTTGAAATTTTTCATGAATTCCATTTCATGAATTCCAGTCACAAACTTACAACCAAAAAATTACTGTTTACAATGAAATAGCCACATGTTGCTTAATAAGACATTTTGTTTACCAAAAAAAAGCAAATATGCTTACAGTAGTTCTAATCGACCATGTCTTGACCCTAGCATCCATCATAGAAGGGAAACAGTGGTTTGAAAATTTGAAATACATCACGATTTTCTCAGAACCTACACAGTGCATGCCTTGAGTATGGTAAACACTTGAGTTAAGTTAAGTCGGCAAGTGGGGTGGAAATTTACAGCCCATCATGTGCTGAAAAATAACATTAAACCCCCAAAAACCCAAACCCAGAATTAACCCAAACAAAGCTAATACTAGTACATGTCATAGCACCCTGCCTATGACTGTCAGTGTCCATTCATCATGGTGAGGGTCAGTTCCATAAAATTTACCATGAAATTATATTTGTAAGCACACAGTGCTAGTATAACCTTAGTTACAATATTTGCATTTACATCTGCATCGAGAATTTAATACTTGTCTACATGTCTACCATATGATTATGATTTATAGTGCAGGAGTTTATTTTGGACTAGGCTCAATTATGACCCTATATACAGACATAATTGATTTGTTTGAAATTGATGTACTTACTTGACTGCTTTCCATTGATAGCAGAAATGTTGATTTACCATGTTCACTTATTGATTAGAACAGTAGTACATTTGTACTTTTTTCAGATGACATGAAGCTATTTCCCACACATAATTTCTCTCTCTTTCTCTCTCTCTCTCTCTCTCTCTCTCTCTCTCTCTCTCTCTCTCTCTCTCTCTCTCTCTCTCTCTCTCTCTCTCTCTCTCTCTCTCTCTCTCTCTATATATATATATATATATATATATATACACACACACACATACATACATACATACATACATACATACATACATACATACATACATACATACATACATACATACCACACACAGGTCCACATGCAAACTGCACAGACCCAGATCAGCTACTGCTTAATGCAGATATCTGGGTCTGTGCAGTTTGTGTGGAGTAATCAGTCTTGCAAACAACATAGACTTTGATCCATCTGTTCATTATGTGACAGCTGATCAGGGTTTTATCTTTGCAGTTGGACTTGTTTTATACCAAGCTTATACCGTAATTTAGTAAGTTTTCACTCTATCGTGGGAAGGCCATTTTTCATGTTCACATATCAGACTATTTGGTAGTCTTTATAAGTTTATTATTAATGAATTTGAAAAGTGAAAAAAAAAATGCTGGGGACGGGGTTGGGGGAAGATCTCACAGGTTATAAAATTCTTCACTGCAGTCTAACCAAATTAAAGTATGCCAATGTCTGTGTGGTATATTATCACCTAAGCCTTTGAGGCCCATCTTAGACTAGTTCTCTAGTTTTATGGTGTTATAATGCTGATCAAGATTGGTAGAGACCCAGTCTGACGCTTTTGCCACAGCATTTTAATGTAGATAGGGACCCAGTCTGCAACTTTAGCCATAGCACTTTAATGGAGATAGAGACCCAGTCTGACACTTTAGCCATAGCATTTCAGTGGAGATAAAATATATTCTTGTGGGTATTGATTTTTCTAGCAGGAATCTAACACATAAAAAGGCAGACCTGGTTAGAGCTAAGATACATGTATATAGGAGTTTCTAAATGGAGAAGCAAATTGATCCAGACTCTTCTTGACAATTTATGTCAAGTGGAAGCTTGCCTACAAATTAGGACAGATGCGTGTCATGTGGTGGATTTCAAGTAATAAATCCTGGGGGCATGCAACATAGGAGTAGTGGGAGATAGTTGTTGCCTTGGTTTTTGTGAGGGTTTGATGTTGCCACAGGATCAGATCATGAAAAATTATTGAGATCACTTCTGCTTTGTAGTTCTGTTTAGAGTTTATTGAGCACAGGGAGTTTTTGGGTATGATGATATTAGGGACCAGGCATTTAAATTTGTAGGGAACCTGGAAGTTTGTTATTGGGTATGGAAATATTAGGAACTAACCATTTAATTTTGGATAGGTAACGGATTCTTATGCCTCAAAATATTTTATTTTTAATAAATTTAATGGATATTTTGGGAGAGGCTTTGAATTGGAACAAGAATATTTTTCAGTCAATTTCATAGATGATTGAGCAAAACAGTTGCTGCCTTCCCCATCAAATTGGACTCTTAGAGCATGTAGCCTGAAAATAAATGCAATTCAGAATAAAACATGTAGCTAAATTCTAGTTAAAGGTGTGACTCTATATTGAAACATTTTTATTCAAGCCAAGAAAAAAGTTAGAACTTGTGTGAAGAAGAAAAAAGAAGTATCATCTAATGTTGTTTCCTGGCATTATGATTTTATTAGGAAAATAATTTTATGTTTTTCATCATTGAAGTCATAAAGTTTGAAATTAATAATTAATTAATATTAATAAATTGATAAAAAAAATTAATAACATTGCCTGAATGGTGGTATGCAGATCTTGCCATAACATGTGTCAATTTAAAACATGATTTTATACTCCCCAACTCATGACACGGACACGTTTCAAAAAACACCATTTTCTGTAATCATACAAGATGACAGAAACAACACTTCAACATTTTGTGCTATTCAGGATTTCTTTTTATCATTTGGGAAATTATTTTTTATATTTTACAACATTGAAGACATGAAAGCTTGAAATTAATAACACTGCTTCAATAGTGGTATTCAATTCCTGCCCTGTCTTGTCATGCAGAAAACGATTTCTTTTTCTCTCAAACCAGGGCAATGAGTGACACAGTGGTTTAAAGCATTTACCATTATAGATAATTGCCATCTCACCTCTGCTTGCATGGGTTCAAGTCTCTGGCTTAACCAGTGTGGGAAAATGAGAAAGCTTGCCATAAGTTTATTGTAAGTCAGTGGTTCTTTCTTGGGTTTTGCCTGGTTCTTCCACCATTTATAGTCTGGCCACCATGACAAAAAGAACTGTATAACTTTATACCCACAACATGTTAGATATATAAACAGTAAACAGTCCTGCTTATAGCTCATATAGAACTATCTTTGGGGCACTTTATGCTGCTAATTGTCATATTGTTTGTGTTTTGCATTTTTAATGTAGCTTTAAAAAAATTTCAGTCATATATTGCCTGTAGTGTGGCATTTTATAGTGATGTCTATCACTGGGGCATCATGCCACAGACATGTAGCATGATGTCCCATCCAATCATATTATCCTGACACCAGGCCTACCAGTCCTAACACTCCCCTCATAATGCTGAGCACCTAGTGGGGCAGCTGTAAGTACCACTTTGGTATGACTCGGCCACGACCTCCCATATCAGAAGCAGACCCTCAAACCACTAGTCCAGCAGAGCTAATTGCCATAGTGGCAGATAAAAGGCAAGGTGGTTAGGTTTAAACAACTACAATTTCACATATTATTAAACTGTATTATATTGGCAATCTGTCCAAAGTTCAAAAGTGTCACAAAATTAAATTTTTAAAAAATTTTCTATTTTTTTTTCCCACTTACCAGCAAGGATGGAAGGGGATACTTCTCGTTACTGGTTGGCATACCAGGGTGTACAGAATGTTATGACCATCTTTAACCCAATATATACTGAATCAAAGGCAAAGCTTGTATCAGGTTCAAGAGAATAATACCATTCCATACAACCCTGTAATATAAAATATAACATTTAATACCCCTTAAACCTAATTGAATGAAAACTTCATTACCATGCTTTGCAAATTTCATAAAGAAAAACGTCATTATCAGACTGCTTTGCAAATCTTTAGATGAAAACTAAATCATTAGCTTGCCTTGAGAATCTGTTACACAAAAAATTTCATTAGTTTGGTTAGTGAATGTTTTAGATGAAAACTTCATTGTAAATGTGCAGTAGTTTACTATGCAGATGTTTATTAACAGCATGCTACTTGTAGCAGTTATCTCCCTTGCACCAGGCAAAAAAACCTGCCAAATGACTGATGAATCATCATTGTTTAATAAAAAATCTAGCCATAAATAAACTACACATTATTTCATTAATATAAACAATTAAAAACTTTAACTTATTTGAGTCATAAATGATATATTTGTATTTTAACTTGTAAAGTGGATGCTGTCTGCGATTTTGTCTTGTCATACCCAGTTGTGTGTATTACTAGTCGTGTGAATACTGTGCTTACATCTTGCTGAATGAATTTTTTAATGGAAATGCTAGAATTCATATAGTGATATTTCACTAAATATATTCCTTAAAGATTTGTTTATGAAATTCCATGTGTTATTCAAAAAGATCAGACTGGATAAGCTATCATAAATAAAGGACACATTTATGAACACCTCTTTTATATGAAATTTGTTCACAAATGTGATGTCAGGTGAGCAGCACAGACAGTAATCTGTCAGTGGCTGCTTTGGGTGTAAGTCCTAGTTGTCATTATGTATCAAAGTAACATTTTAAAACAAACTCTCTCTCCCCCCATTTTTTGATCTGATATTTTTTACTTCGATTTTACTCTCTTTTATCCCATTGTAAAAATGGTACTTTATGCCATATAGGGACCAACTAAAAGAAGTTTATTTTAATTCTTATCGATTTCTCCCACATTTGAATATTTTATGGTCTTGAATCATCAAGTATTTAATTGGTCATTGTATGAATCGCTTCAAGTATTTAATTGGTCATTGTATGAATCGCTTCCATTTACCTACCCCACTTGAAGAAAGTTTGTACTGCATGTAAGCAAGATCATATTGATTCTCTACTACACTACTCATTTTACCACATGTTCAATTATTCAATCAGTTATAATTATGGTTGTCAGTTTCATATTATCCACGATGAGCCACAACATGGGTCTCATTAGCTTGCAGTCTACTTTCCATACACCTTGGTGAAGTATGGAATAGTTCCATTTGGTAGTTCCTTCCAAGGGATCAATATTCAGGAAGAAACTTGCATATGTTTTAGTCCAGAACATCAGGGATGATAAGCTAGATCGCTAATATTGATTACTTTCCTTTGATATTTACATACGATTCCTAGAGAAGTCCAAGACATAAAAATTTAGACTAGCTGTGGAACTTGTTCGATTTTTGTATTATCAGATATTATGAATGGTGCAGTTGCACAAATACAGTATTCCCTCACTATAACACTGTATATGAGAGTCATAAAAATGGACTACATAATGTGTAGGTCTCTTACAGTGAGGGAAATATACTACTTGCATTTAAAATTTTTATAAACGAATCAGAAAAAATTATGCTATGGGTCAGCATTCTCTTAGTTTTTATGGGTAACAAACACCCTTAATTTTAATATTATTGTCCCTCAATACAGAACTCCTCAATAGACTGCAGAATCTTTGTAGATTTATTTTGTCTAAAGGTTAAAGGTCATGATCATTTTGTCTAAAGGTTAAAGGTCAAGATCATTTTGGCTAAAGGTTAAAGGTCAGGATGATTTTGGCTAAAAGTTAAAGGTCAAGATCATTTTGGCTGAAAGAAGAAAAATTGTTAAGCATAACAATGACTTGGATCAAATTTTCTGGATGGCTTGTACATGAGTCGAGGAAAAAAATATATTGATTTTAGGGTCAAACGAGCAATGTTCAGGAGCATTGGGACTGTTACTGTGGACTCTGGTCCTTATTACTTATACGTATATTGACTGGAAAAAGCCTATAGGAATGTGTCTGGTATCCATTTGTTGTGTGGGCACTTCTGTTTAGGGGTTGCCAATTTTTGTGGCGCTTGCAGTAAACCCAGAAAATTAAACGTGCCATGGAACATTGACCAACAATTGAACACCCAGTGGAAGATAGTTTACCCTGTACATCATCTATGTTGGGCATTTCCATGCTGAGAAAAGTAGTTTTATACTTTTGATATAACAGGCCAGGCTTTTTGTTTTGTAAAATGCTGGAGACCTGCTAACAGCATTCCTTGTAGTGAAGAGGATACTTATTCACTCTCCTCAAATATTTATGACATCATTTATGGCACATGACCTCATATGTCAAAATGTTACAATCTATAAAGATGAAATTTGGGGCAAAACTTAATTAAGAATCAGCTGAAAACAACTCAGAAATCTTTTGAACAACAAGATTGGGGGAATATGATAGCATGCAAGAGCAATCACCTCAAACAAAAACTCCCTGAGATATGGTTACTTTGTTTGGGTGTATACATCTCACAGTTTATAAAAGCCATGTAAATATTTACTCAGTGTTAGACTCCAGTTTTGCCAACTTTATTATTACTTTTTAATCAGAAACAAATGATGGAGCTGTGTATTATAGCCATACAGTTGCCAGCAGTTTCCTGGATTATTGACCCATATATTGTTTAGGCATAATTGAAGAATTACAAGTATTGAAATGCATTAGAAAGAATTACTGGCATCTTTCAGATATGGAGATGTATTGTTTTTGTTCCTGTTTTTATATCCTTCCCCCTTCCCTACCAAGAAATGTATATTATGAGATGGATCCATCGGCCTGTTTTGTGTTTCATTTCCACACAGTAACATCAGTATTCCACCATATATTGAAACTAAATTTTCATGCATTTTGCGTAAGGAAGAATACTTTAAATTTTGCAGACAAAAGGTTAATAATCAAGCCTATTGTGACCAAAAGAAGAAGAAAAACATTAGATCTAAAACACTAGCTTGGACAAAGCTGGGTATGGTTTGCACTTGGGGTAAGAAGCCCATCCATTTTTAGGCCAAAAAAGCAGAAGGTCATGATCAGTGTTACTGAAAGGGGGAAAAAATGGTTTCAGAGCAAGGTTGCACTTGCTCTTAACATAATTTCCCACATCCAGATTTTTGTTTCTTGGCAGTGTATATTCACCAAAGTTTTGTGAATGGCTCACAATCTGGGAAAGAAAGATTATTTTGTGGTCAAAAGGTCAGTGGTCAAGTGGCAGGTCTAGGTTTTGTGCAGTTTGCAGTTGGACTCAACATGTATGTATGTATGGCATGACAACTCACAAGTGGTGGTGGTGGTGGATGTTCTGCATCATTCCAAAAAAATTCAGTTCCACTATTTGTTCTAAACTTTATTCTTCTTTGTTTGCATTACAGAATTCATTACTTGTTGCAGAAACATGTTAACATTTTATATAGACTTGTTGTTTCACAGTTTCATATAATTGACAGATTTTTTTCAGCATATTTAGTTAACTGTGCTACACCTGTTGTGCAAATAATGTGACATCACTGTCAACAAGCAATGACTGGTAGCTTTAAGTAAACAGATGGTAAGTGCTAAGTAAAATTGATTTACTTAATGGAACTATTTTTTTCTGGATTCATAGGTCTAGGTTGTGAAAGGAAGTTAATCCAAGGATATGCTTGTAAGAGTTACTTACCATCACAATCTTTCTTAGTGTTACTAAGGTATAATTGTAGTGTTTCTGATCTGTTGATTTGGTTCTGTAATTGTATCTTAATAAGCACACACACACACACAAACCTACTCCCACCCACCCCCATACATTTGACAGCTTCCCTTACCATACACTTCTAAGGTAAATGCACTTGACTGCTTCCCTTGCTATACACTTCTAGGGTAAATGCACTTGACTGCTTTCCTTGCTATACACTTCTAAGGTAAATGCACTTGACTGCTTCCCTTGCTATACACTTCTAAGGTAAATGCACTTGACTTTTTCCCTTACTATACACTTCTAGGGTAAATGCACTTGACTGCTTCCCTTGCTATACACTTCTAAGGTAAATGCACTTGACTGCTTCCCTTGCTATACACTTCTAAGGTAAATGCACTTGACTGCTTCCCTTACTATACACTTCTAGGGTAAATGCACTTGACTGATTCCCTTGCTATACTTTTCTAAGGTAAATGCACTTGACTGCTTCCCTTGCTATACACTTCTAAGGTAAATGCACTTGACTGCTTCCCTTACTATACACTTCTAAGGTAAATGCACTTGACTGATTCCCTTGTTATACACTTCTAAGGTAAATGCACTTGACTGCTTCCCTTACTATACACTTCTAAGGTAAATGCACTTGACTGCTTCCCTTACTGATCTGATATCACATAATGCACCAGTGTTCTTTCCCTAATTCTCTAAACATCATAGATCCAGATCTGCCAGTGCATTATTGTGCAGTGGCAGGTCTGACGATTTTCATCATCCTGTACTACCAATGTTGGCTACAAATGTTTATCAGGTTTGCCTTTATCCAATATTTACATTCATATGCCTTCAAGTGGTGGTCATAATTAGTTAAGCTTTTAGAGATATCTGATAGGGGGTTATATTTCAAGAGGATGGTTTGCATCCTGTTACCATATTGAACATAATAGCCCCACATGCTTTTACTAAGCACACATCCGATTACCATATTGAACCTAATACCCTGATGTCCCTTATTTGCACACTCTACTCTTATTAGTCTGTACTAAAAAATGGTTTCTTTTATGGAATGCATTTTATCATTCACAGCATCCCTTAAAGCTACTGAAGGCCCACAGGCCCAGCTGAAGGCCCACAGGCTAAATGTGACCAGCAATTACAATAGCCCTTTAACATGTGTAAGCACCTTTGGATGCCTCTACTCAATTTGCATGGAAGCGCCTTTGGGCGCCTCTACCCAATTTATATGTAAGTGCCTTTTGATGACTCTAGGCCATTCTCATGGAAGTGCCTTTCAATGCCTGCTGTAAACATCAGCCATTTTGAGTGGGTTGAAAACCCCTGTTAGAGACTACATTTATAATTGTTGTGAATGGCCATTACATCAGATCACATGTTCACTGTTTATGCTATGGTCTAAATCTTCTATTTAAATGAACTGGGTCATAATCTCCACTCTAAAATGGAGGTTGCAGATTTCGTTCAGTACTTTTTGAGTTTTCACGATTAGAATCACAACTATGAAACTTTGAAAGTGTAAATAACTTAGAAAAAGGTTCTGATACTGATGTAAGAAATCATTAGTTTTCAAAATTGGCTAATTTAGTGATGTAGACATAAAGAACTTGTAAATTTTGAATATGAGAAATGGCAGCTACAGTTGGTCACACAGCTTCACTGACTTAATGGTGAACAAGTTCTTTTAAGATTTTAAAGCACATAAAAAATTCTTCTGTGAAAAATAATTAGAAAGCTGTAACGATCAGATTTTACTCTTAAATCTTTACATGCATAATATATGTGTACTAAAAACATAAAATGGTTAAAACTGCTGTTAAATATAACATATACTTCATTGTTATAACAGGCCTATGTGTATGGAGTCAGATAGGTAACAAGTGTTCTATTTATAGTGCACTGCATTGGGTAACTTTGCTACATGTGTATTGAAGGGCTAAAAAGCCATGCATAAGGTTAAGGGATAATATATATTGTGGCCCACAGACTTTAAATTTTTAGTCAACATGGCCCATGGTGTTGAAAATGATGGCCTTATAGGATGAAAGCAACTGCCGAGATTCTCTCCACTTCTCTCTCTATATGTAACATCTCATTACCACACACTTACTATATGCCTTGCAACTATGTATACTTGCTGTTTTGTCACCAAATGCTTACTACTATGTGTGTGTGGTATTATGTTACCAAACACTTGCCACCATACCTTATACCACCATGCATATTTTAGGTCTTGTTACCACACTTACTTCTATGTATAACTTATCTCATTAGACTTATTTACCAGTTTTGCAACTAGACACATCTAATTTATAAGTACCACTTAAGGCCTTAATACTATATATATATATATATATATATATATATATATATATATATATATATATATATATATATATATATATATCTGATGTTTTATGACACTTGCCTTGCCACTATGAACATCTGATATCTCATTGCCACTATGCATATCTGATATCTCATTACCACTGTGCCTTGCCACTATGAACATCTGATATCTCATTGCCACTTTGCATATCTGATATCTCATTACCACTGTGCCTTTCCACTATGAACATCTGATATCTCATTGCCACTATGCATATCTGATATCTCATTACCACTGTGCCTTTCCACTATGAACATCTGATATCTCATTGCCACTTTGTATATCTGATATCTCATTAAAACTGTGCCTTTCCACTATGAACATCTGATATCTCATTGCCACAATGCATATCTGATATCTCATTACCACTGTGCCTTTCCACTAGGAACATCTGATATCTCGTTGCTACAATGCATATATTATATCTCATTATTTAGCTAATACTTGCCATAGGTATAAATATTCCTAGGCTTTATTATGAGATGTAATGTT
The DNA here is from genome assembly GCA_016746295.1 of Potamilus streckersoni. NCBI lineage: Eukaryota > Metazoa > Mollusca > Bivalvia > Unionida > Unionidae > Potamilus > Potamilus streckersoni. The sequence goes on from JAEAOA010000405.1 coordinate 614,428, forward strand.
TTTCTACTTGCTGCTCCACAAATGAAATTATGTGTTCTCAAATGATTGTCATTAATAGGTATTTTCCTGCTATAAAGTAGATGTTTGCAAAGTATTTGATAAATGATAAATAATAAATACAGAATTAAAGGAATGCAATGGAACCAGAGGTGCCCAGTATTATCATAGAGAATGTCATCGATGTATTTTACATACTGAATTTCTAAAGATAGAGCTAGTTCCTTCTTGTGATCTTTTCAGAAAAGAAATATTTGTAACACTCAAATCCAGGAACACTTAGGGTCAAAACAACTACAAAGATAAATTTATTTGTTTGCAGTTACAAAAGAATACTTCACTCAGTATTTAAAGATAAACAGACAATCCTATCCAAGCAATGAAAACCTCATATTATATGTCAGGATAGCACTTAGTCCAAAAGCTCATAAATCATGCTTGATGTGTATGGGAATGAATGAATGCCTGCCAAGTTTTCTTATATCAGTGCAACCATATTAGAAAACTTCACATGAGGCACACAAAAAAAAATCCACTTTCTGTTATTTGCCTTAAATTCACACAGATATAACTCCTAGGATTTGTCACTGAATGGAAAAAAGAAGATTTCCCACATTTAAAGTAATACAAATTTGGTGTAGAGCCAGAGTTGAACCATCTTTGCTAGCCAAGGTTCCAATATGTTAACAATATCTACACCTTTGTGGATTAATCAGATGCTTCAGGTTTTTGAGACTTTCATTGAATGCAGGGGCAAGCCACCAGATGCAATCCAAATCAAGTTTATCAGATTTGAACAATGCTATTATATGATCCAGATCAGAGATCAGATAACTGAAATCATACATAGGCAATTTCCCACTGCCAGTCTGTGTTTTGTACAAATATATTTTTGTCTTCAAATTCACCTGTAATGGGTTCTGTCTGGTATGTACTGTAGTCATACTTTCAATGTTAAACTTACCAAAATTTTGTTTTTGAAGTAAATTGCCTCTTCCATTTACAATTTTTGGACAATATACATTGCACCACTGTTGCACACTATTGGTTAGTTAGCATTTAATGAGAACAGCAATGAAATCCAGTTCATGTCGATAGCCACTGTGTAGTTAGGGTTAACATTGGAACATGGGCTAGTGAAGATGGGTTTTGAACTATTTACAAACTTGAAAGAGTTGGGGTCCAGGTGGAGACTGGTAGATCATGGTTGTTTTGTAGAGGTTGGGGGTAGATCATAGTTGTTTTGTAGAGGTTGGGGGTAGATCATAGTTGTTTTGTAGAGGTTGGTGGTAGATCATAGTTGTTTTATAAAGGTTGGGGGTAGATCATAGTTGTTTTGTAGACGTTGGGGGTAGATGATCATAGTTGTTTTGTAGACGTTGGGGGTAGATGATCATAGTTGTTTTGTAGGGGTTGGGGGTAGATCATACTTGTTTTGTAGAGGTTGGAGGTAGATCACAGTTGTTTTGTAAAAGTTGGGGGTAGATCATAGTAGTTTTGTAGAGGTTGGGGTTATCATAGTTGTTTTGTAGAGGTTGGGGTAGATCATAATTGTTTTGTAGAGTTTGGGAGAATCTTGTGTTCCGTAATTGTTCTATATACAATCTGGCTTATGTGATTAAAGATCATGTTGTAATGATTACCATTGTAATTTTAGCAACTTAGATCAATATAACATTTGCACTCCATAACAATTTCAACATGTGACCAAGAATATGCATTCAAGTCAGAAGCATCAAGACAGGGAAGTTCTTTTATTGGCTGTGAGAATTTACAGCCGGCAGGCATGAAGATGTGGTTCATAGAAAGGAGTATTTATGAAATCTCCAGCCAATAAAAGAACTTCCCTATTTTCATGTTCTTGTCTCAAGTTCATATTCTTGATATTGAATCTGTCATGGAATATAGATGTTATATACATCTAAATTGCTCATTATTATATGATTAATTAAAGATCTTTGCAGAAAATTTGGAGAGAATATTATGGTCCTTGTTGGCCTAATTTTGATAATTGTACAAGTTGAAAAGTTCAGCAAATGCAGTATCTGGCCCAATATTGACCTCCCAATCTCCTGAAGAATATTTCAATCAATTATCACTTGACTCCTGTCCAGTCAGGTCAGCATTCCATTGTGGAGTCCAGTCAAATCACCCAGCTGGATGCATTGTTGCATTTGGCAGGGTATAGATTGTAATCTGAATTCATCATGGACTTCATTCTGCATTAATTATGGATATATGGGGGGGGATATTAAAAATGGGATAGTTAAGGAGTGACAAAATTCTTGTTTTGGAGCACAAGATGAAATATGTCTGGTATTCATACAGAAAAAAAAATCCATTTTATTATAACTTGCTCTTGAATCAAGATTAGAAGATTAAACTCTTCAGCAACCACCCCACCCCATTTTCTTAAGCACTTCTCTTTATGAAATATATACTGTATTTACTGTGTATGTTGGACCACAGGAGTCTGCAGTTTTATCAATAAAGCACGACAAAATTTTTGACTACATGAAATTACCTGAAAAAAATTATATGGAAAAACGGCATTGTACAAAAATATTATTGTATAATACCATTACGGTGATTTCATGTAGTCAGAAATTTCTTTGTGCTTTATTGATAAAACTGCAGATTTCTGTGGTTGGACACACTATATACATTACTAAAGTGATTTTTTTTTTGTTGCATTTTGTACTGGGACAAATCTTTGTTTTGAGTCATAGGTTTGGGACACCTTTATCAATCATTATATTGATGCTTAGCTGGTAATAAAGTTATCATCAGTAGGATTTTAAAATGTAGTCATTCTAAACTTTTATCTCCAAAAATACACACACACACAAATTTAAAAAAAAACACACTATTTTTCATACAATTCTTCAGAACTGCAAACTTTTGAAGTACAAAATTTTATGAATCTAGGTGCATCATTTGGAACTGTAGATGTTTGCAGTACTTACAAAATACTATAAATTCAAATATTTGTTTATTATCATGCCATAATCCCATCAAGACATCATATAGACTATGGTATGGACTGCATTTATCTGTTTTATTATCATATCTGTTACATGATGCTTGTATTTTAATAATTGAAAATATTAAATATTACTTGCCTTAGATTGTTCATTAGTATTGTTATATCCTATGATGTTTACTATCAGGTGTTTTGCATCCATGTTCATCAAGTCTGAACAAATGTTATTTATATTATAGTTTGTTTTTGGCTGTGTACTATGTTGTTGCAGTAAAATTTATAATTTGATTTCTTTTTGGTGATCCAGATCTAATTTGCAAGAAATATTGTCTTTTTTGTTGTTGTTGTTGGGCTTAATGCCATTTTTCAGCACACGATAGGCTATTCATGGCAGCCAGTATTAATGGTGGAGGAAGAAACCAGGAAATCATTGGAAAGAACCACCAACCCACAAGAAGCTACTGGCAAGCTTTCTCACATATCCACATTCTTTGAATCCTAGACTCAACTGAAGACAGAGTTGAGATGGCAGTGATGGTAATGGACAGCACTTTAGACCACTGGTCACTTGGGGCTCCTTGTCTTTTTTGAATGATATGAATCATTGTTAAAACTAGTTCACAGCAGTCAAGATCTGTTATGTACTGTATGTACCTATAAATCAAGTCAAAGTGCAAACAGTGTAGACCCTGACCTGCCATTGCATAAAACGGCCTGCAGATCAGGGTCTGTGTTCTTAGTTCCACTTGTTACTCCTGACATATTTTATACATCAAGATCTCTCATCACATTATGCAATAATATTTGGATCTGTCCAGTTTGCTGTAGGTCATGACTCTTAAGTAAGTATATATGGTAGGTGAACTTTGGCAATAAAAAAATAACATTGACTATACCTGCATTAATGGAGGGGCATCATAGTGTTGTAATCAGAAGAGACCAAAGTACAAAATTTGGATCCAGGCACATATAGCTATGTTTATCATCACCAAAATCTGTGGCTGCAGGAAAACATTGGTGGTAGTTAGAAGTATCTTGCCTAGTTACTGTATACTGTGTCATGAATGTGTTAAGTGTAATGTTTATTTTTCAGTTTCACTTACAGTTTAATCTGCCATTCAATTCATTTGAAAGAGAAATATTTGGGGGCTTCTTAAAGTTGTTTGTGTTGGGTGAGTGTGCTTGCTGATAGTTGTTCATGCATGCTGGGTTGGGGTGGGAGCTTCTAATTGTTGTTTATGCATGTAGGGTGCGGGGCTTCTGATAGTTGTTTATGCATGCTGGGTTGGGGTGGGGGCTTATAAATGTTAATGCACTGGGTTCTGCAAGTTTTTTAAAAAGCTCTGATTTTATTTTTTGTTGTGATTCATTCTAATGACCACTTTACAAAGTTTCGTTTCATACATGACCTGAAAAAAATTAAGAACATTTGATGGTAAAATATACTTCATTGAAAAATAAAAGAGAATTCATTTAAATATCATCATGTGATTGGGACAGTCTTTTAGCTATGGGTGTGGATGTATGTGCAGCCAATTGATTTTGGGTTGAGCATTAGATTTATTATCCAATGGTCATACCTCTGATCCTCACTCAGGCCAGCCTAGGTCATCATCTGCATGTCCTTGAGAAATTCATTTAGCTCCCATTTTCATTGCATGATATAGCAAATAATGTGTTCAGAGTACTGTCAACACTGAGAAAAATAAGGATCTGTTATACTATGTACCTAACCTGATTGATTTAGTATGCCCATTGTACACTTATGTACCTAACCTGATTGATTTAGTATGCCCATTAAACACTTATGTACCTAACCTGATTGATTTAGTATGCCCATTAAACACTTATGTACCTAACCTGATTGATTTAGTATGCCCAATCTACACTTATGTACCTAACCTGATTGATTTAGTATGCCCATTGTACACTTATGTACCTAACCTGATTGATTTAGTATGCCCATTGTACACTTATGTACCTAACCTGATTGATTTAGTATGCCCATTGTACACTTATGTACCTAACCTGATTGATTTAGTATGCCAATTGTACACTTATGTACCTAACCTGATTGATTTAGTATGCCCATTGTACACCTATGTACCTAACATAGGTTCATCACCTTCATGACTTGCCAGCTGCCTTGGTATGTCCATGGAAAAGGTACTAAGCTCTAATTTGTTCAACTAACAATGTTTTAAGGGGAAAATATAAACCCAGTCCCACAAAAACAATGCACAGAGATGATGGTTATGTTCATTTTCATCCTTAAATGCAACTGGCTGTTTCTTATGCATGACAGATTCAAGCAGCTGTCAAAAACCCAAATTATTATCTTTTCTGAATTTTAGCATTGATACATAAGGGTCACTCAACTGTCAAAAGTGTCAATATTGGTTGTCTTTAAAGTTTTTTTCTGTGCTGATCTGAAATCCAGTGACCATCATGAAAATATTGTTATGACTATGCCTTCTGAATGGATAGTCAACTTGGGGTTTTTAATAAAAGACTTTCTAGTTGGTCTGGAATAAAAAGTGTGATCTGAAGTCAAATATGGCCACCGCTGTAGCCTGATCCTCCAAATGGAAAGTCATGATTTGTGATTATCCTTACCTCAGCTCCTCCCAAATGGATGGTTGTTTATTATCTTTGGGTTTTCACCACTTACTTTCTTATGCTACTTAGTTGGTTCTAAATGAAATGGTACCAGTTGGTTGCAAATCATGCATTCAATATGACTGACTGCCACAATGACTGGTCTTAAGAATCTTGATGTCATTCACCACTGGATGCATACAGCATTGACTTTTTAATGTCTGGTTTTTACAAATTGACAATAGTGGCAATCTGACATCCGGTATATGCAGGCAGCATCGAAATAGGAAATTTTAGGCCAAAAGGAGAACATTATTATGTGTCATTTTAAGTTTTTCATGGTTCTGCATAGGAAGCATCTTGTCTGGAAATCATTGTAGCTCATTTGCATTAGTGTCAGGTTTGTAAACCAAGGGTATTGAGTTTGATGCCCACCCAAATCAGCCTGCATAATGGCTGCCTTGGTATGTCCTTGAGATGGCACTTGGCCTCTCTTTCCAAAATTATCATGATAAAATGTAAATAGAGCACAGATTTGTTGTTAAAAACATTCCAGAAGAGTATCTTACAAAAAAGTTTTGCCTGGCTTATTCAATATAAAAAAATATATTGAAAGGTGATGTAAGTTGTGACCAAAAAGCCCCAAAACAATTGTGGCATTCAAGACAATATTTTTTTAAAATTCTTGCTTAAAAAAAACATGTGAGAAAATGCACATTAAATTTTCAACCCCATTTTTTTCATTTACAAGATCTCCCATATTCAGGAAAGTCTTCCTTTCTTCTTAATCTGGAGGAGAGGTTATCCCACTTAAATTTTTCTTTTTATATTGAATTTCTCAAATACTTGGCTGTCATGTTAAACTTATGCGAAAATGCCCACAAAGAGCCATTACAACTTAAGGATATTTCCAAGACTTTCTTCAAAAGAAAGTAAACTGAATAAAACTTCTTTTAGATTCCATACTTGTACTGTTGCTCTACATCTTTTTCATGATGTTTATGATGTCACCATAAAAAAGATGAAAAATTGATCAGTGGTCAGCAAGTATTATTACAGTATATCAGTCTAAATATATTTTCTTTAAGAAGTAACTAAAATGCACAATATATATACCAAAGTACATCTTCAGCAATGAACAGGCACTGGTAAATTGGCAGAAATGTAAAATTGCCTCTGCACCCCACAAACAACAACAAAAATAAAATTACTGACCAGTCCTCATTTATTAGCACTATAAAGATGCTAAAATATAAAATTGTTTTGAAGCAATTACTAAAAACTAGTCTGCTACTATAAATCATAGTAACTCCAAGGAGCGCTTCCTAAGGAACAGAATATAAGAATGTGTAGCTGTAGACTGTCTAACTCCTGATTTCATTCTATCTTTTCCACTATGTCATGTTGATCAGCTGTACCCCAGTGCATTCTGGGATATTTTGCCACTGCCTACCAGTATACAGTTCTGTGTAGTAACTCTGCCAGCCTGTGGAGTCTAAGTGCTACAGTGGTTTTAGTATTGTGTGTGTGTATATATGCTAATAGTAATAACTGTGCAGCTTGGAAAGCAAGCTGGCATATATCCCTAGGGAGCTACAGTTGTCACCAACATATGGGAGACACTATTTCTACCCCAGGGTCCAGACATCCCAGCCCTACTGAAGATATAAGGGATATCACAGCTAAATTTAACCAGGTTAGATATTTATTTCATTAATGTTCTCATTTTCTTGCATATCAGTTTTTAATAGAATCTTTCCTTGTTATAAACAAGCTTCTTTAAATAAGTGATCAATTATCATTACTGTTTTGTCGTACTTCTGCCAAAATTTATCAATATATTTTGTGTATTTGTCAATGCAATCTTGTGATATTGGATCTCAAATTTCCTGATATGTCCTGTAACTCTTTGGAGTTGAAATTTACACATGCAGCTCATTGGTTGATTGGAATGATGTCAATTACTGTCAACAAAAAAGTCAGTTTGACTAAAGATAATTGTGACAAAATGATTGAATTTAGCTCTGCATTTGTTAGATAATGCTGACATAATGTATATTAGGCAACTAAATTATGTTAATGTACCATACACAAAAATCTCATGGTTTATGTCAAACTTACTGCTGGGTTTTGTTTCAGTTTTGATGAAATTTTTAAATAAAATGAAAATAATGTGATTATAAGCTACAAGGGAAATAAATCAAGTTTATTTTATATTATCGTGCTTTAAATAGACATTGAACAACTGTGCATAATCAATAATACAGGGTCACAGTTGGATCCAATGTCAACAGATTCAGTGCCTGGGACAAGAAGGCTGATTGCTGTATCTGTTTACTATGGAACATGTTCAGAAGTGTAAATGAAATATTAATATTTGTTTGAGATTTATCTTGACTTGTACCTGTTGATATGAATTATCATAATGTAGAGTGGCAAAATGAATTTGAATTCCCAAGTTGAACCAAATTAAGATCTCTCTCTCTCTCTCTCTCTCTCTCTCTCTCTCTCTCTCTCTCTCTCTCTCTCTCTCTCTCTCTCTCTCTCTCACACACACACACACACATACACTGATGCACATACGTTACATTTTTAAAAATTTGAAATTTGTACTGACCTTTAAACCTTTTAAATGCGCTTGTTTTTTTTATCTTCACACAATGATACAAAACAAACAATTTTTATTTTCATTAATTTGTAAGTACCAAGAAATTCAATGACACTTATGTGCATAAAGCTAGTTTGTAATTACAAAAACATGGAATTTTTGACCAGAATTCATTTCAGCTACTGAGCAAGTGCATGTGCATGGATTAAAGAAATTCTAGTTTAAATACCTGTATTTAACTGATGTACCTTACAAACAAGCCCATCCTCCATGCCCACCCCATTTTTACAGACTTCTGTAAATCTGTAATTGCAGTATCATCTTAATAATGTGACACCCATATTGTTGTGTTTTTAGAAATGTCTCTGCTGAAATGATTGTTACATCAGCATTGACACTGGAGGGACTCCATTCAATTCAATGATTGTTTGAGAGTTTATATGCCATGCCCTTTTGCTAACATCCCATCATTATGGAGAATAGCAGATTAATAATCAAGTGACATTCACTTATTAAATCCTGTGGAGCCCATTGGGCAGTCCAAATCAGGGTTGGGGGCCTTGCAAATTATATCCTAATATGTTTTTAATTTTACCAAGTCTAAAAGGCATGGGGTCCATAGGCTGGTGCCTATTTGGTGATCCAGCAGTGTTCTAACAGTTCTTAATTCTGTTCCACATTTACTGTACATTGAGTTGCTAATAGTTTTGACCCAGAATTGCCACTGCAAGATGTAAACTAGTGGATTTGAGTTCTTAGTTGTTTTGGGGTGGGTTTTTTTTGACATTTTGCTTGAATCATTTGTAAAATGAACAGACTGGATAGGCCCTGATCTAATGGTACATTATGCACTATCTGACAGGAGCCTGTCATAATACCCACACACCTCACCTCTAGGTGAGTTAGAGTCTTGGCTCAACCATCATGGATGTTTGAAAAAGCTTTCCAGTAGCTTCTCATGGATCTGTGGTTATACTGGCTGCCATGTATAGTCAATCTATCATGTGCTGAAAAATAAAGTTAACCCCAGCAAACCACCCCCACCCCAAAAGAAGGGTAAACCAGAGTCTGTGCTATTCAATCCTGTTAAGATTTTGAGATGATGTATAGAATTATATGGTGCAGTAAAACCTTTTTTGAAGGACAACTGCTATGTGAGACCACCTGTCTTGAAAGATCATATTTTCAATGCACATATTTATTGATTATATAGTGGTATGACCTGTTTTGAGAGACCACCTGTCTTGAGAGACCATAATTTTTGGGGCAAAAGGGAAGGTCTTTCAAGAAAGGTGCTACTGTACTATTGTAATGGATGACCTAAATGTGGCTCTCCATTAACATTTAGATGTGTTGTATACACAGGTAGATTTTTTTTGTCACTCTTATTGCACACACTTTGTACAGTGTCCCCTTAAGATAAGGTTTTTCAGTAAGAGACAGATATTGTCCTGAATCCATTTTCATTATGTAATAGTTATATTATGCATAAAATACTGTCACCTTTAAGGCAATTCCTAATATAAGGTGTCTCACCAATAAGGCAGTCTTTTTTATAAGGTGTCTCACCAATAAGGCAGTCCCTTTTATAAGGTGTCTCATCAATAAGGCTGTCCCTTTTATAAGGTGTCTCACCAATAAGGCAGTCCCTTTTATAAGGCATCTCATCAATAAGGCTGTCCCTTTTATAAGGTATGTCACCAATAAGGCAGTACCTTTTATAAGGTGTCCCACCTGAATAAGGCAGTCACTTTTATAAGGTGCCTCATCCATAAGGCAATCACTTTTATAAGGTGCCTCATCTATAAAGTAGTCTCTTTTATAAGGTGTCTCACCTATAAGACATTCCCAAATATACGGTACCTCACCAATAAGGCAGTCCCAAATATAAGGTGTTTCACCAATAAGGCAGTCAGTTTTTATAAGATGGATTGCTGATAAGGCAGTCCCAAATATAAGGTGTTTCACCAATAAAACAGTCCCTTTTATAATATGAATTGCTGATAAGGCAGTCCCAAATATACGGTGTCTCACCAATAAGGCAGTCCCTTCCCTTTTATAAGATACCTCATGCCAGTAAGGCAGTCCCTAATATAAGGTGTCTTACCTATAAGGCAGTCCCTAATATATATTGCCTCACTAGTAAGGCAGTCCCTTTTATATGTTTTACCTATAAGGCAGTCCCTTTTATAAGGTGTCCCACCAATAATGCAGTCCCTAATATAAGGTGCTTAATCATAAAGGCAGTCCCTGCTATATTAGTTACCTCACCTATAAAAAGTCCCTGTTATAAGGTGCCTCTCCTTTAAATCAGACCCTATTATAAGGGACATCACCTATAAGGCTTTATACTTTTACAAGTCCCACAAACATGATTACATTGTTCAAGTGTTGAATTCCATTCATCCAGGTGATATAGGTTACATTGGCAGGAGCATGACTTTTATGTTTACTTTTCTCTGAAGCTCATATTATGGTGACACCTGGTAATTTAATCAGGTATATTGGTATGATATGTAACTTGATACAGTATTTAGGATGGGTGTCTTTTCTTTCCCTTCCCTTACATGGATAACAATGGTTTTTATATCTATGAAATTATATATCTGGAGTGTTCTTAGATACATTAGTTTAATCCTATCTTGCCACATTGCACTGGAGAATGAAAGAAAGAAAAACACTCCACTTGGCTCAGTTTTACTGTCCTTTAATCAAGGAAATCCTTTGTAGTTATAGTTTCTATTATTGTGTCAAACATATTTCAGAAATAGAGGATCAATGCTAAGAGGGTGCAGAAATTGAGAAAATATTAGTACACACACACACACACACACACACACACACACACACACACACACACAGGTATTGGCATACCAAAATATGTTGTCAAAAAGGCTAAGTGACAAAATTCAAAGAAATTTGATATATCATTTTAAACAAAATGTATGTAGTCTCTTGAGTGCAGGATTTTCCACTAACGGACTGACCATAGAATTTAGTGATATAGGTAAAAAGAGCTTGGGGAGGGGGTTGAAGCAGTATGATAGCTATATTCATTTTTCTGTACAAATCACAGATAGAGTAATTTTTTTAGAGTAATTGTTCAAAGCTGCATTAAATATCCAAATCAAACACATATCTAAATCACCTATATCATCAGTGGCACTAAAGGTTTGTGTTGGTATGCAATCTGAACAAATCCAAATTACACACCACTCTGTAGAATACATGTCACTGAATTGTTTCTGTTGTAGACATCATTGACTCGATGACTTGTTTCTATTGCATAAATGTATGTTGTATAAATATATGTGAGCAAGATTCCATATTTTTTACATCAACATAGACTGCTTCATGATTGTTGAAATGATTTTGTGGACATAATGATAAATTTACATACTTAGGGTGCTGTATTTTAACTACATGTCAGTAGGACAACACATACAGTTTGGTGTTATGTCCACATAATTATGTTGGCATAATGCAGTCAGTAACGATTTAAATGACAAATTGATCAGATTTGCTAAAAATATCTTGCCATGTTGATTACAGTTTAATTCTTCCTTAGGCACCTACATTTTCTTTTGCTCTCCTGGTCAAAGATAGGAGCTTATGTGATGACCTTTTGAATGAATGATTACGAATGAACGAACGAATTAATGAATAAATGAATGAATGAATGAAAATGGTATCATTGGAGATTCAGTATGGTAGCCAATTCTTGAAAATCTTTATATTGCTACTCTTCCAAAATTGATGATCCTATTGACATGAGGTATTCTTTGAAGGTCTTCATTAATGTCTAGTTGGTCAAAATGAAAATGGCACTAGTTGGACATCCAATGTTGATGCCATCATGGCAGTATTGGAAATACTTGCTCCTTAATGGATGGTCATATTGATGTGAGATTTTCAGTAAATGCTTTTTATGTTGCCTAGTTGATCCTAAATGACAATAATGCCAATGGTTGCCTTGGTGGACATCATGTACACATTACTTTGCTACTCCTAAATGAATGGCTTTATTGACGACAGGTTTTCAGTAAAAGACTTGTGTCTAATTGGTTTTAAATGAATGGTTATAATGATGTCTGGTTTTCAGTAAAAGACTTGTGTCTAGTTGGTCCTAAATGAATGGCTATATTGATGTCAGATTTTCAGTAAAAGACTTGTGTCTAGTTGGTTCTAAAAGAATGGTTATAATGATGTCGGGTTTTCAGTAAAAGACCTGTGTCTGTTTGGTCCTAAATGAATGGCTTTATTGATGTCGGGTTTTCAGTAAAAGACTTGTGTCTAGTTGGTTCTAAAAGAATGGTTATAATGATGTCGGGTTTTCAGTAAAAGACCTGTGTCTGTTTGGTCCTAAATGAATGGCTTTATTGATGTCGGGTTTTTCAGTAAAAGACTTGTGTCTAGTTGGTCCTAAATGAATGGTTATAATGATATCGGATTTAAAGTGAAAAACTTGTGTCTAGTTGGTTCTAATGAACATGGTATCATAGCAGTCACCCAAGTTTTTTGTAAGAGTCTCTGCTGTGGTCAGTAAAAGACAAGTCTCTGCTGTGGTCAGTAAAAGACAAGTCTGCTGTGGTCAGTAAAAGACAAGTCTTTTACTGAAAATACTTTTGCTACTTCATGCCTTTGGGTTTTTGCTTTCTAGTTTGTTAGCATTATAATTATGAATGTTGTTTTATAATTATGATTATCATTTTTAAAATTATGAATGTTGTTTTTATAATATTGAATATCATTTTTATAATTATGATTATTATTTTTATATTTATGAATATCAGTTTTATCATTTAAACTAGTGTTTTGCTGTATTGGACAGGTTGTGCATTTAGGTCAGTTGATGGGTGTTGGTATCACATTTGTGCCAAAAATTTGTCACTGTGTTTTAAATTTAGGTTAGCTTTTCAAGCATTAATAATTTACAAAGTAGTAGGCATAGTTCTAAGTACACTGAATACAATTTTTATGGTGTTTTTGGTACTTTTTTTAATAGCACATATCATATTCCTTACAAATGATAGCTCCTTGATATGGTATTTGCCAGTAAATGTTTTTTTTGAGGAAGAAACTGATAGTAGTCAGTGGGGAGGGAGATACACTGTTAAGTAACAAGATGATTACTTGTAAATTCAATCCTTTTCCCAGCAGGGGCACATTTGGCATAGTCAGCAATATACAGATTGATAAAGTGGGAAAAAAACTAGAATTTCCAAAACTTGAAAATTACCTCACAGTTGAACCATGAGATGTATCATTTTTCATGAGTGCAGAGGAAAAAAAGTTAATTATCTGTAAAAAGAATTGGTAATATTGACAGGTTTCTAACAGTTTTCATGTATAGGTGAAATAGGGTTAAAGATAGTGAGGGTGTCAAAAATGAACAGCTGAAAGTAATAGTCACTCCATGTTTTGACATGACTGAATGACTTTCATTAACAGAAATTGCATTTATATAATTACCTGCAGTTACATACCAGTTATCAAGAGCACCAATGAAATAAGATCTATGATATTTGGAGTGTAACACCTTAACAGCTGAAAATATAAAGTTTACAAATTAGATTACACTAACCTTGAGAGTCCCCGCTGCTGTTTGTGTTGAAGAACTATATATTTCCATAGATTTTTGAATGGTTTATCATAAGTTTTCAAAATTTTTACCTGATATTTGTAGAACTATACTTTTGATTGGTATATGTCTGTCTGTCTGTCCATCGATCTATCTGTCTGTCTGTCTGTCTGTCTGTCTCTATCTACTATATCTATCATCATCATCATTCTATCTATCTGTCTATCTATTTATCTATTGTCTGTCTGTCTATCTATATCTATCTATCATAGGTAGGTAGGTAGGTACATACATACATACATACATACATACATACATACATACATACATACATACATACATACATACATACATACATACATACATACATACATGTCATTGTTTTAATAAATGTACTTTCAATAATAAATGCTGAGTTTATTTCTAAAAAGGTAATTCAATTTCAAGACAAATATAACAATTCTTCAGTGCAACAAATTTTCCCATTTAACAAAATTATGTAATTTTATTAACCATGTAAGATCAGTCCAGATTTTCTACCATTGTGTTCTTGGGCAAGATTCTAATGCTATTTATTTATTCCACCATATATTATGTATCACTAATTCTTCCCTCAGATCAGTCTGGGTTATATACAATTTGTTATTGGGCAAGACTTTTGTATCCATCCTGCCCTCAGATCAGCCTGTGGTGTCTACAGTTGTGTGTTCTTTGGCAAGGTTTCTACATCCAATCCTGCCCTCATCAACTCAGATTTGTCTATAGTTGTGTGTTCTTAGGCATGGTATTTGTCTCCAAACCTGCTGTCAGATCAGCCTGTTGTGTCTACAGTTGTGTGTTCTTGGGCAAGCTATTTATATTGCTGTGTCATAAAACAGGAAACCAGACATGTTGTATTGTGATAAAAAATTAACAAAGCATCTGTTTTTTATTGACAGTTGGATATTCAGTGTTCAGATAAGAAAATTGAGGATAGCAGATGACCTCAAAAAGTTTGGATCTTATGAATTGCAAGAAGTAAAGTTTTTGGTTGTTGTTAACAGCATATCAGCACATGCAAGTCTATACAGTTCGGTGGCAATGCTCAGATAAAAGTCAACTTTGCCTGATCTGTGCAGGATTCAAAACCATGACCTATGCTAATCAAAGAGTGGTTATAGGTCCCTCTACAAAAAGAAACAGCATGCATCCTGTTTATACATCTATTGTATATTTTGCATTCAGCTTTATTTTTTGAGGGACATGTATGACAGGTGATATGTGGTTTTGTCAGTTTAACACCATATTTCAGTGCAAGAAAAGGTTTCTGAAAAAGAAGATAAAGCCAGTTACAGACAACCTATGATCATCCTTGTCTTCAGCTTTTAGCACATTATTTTGGTACCCAGCATTATTTACTGATTCAACTCAAAATTATTTAATCCCATACACTTAATACACAACTTACTGAGCATTTACAATATTAAGGAATTTTTTCACTAGTTGTATTTTAACTGAAGCTGACTAGCCATAGGTATTATAACTCACAGGAGTGGAATGTTTTAATCAATAAAAATGTATCCACTCTGACGCTGGATGTTGCATATAGCTGCTTCCGGTTTCATCATGTTAGTAGCACATGTATTGATTACAGTTACACATTAACTAGTTTGGGTTTTTTTTTGTTTTAATTTGCCAAATTACATCAGATCATATAAATAGTGACGTCATGAAACAGAAAACAATACCAAACATATAAATTTGTATCACAGATGCAGTACGACTTATGGGATCAAGATCGAAAAAGGGGATGGGAGTATGATAATGTTTAGTGATTTTCAAAAATTCGAAGAGCAAGTTTAAATTGGGTCTGACAAAAACCAGGTATATTAATTTGGTTAAAACTGATATGATTCATAAAAAACAATAAAATATCTATATAATTCCCACTGAAATAATAATGACCAAGAAAAAGATGCACTCAACATAATTTTGATGATCCTGCTGTGTACGCTTTTCCGCCCAATTTTTACTCTCACTAAGTCAATTCCTTCATATTCTTCACAATTCCTTCTCTGCACTTCTACATACTTAAAAGAAATGATATTAAAAATATTTTCATTTGTCCATTCCTTGGGAGACAATGATTTTTGTTTGAGATTGTTACTTGTTGCAAAACCCTTTGCATGCTCTTTAGTTTGTGCGTGGGAAAAGGATGCTCAGCCACTGAAATCATGTGCATATATTACCCAATCATATCACATCTTCTTTCATAGTCATCCAATCAGGATAATTGTTGTTTACATATTTCGGTTTTTACTGCAACTTGGCAACCAGTTACAAAGTCAATAAAATATGCAGGTTATGACAGTACTGGACAAAAACGTTAGAACAAAGTCATTGAAAGCTTTTATAGCAAGTCAATTTTGTTCATGCAGCCAGAAAATATTTTCCCATATTAATCCAGAACTACTCAAGTTAAGTACACAAGTATTGAATAAAAGATCTCTGAACATTTATATAGTATCATATAATTTAAAAAAATATTCACCTTTTTTATATTTAACTAATTTTGTGAGAAGTTTGTATGATGAATTTTCATAAACATTTTATGAACATACGGATATAGAAATTTGATAATCAGTTTTAAGAAATATCTTGCTGGTGCATCAAAGTACTTGAATTGTTCATGAAGCAAATTCATGACATTTCAGAAATTTCAAAGATATCCTAATAGTTTATAAAAGTTCATCATTGTGTTCATGAACTCAAGTACATGATTCATCAAAATTTTTGAAGTGTTCATGAACTTAGGTGATGATTGTTCATGACTATTTGTTCATATTCAAATGATGAACTGATCATGAACATTTCATGATTATTCATGAAGTCATGAATTTGTTTTCATAGGGGATGGAAGCAAGGTGTTTAAATAGAAAAAAGTTATGGAGAATTTTAGTATTAATTTTAAGTATGCAGCGAGATTTAGTGAGGGATGGGAGAAACTGTATGACAAGGTTGAGGGAGACCTGTTCCTCAAAACCAATTAAGGTGAAGGTTAAATAGCTGTGCACTAAGACACATGGTAGTAATGGTATGGAAAAATGGGAACCAGTCTGGAAATGGGTGAACATAATATACAGTATATATTGGTTTGGCTGGCCAGGATTGGTTAATAATGTAAGTTATGTTGTAGGATAAAGAATCTTTTGAAAGCTTATCCTAGTTGAAAGTGAAAAAAAAAACCCAGAGAATATTTTATTGATGGAATTTCAGTCCTTTAACAGTTTTGAGTTTGGAACATTCATTACTAAAATTAGCACCTGACTCTGGTTCGGAATTGAAAGCACATGTTCAAATACATGTTCAAATACATGCAAGTCCAGAAAATGCATTTTCTCAATGATACTTTCCTGACACAGAAGTGAACATTTAAGTTTCATCTATACTGATGAATACAGGTTTGATCATAGGCACTCAGAAATTTTAAGTTATTGAATTTTTAATATCATGGTATTTTCATAGGTTTACTATTGGAACTGAATTAGTACAGTACCATGATTGACAGCTACAGCAATACCGTGACTCCACATATACAGGTGTAATTAACATTACTATAATTGCATCATATGGTTTTATTTGTAAATAACAAGCAAAAGTAATACCTTTTGTAAACCACAGATTTACTTTCATTCCGATATTAAACATAATATTCAGATATATCATCTGTGGATAAGGAGGTTGGAGGGGAACAGGGTGTAGATTTGACTATGTTAAGTGGAGTATTTTGCACTTTAGTTAATATCTAAGCAATGCATCTATAAAATTTATACAATTTACCATCTTTAGAGTAATTATAGTAAGCAATATGATATTTCCAAGTTGTGTTTTGAAGCATAATGGATCAGATATGATTACTTAGGTCTCATCCACCATGCTTAATTGGTATGACCTCTGATGACTTTGTACACCACTAATTTCTTTCAGTGAATGTTTCAAAACTTCATATTTTGTATTTTAATGGACTTATGTCTACTTTTTTATAACTTATATGTTTTCTGGGAGGTATTTTACATAATTTTTTGTCATTTAAATATCTTTTTTGGTAATAATACATGTACTTATAGATGGTGACCTTGACCTGTAACTCCTTAATTACATAATGTGACAAGACTGGTAATATATTTCAATATTAAATTGAAGAAAGATGAATGGTGATATTAAAAAAGATGACTCTTATTAGACAGCTTTATTTTAATATTTTTTTTCACTTAAATATTTAAGTGCTCCATTGCTCTCTAGGTGAAAATGAACTTGCAATATAATTTAATATTCACTAATCTTTGAGAGGCAGAACTATGCACATTGCTTACTTCTGTATTGAACTACTATTCCTAGGGCTGTCAAGAAAATCAATGGTGGATATAGGACACATGGTACTAATGGTATGGGGGACCTGAGTGGCCAAGTGGTTACGGATCACTGCCATCTCACCTTTGTCTTGCAAGTTCCAAGTCCAAAGTCTAGACTTGGCTAGCCTGCCAGTAGTTTCTCTGGGTTGGGTTTGTTCCAGGGTTTTCCAGGGTTCTTCCTCCACCATTAATACTGGCTGCCATATATAGCCTATCTTGTGCTGAGAAATAGCGTTAAACCCTATAACAACAACAACTAATGGTATGAAAAAATGGGAACCAGTCTGGAAATGGGTGAACATAAAATAGAGTATATATTGGTTTGGGTGGCCAGGATAGGTTAATAATGCAAATTATGTTTTAGGAAAAAGAATCTTTTGAGAGCTTATCCTAATTGAAAGTGAAAAAAACATGCATTGTTTTTTTTGATGGAATTTCAGTTCTTTAACTGTCTTGAGTTTTGAACACTTATTACTAAAATTAGCACCAGACTTTTTGGTGTGGAATTGAATGCATATGTTTCAAACACATGCAGGTCCAGAAAATGCCAAGGATTATCCTTTCCTCTACACAGAAGTGGGAATCCAGGTTTTATCTATACTGATAATTATAGGTTTGATCATGGGCACTCAGAAATTTTAAGATATTTGATTTTTAATATCATGGTGTTTGCATAAGTTTACTATGGGAACTGAATTAATACCATAATTCCACTATCCACTACTTTAGGTTTTTCCCCCACTGCATCTTGTGGTATTACAGTCAGCTGGTTGTCAAAAGTCTATGCTTACACTTTCCCAGTAAACTGAATCTGTACATGTTATCAGGGGATATTGATTTTAACATCATCAGCAAATTCAGGCAATACTGTAGACAGCAAATATTCCAGGCTGCTAGCCTAAGCTAGGATCGCTAACGTGGTCAGACAGAATCAATTTCTTTGAACAGCTACATCTTTTGCTAGTTCATTTTCAAGCCTGCAGTAATTTGAGTATTTCTGATGATTATAGGGTACCCCATGCTTTATTACAACTCCTTCCAAACATTTGCAAAACTAGAGAGAATTCTAATTCAGGAAGCTTTTTCTAATGTCACCAACACCACACCACACACCCCTCCAGATGGGCTGACTGGGCATGTTAAGAGTAGTACCATAACTTGCCAAAAATAATACAAGAGGTCGGAATTTTCAAAATTCCTGGATATTATGCAGAAACATCAGAATCTTTGCCTTGAACAGATGTCACTAGTGCTTGTTGTCTGCCCGGTGTAATTTTGTGGATGTAGAATAATACTCTATTGCCCATCTGTATGTTAAAAGAAGAACCTAGTGCAGGCCAGAGACGTGGTTGGCTAGTGGTTGCCATGCTGGACTCGCATCTGAATAGGTTCAGATTTGAATCATACCTCTGGATCAGTCTGAGTTGGCTAGATTTTACTCCAATTGCCTTGGCATTAAATAGCCTCCATGTGTTGCTGTGCCACAAAGCCAAGTATATTAGAAACTTTTGCAGAGTATATATTGTTTATATCATTGTATTAGTTCATCTGTCCGTTATGGATCACTGCCATCTCACCTCTGTCTGCTTGGTTGGAGTCTAGGATTCATCGAATGTGGATATGTGAGAAAGCTTGCCAGTAGCTTCTTGTGGGTCAGTTTCTTCCTCCACCATTAATACTGGCCTCCATGAATAGCCTATCGTGTGCTGAAAAATGGCGTCAACAACAACATCAAATAGAATAAGCTGTTTAATATGCCTTAAGTAACAAGCCTTCTGCCTTAAAGGTGAATAAGTAACAAGCCTTCTGCCTTAAAGGTGAATTCGTCCAAAATAAATAAGGGTTTGAACCATCTAAAAATTTTACACCAAAGAAAAAAAGTATGTCACCTAAGAAAGAAAAAGCATGGCAGTTTATATATTTTCTGATATAATAACATTTTTGTCTTGGAAGTTTGCAAAATTTTCTGGCATATCACTTTTTTGTATGTATGTGACTCTTCTACTGTGAAACCAATCAATCAGGATGTGCTGTATTCCAGCAATTGCTGCTGAGATCCATATCAGCCATGGTAAAGCTTTTGAACAGCTGATGTTTATACTATTCCATAATCACCACATTGTATCCATCAGAAATTCCATACTCTGTTAGTAATTGTGTAATCTCAGATTCAGGCGCTGCTGTAATTTCTAGCACAAATTCCATCATAACTATTCTGATAGCATCAAGATCTCTAAAAGTCTTGCTGAAGTGTTTATTCTCATGATGATCTTGTGGGCCAATTACAGTGGAACAACTAGCTCAGAACATGCTTAGAAACTGTAAATATCAGGCAGAGATTAAACGAAGTTGTTGGAATGGCTCTGATAACTGGAATTTTTATAACTATAAGGGGGAGGGGGAATGTATTTATGACAAATCTTGATGCAAACATGCATGTGAAATGGCAAGCTTTGCTTAAGGTCACATAAACAGTCTGTGTTCGCAGTAATGACTCAAAAGGCATATAGATATTATATATGGTAACGTTTTACTTTTATCTTGTTTGACTGGAATTTATATAACCATATGTTTGCATTTATTTGGAAATTTTTATCTTCCTAATGTGTGGATAATTTTTGCCATATATACATGCTTATACATCAGGTCAAGCTGCAGATATCAAAGATCCTCATCTCCTGTAACATTATGTACCTGCATATCAGGGTTGTTCTACTGGTTACTTTTAATGAACTACACAGCCCAAGATCTTCTGGCGTGTTATACAATGGCAGAATTGGGTCTGTGTAGTTTGCAGTTTGCACTCAACTTGTGAGTGAGTACATATGGTTCTTTTACATTTTTAAAACTATATAGCCAGGATTGTGCTGACATGCCTCTATACACACGTAGCATGAAAAAATGTTAAGTTTAGATTTAGTTTGAAAAAAAAAATTTGAGTTTTGTAGATTGGAACAAGATAAATCCTAAAATATAATATTTTTTTTCTTTACGACTAAATTTAGCTATGAGTAGATAATGGTGTGAATTAGAATTGTACTATGGGACTGTCTTGAGAAACTGGCTGTGGTCATCCTAAACATTGGTTTTTTGTGAGACTTGCACCTCAGATGCCATTAGAGCAGGGTAAAATGTGTCTCCACACTTTCAAGATCTTGAGGGACATACAAAATTTTCAGTGGAACAAAGAACATACTAGAACATACACGAGACTTGCCAATAACTTGTATAATATTTTGAATATTTTGCACCTGGTAAAATGTTTGTTTCTCCATATTATTTACCTAAAGAAAGAATTAGATGCCAAATTCTGTCCCTGCAAACTTTTTTCTTCAGAAATTAAATCCCACGTGTCATTAATTCAACTTTGAAAATGGCCATTTGTGAAATGAATTGCCATCTGAAAATTAAAATTGCCTTTGTTGATTTTGGCAATACTGTTGCCTATATAGACATGGAAGTCTAAATGTGCAAGTGCTTGCTTACATCTCTTAGGAAATGGCTGTTCACCCCCTAAAACCCTGCAGGCATATTTTACAAAATGTTCATAAAAATATTGAAACACAACAACATATCATACCCAGGGGACACTGGCTAATCATTATTAGATAAAACAGGACTGAACATTATGGGAAACTCAGTATCATAATGAATATCAAAAACCCCCTCAAATTTCAGGTCAGGAGGATAAGGGTTAAGGTCACTGTAACTGAAAGAAAAGTGGTTTCATCACAAGACTGCAATTTATCAATATGGGCATATCATGGCATTTTTAGTATTCTTGATGAAAGCTGCTCTTTATATTTTTGCATAGCAAACATTGCTCAGCTTTCCATTTTGCTTATTTCTCTATGTCTTGCTGTATGCCTAAGCTGATCCAATTTATCAGATAGTCTTTTATGAGATGCCAAATGGGAGCAATTTATGTGGGATACATAATTGAAAATAAGCTTCTGTTTGTGTTTTCTGATATTTATCATGATTCCAAGCAATAACTTTTCCTGTTTTCTTGTTATGTGTCATTGTAAATTATTCTCCATTGCAAAATGCAGGTATGTTTTGAAAATAGAATCATACAAGGTGGTCTGAATTCAACATCTGGATTGAACACCCACCTATTTCCGACACCACCAGCCATGCCAGCTCCTGGCACAAGTTTGGATGTTCTACTGTACATATGTTATGACTTGTGAGAGAACCACCTGTCTTATTTTTTGGCAGTACATGTACATGGATATTGTCACAAAATCAAGTGAACTTATATGGCCCTGCATCCATCATGCATCATTCAACAAATTTGATTTATTCTCAGAAATCACCAACCTAATTTCAGCTCAACTTGGACATCCTATGGCAAAATGACCTTTCAATTTGATACACCCAATTCTGATTCTGTCATTTTTTTGTCAAATTCTGTTAAGCAGGGTGAAGTCAGTTAAGAGTGTTTCTAATTATATCAATGGCAGCCAATTAAGAGTGAATGACCAAATCTGAGATAAAGTTGTTGTTCTTGTTCTGGGGCTTAATGCCACTTTTCAGCACAGATAGGCTGTACATGGTGGCCAGTAATAATGGTAGAGGAAGAAACTGGAAATCACAAGAAACTACTGGCAAGCTTTCTCACATATCCACATTCAGAGAGCTCTTTAAGCCACTATTTGAGAGAAAACATCCCAAGGTTGAAATTGAAGGTGTTTTGCATTTATGCCAATGATACTAATATGGCAGCCATGACTAAAAATAGATAAATGTACAAGTAACTTCATTTGAAAACTAAATAAATAAATAATAAATAAATAAATAAAAGCTTGTTAGAATTTGACAAACTTTGACAGAAAGCATCTTGACATTGAGTGCTTTCAGTATCTTGACAATGTTTTGTATGTGCCATCAGATACAGTAAAATCTGTTTTGAGAGACCACTGCTATGGGAGACCACCTGTTTTGAGAGACCCTTATTTTCTGACAGAAAGGGTGGTCTTTCAAGACAGGTTCTACCATCAGAATGAAAATGCAAAAATGCCAATGTTGTTTATGTGCCATCAAATGAAGATGAAAAATAGAAAAACCTTGCAACAGTTGTTTCAGTGGAGTATATGAGGTTAACAGCAATTGAAGGAATAGGAAGCACCCTACTGACACAGATTTTTGGGCCAACATTCAACAAAAGTAACATTTTTTTCTCTGTGTAAGGTGTTAGTCTGTATTTATCTGATGCTAATTTTCCCATGCTTGCTTAAAAACAAACTTCTTTTTTCACAAAAATTGGCTCAGAATATCTTTGTTTGGTACCATATATATTTGCGTAAAATCCAGCTGTGAACAACATTGATCTGCCATCATCTGATGCACGGGTCGATCATGGTCTTTGTTGTTTGTTCTTCTAATGAACTGCATAGATACAGATTTGCTGGCACATTATGCAACTGGGCAGATCTGGGTTTGTGCAGTTTACAGTTGGACTCAACTTGAATGAGATATATATGGTAACAAGTCTGTCTCCTAATATTGATAAATATTAGTGATCTGTCCCAGAAATTTAAAAGTAAAAGATCATAATTTTTAATTGATTTATTGTACATGAAAATCAAACTATTAGAGCTAATATAGTAATCGAAAATAATTTTTGGAGAAAAAAAAGAATCTACAGCAATTATTTTCCAGTTCTCATTTTTTATAAAGCATGCTGCTACCACCACTGTTATTATGTTGTTACCAGCCTTTGCTATTCTGTTGCCAACCATTCTATTATATTGTTTGCCAACCAAATATCAGTTCAGACATATCCGCCTTGATTGATGTAGCAGGGTATTTTAATGTATTCTGTTATCTTTTTCTTATGTCCAACCTTGTTTAAGTTTTGTGCCTCCATTGTTTACAGCTGGGGCATCTTGGTTTGGTCATGTCTCTGTCTGCCCAAGAAATCTTGTTAGCAAATTGTATATAAATAACTCTGTTTAAACAAAATGAAAATTTTAGAGATATGTATTTTGATTTGTTTTTGTTATATGGTTTAATGCCATTTTTCAGCACAAGTTAGGCTATACATGGTGGCAAGTATATATAGTGGAGGAAGAACCTGGGAAAACCCTGGAAAGAACCACCGACCCACGAGAAGCTGCCAGCAAGCTTTTTCACTTAGCCACGTTGACTGAGCCCTAGAACCCACATAGAAGTGAGATGGCATTGATCCATAATGGTTACCACTCAGCCATTGGGGGCCCTGAGATGTTTTAATCAGTAGACAACCTTGTTAAATTTTAAATTTGATAAGTAGACAACCTCATTAAATTTGATATGCAGACAATCTTATTAATTGTATATGCAGACAACCTTTTTCAATTTGATATGCAGACAACCTCATTAATTTTATGTGCATACAACCATTTTCAATTTGATATGCAGACAACCTCATAAATTTTATATGCATACAACCATTTTCAATTTGATATGCAGACAACCTCATAAATTTTATATGCATACAACCTTTTTCAATTTGATGCAGACAACCTTATTAATTTTATATGTAGACAACCTTTTTCAATTTGATATGCAGACAACCTCATTAATTTTATATGCAGACAACCTTTTTCAATTAGATATGCAGACAACCTCATTAATTTTATATGCAGAAAACCTTTTTCAATTTGATATGCAGACAGCATCATTAAATTTTATATGTGGACAACCTCATTAACATTGATATGTAGACAACCTCATTAATTGTCAGGCCAATACAATATTTTTATCAGTTCAGTACACATTTTAAAAACTTTCTGGGGTTGTTTCTTTTTGAAACTTGTTTCAAAATGACATCATTAGTACACTTAATGTATAACCATTCAAGATAAACAAAAGAAATGTGAAAGGCAAATTTTACTTAGTTGTATTTTGTGGGCTTTACAACAATTTTTCATTTGTTTTGTGTATGATGATGTCAATTTTCTTGCTAATGTAGCAACTTTTTAAACATTTTTCAAAACTTTTAAATTTTTTGAGACCTGGACATTTTTGGTTCAACGTAGAGGAGGTATTTTACACAAACAAATCTTGTTACCTACAAGATTGATGCAACTTCATCCATGTGTCTTTATGAGAACAATGCAGATAAAATTAAATATCACTGTGACCTATATTTATTTCATCAACTTTAAGTTTTACATACAGATCATTTTCTGGTAGATTGTTGACTGCAGTGTCATGAAACTTTTTGTGAATACAGCTTTTTTTTAAAAAAATGGAAGTTTCCAACCCAAACTAGGTCACTGTGTCAGAGCATTCTAGTTTTATGAACATGCTTCTATTTGTTCTAATGTATGTACACATATGCAGCTCCACATAGAAATGTTTTTCCAGTTTCCAATTACTTGTGCAATAAAACATTTGGTCAGCCATTTAGCCCCAATTGTCTGTCTGTCTGACATGTTTCATAAGTATTATCTGTTTTGTCATTCAGAAGAAAGATGTGGCATCCATTTATTGACTAATCCAACAAGACAGAAATAAGTAGAAATTAGGCACATGTGAATCTTCAGCATTTAGTACTTCAGCCTTCAGTCTCAGTGGGGTAGATTTCATGCCACAAAAAATGCTGTATCTCTCCTGTAATATGCACAGAAGCACAGTCTGAATTAGCTTAGAGGTTTGGCATTATAACAAATTAGATAAAACATGATCAGAATAGCATAGATTGTTTATTATCTCAGTTGAAAAGATTCCAAAAAATGGTATTAAATTAATGATTGCAAAATACTGTCTTGTTTATAACTTAGGAAAAAACAGCCAAAATAGGAGGGATATACAATATATTTTTATAGAGATTTGCAATATACATTACCTGACATGAAAGACAAGAACAAAGATTTACTGATTACAGTAGATCTTGTGTGAAAGACCAATCCTTCTGCCAAATAATAAAGGTCTTTTAAGACAGGTGGTCTCTCATGACAGGTCATGATACATATAATGAATAAAACTATGCATTTAGAATCTGGTCTCCCAAGACAGATGGTCTCTCATGGCAGTGGTCTTTCAAGACGTTTACTGTGCATGTCCTAGTTCTAAGAAGCACTGCTTTGAGAGACTGTTTTATATTCTGTCAGTTATGATTGCATATTATGAAGGGGGTGTTATTTGCCCAACTGGAGTGTTGAATAGTTGCCCCAAAAATATAGATCAAAAATGATTTTAAAAAAATAGGTCAGAAATGCAGAAAACATGTACAAATGCTGCAGGTTTAATAAGTGAATAGGTATTGACATGGAATGTATGTAGGCTAATTAGGTTCTAATTACAGTAGTTTGGTTTGGTTGGCTGTTTTTTACTGCACAGCCAAGGCAATTAGACACTTGCTCATTTTTGATCCATTGTCTCAGTTGGGAATCTACTGTTCTGCAGGAAAAGTATATTGCAAAACTTATGTTAATTTCCATTTATGAACAATGAGGCATACTGAGCTTGTACTAGAAGACCTAAAGATAGAATGTTATACAGTGGTCCCCCTCTTATACGGCCACCCCTTCTGTACTTGGAAGTGGCCTTATAAGATGGGTGACCTTTCCAGAGGGGGACTAAATTTTTTGTGAGAAGTATATGTAATGTATATAGTAAGAAAGCTACATTCTTCAAAGCATTTAATATCTTCATTTAAAAGTAACATTAATTATTAAATTTTTTTTTTTGTTATAATAATAAACTTATTTCAACTCAGTATGCATTCATAATACTTATTCTTGGCGTAAGAATGATATGTGAATGGGTGTTGTTGTTAGGAATATTGCACAATCATTAAAAAATGTCATTTAAAGCTTGGTACATACATAATTTTCTTTCCATTTACTTCATTTTCAAACTGCTGCTGAATAACCTCCTTATCATTTATGATGTTGTTTATTTGAGTTTTGTCTGCCTAAAATTGTGTGTTTTTAAAAGTAGTGATCTTGTCATGTGATTCATTAGTCACAGTCTGGTACCCTTTTGTATTTACATTTCTTTACACTAAGTGAGAGAAGTTAAAACAGCTTCAATATGTACCACTAACTTGTGTATTGCACATCATTACCACCATGTTACTGCTATACAATAATTGTGATTCTTGACAATTATCAGAGTGGCTAAACTGTACATCTCTAACAACACTGCAGTAAGGCTAATTGGATTACGTGTACTTACCTTTTTGTATGGATTACAATCTGAGTATTTCTTGGCTTTATGGAATAAATGTGGCTTTTTATGAGGTGTAAATGATATAATATTAAATTTAGCAGTACACCTACTTTAGTTAACACTTCTTTGTAATGAAAAC
The DNA here is from genome assembly GCA_016746295.1 of Potamilus streckersoni. Taxonomy (NCBI): domain Eukaryota; kingdom Metazoa; phylum Mollusca; class Bivalvia; order Unionida; family Unionidae; genus Potamilus; species Potamilus streckersoni. The sequence continues at coordinate 641,890 of JAEAOA010000405.1, forward strand.
CAGACATCCTGAAACACAAATTGGATTACTAACACACATTATGAATAAAATACTGGTTCTCCACACATATTACAAAATAAAATGTGGCTGCTTGTGAGGGGTAAATTATATATTTTTGCACTAATATGCTGGTAGTGTTAGTGGGGTGGCCTTTCATGAGTACTTTTGAACACAAATTTTTCAGTGCTGACAGATTCTGGCCATAAGGAGCTGGTGGCTTCAGGTGGGGGGGGGCACTGTTCAAGATGGAGAACACTGTAACTGAAACTTATGCTGAATATAAATAAGGCCCAGTGTTACATTATGTATCGTTATAACATGAATTAATTCTTAACTTCTAACAAATGTTTAACAAAAAATACATGCTAAGTTTCAAGGTATTGATTTTATATAAGCCTAGTCTTTTTCTTTTAAGATATTATTGATATTTTTAGGTTTTCTTTTTCTGTTAAGGTGCTATTGAATTTTTAGGCCATGTCTTTCTAAGTTAAGATGCTATTGATTTTTTAGGCTGTCTTTTTCTGTTAAGATGCTATTGACATTACAGGCTGTCTTTTTTCTGTTAAATTCTCTTGATATTTTTAGCTCACTTGGTTGTAATATATGCTTTTAACTACACTATACAGGGGTGGGGATGAGGTATGTGATCATGTTTTGATCAAACTTGGAATATAGGTTTATGTTATCAGCATCTCAAATAAATTCAAATTTATGCATATTAATGATGTGATCGTTCCTTGCAATAAGTGAGCTTGCTGCTACTCCAGAATTTGATAATGAGCAAAATAAACAGTTAAAGAGGTAATCTTTAATCTAATTGGCTAGGCTTGCATCTGATTGGCTAAGCCTGATCTTGCATCTCATTTACTGAGACTGATCTTGCATCTCATTGGTAAAGACTGATGTTGCATCTCATTGGCTTAGACTGATCTTGCATCTCATTGGCTTAGACTGATCTTGTAACTGATTAGCTAAGCTTGTTAATCTAACCCAATTTCTGACCTGATTGTTGGAATTTATGCTTATATAATATGGATCTCACATAAAAATTTTAATCACCTTCATTTATAATGACCAGTATAGACACATATTGATGAGGCATCCAATCTTACTGGATCACATTTTTTCAAATCTGGAGATCATTTTTTTAAAATGTAATTTTGATTAACCATGGTAAATTGATGTGAATTATCAAGAGTTTGTTAGGAGCACCTAGTTTTAAGTGAAACTAGAAATAGCTCATATTTTATGCAGTAATGGAATCAATCTTGTTTTCCTCTAAAACACCAGCCTTCAGGCTCTTAGTAAAGCAAGGGAAGTACCAGTAGCTGATTTTGTCTGTTCAGAATCACAGGTTATAATTAAAGATCAGAGATTCTTTACACATTTATAAATATGTATTTCCAACTCATTTTTTCCTCCAATATTGATTTTGCACCAAAGAGAATATATTTTATGTTAAAACCATAGCTGCCCTTTTAAATTTATATGCAGACAATAATTTATTATAAAAAAATTTTGCAAGATTTGAAATTCTGAACTATTTGAAAGCAAGTTTATTATGTTTGGTGAAATAATTCGATATTTACCATTATTTGCCAGTTAGACTGCCTGAAATATTTATCTATTTTGTTTTCACATGTATTATGCATTTCTTTATGGACTATATATTCAGTGCCATTACTAAAAAAATAATTTGGTAACATGCTGTTATTCTGAAACATGTCTGGATTTTATTATCATGTGTGCAAAAATGAAGTGTTAAAAAACAAGGAACCTTTGACTAACATAATTTCATGTGAACGTTTGTAACTGTGTTGACCACAAATTAACTCTTTGTAAATTTAACGTAAAAAAAAATATGACTTTAGTTATGAGCAAGAAAACTGCATATTAAGTAATTAATTAGGCAGTTATCACTAGAATTCTTTTTTGTTGGATTGTAGTAACATAGGTACAAACTAACATGATGTAAAGTTTGTAAGATAGTTTACCAGAATTGCCAATTGAAATGACCCTTTAATGGTATTTGTACTGAAATATACCTTGTGCTAAGAATAGACCATTACATCATTGCTAAGAATAGACCATCAACATCACTGTAACCAGTAATTACAAAAATTGTACTGCTCTGACCACTAGTGGTTAAAGTAACTGCACTGGATGAGGTGTAGGAGAGTCATACCAAAAACTTTTAAAAATAGTGCTTACCTCACTAGGCACTCTGCATTAAGAGGTTATGGTTAGGACTGGTTGACCTGGTGTCAGGATTATAATGTGAGTGGGTGTGACATGATGCCCCAGTGTTAAACATCACTTTAAACTGCCACACTGTAAACATTGTACTAATAATACAGAAACTTTTTTAAAGTTACATTAAAAATACATACATACATACACACACACACACATTTAATTGCTGAAGATCCTCCAGATAATGAATTCATGAAATGCAAGAATATATAAGACAAAATAATAATAATAATAATAATAATAATAATAATAATAATAATAATAATAATAATGACAAGAAACATTATTTTGTGAGCATATCTTAGTAATAACATAATTTCCCCCTCCCTCCATCCCCTCCCTATCACTGAGGATACATTAAGTATAATATTACAAAGTGTATACATGTACATGCATTTTGAGCATTTCCGTTGACAACTGCAAGATTTTCCTTCACAACTGTATTAGCTTCCTTGACATTTAAATTATGTTTCCATCAGTAATGTATCAATTTCAGTTGCTGAAGTAACAAGGAGTAAATTATTACAGATGTATCTTGTTTTGCAGTGCTGGCTTATCCTGCATTTCACAGTGGGTGATATCTGATGTGTAAACACTTAATGAAGTGTAATCTTACAGTAAATAAACATTAAATTGTTATCTGGTGGAAGATGTACTTTCATTTGCAAGATAGACTATCAGTCCCTAATGCACTCAACCTGATAACAGTATTAACACATGCTCATGTTTGTTTGTACCCCCCCTACTGATAAAAAATGATGATAAAGGCATGAAGGATACAAAAAAAATGCACAAAACTAAGTCATTTTTATTCATCAATTTATAATTTCTAATGGGATTGTCGCCAGGTTGTCTCAAACAGTGTTAATTTACAGAGGTTTCAAATCAAAAGTGAGTTTTTTAGTCGCACATTAGCCATATTTGCTAGTCATTTTAAGCAGATGTTATTTAGTTGACTATCTTTGATAATGTCAGTAATTCTGCCAAATTTCGAATTACATCATTTTCAACACATGAATGTTCCTCCTTTTCTTTGTTCAATTTATTTTAGAAATATTAAAACTTGACATTGCAAATATTGGTCATATTTGGTAATTTTTACTGAAATGGACTTTTCTAAAAAACCAGAATAGGACAGTCAGAAGTCTTAAAGCAAGAGCACCTGCTAGGTTTGAAATGCCAGAAAGTTGACGGTGTTAGGGACCCCAAGATAAAAATTGCTATTTGATGAATGAAAGTGACTAAGTTATGATATATCCTTGATGCTTTTTTTAAAAAAACAATTGTTAGGGGGATACAAACAAATAGAAGGCTGTGCAAATACTAATTACTTGTATTGATTTTGTTAAACTTTGTCTTTCAGAAACTGTGGTTGATGGTTTAGTTTTTGGGTTTTTTAAACAGCACTTTCAACAAATTAGTAGCTATATCAGTTTGAAGTAATGAGAGCCAAATGACTTCCTCAGGGACACACCCAAAGCAGCAGGGTGGTTATTGTAAGAGTGACCCTTGGGTTACTAGTTGGACACACTATCAACTAAGCTTCTGCAGCTTTCTGGCAACTTGCTGAGAGATTATAACCAATTCACTTATCTGTATAAAAGTTAATGGGTTCGGTTCCTAAAGACAGGGCAGTTTTTTCACCATGGTTTGCCTAAATTATATCTGCATAGAGTTTAAGATTGTAGTAGCAAATATGAAACTGGGGAGGGAGGGGTGGTATAAGGTTTATTTACATCAAGTGGATACACTTTTATCCTATTACCTAAGCATATAGTGATATTATCGAGATGATCTCCCCTTTCAATCCATACCATTACTCAGCGAGCAGAAGGTCGTGGGTTCGAACCCCAGCCAAGTCATGCTTAAGACTTTAAAAAAAAGTATGGTACTAGCAGCTGCCTCACTTAGGTCGCAGCATTAAAAGGTTGATGTTAGGACTGGTTGACCTGATGTCAGGATAATTATGTGACTGGGTGGGACATCAGCCTGGTGTCAGGATAAGGTTATTAGGAGGTGGATCATCATGCTGCATGTATACGGTATGTTGCCCCAGTGCTGAGACATTACTATCAACAATCACACTGCAGACATCATAGTGATATGACTAAAAATTCTTAAAGCTCTTTTAAAAACTTCAAATCACACAAATCACTGCTCATCTATCCTCTTAACTTTGGGCAGCTCAGTTTTGTTTCAGTTTGTTTTGTATTTTCCCAAACGTTTGGCTTTCAATTCCAAACCAGTGAAAGCTAACAAGAGTCAGGTGAATCCAGGTTACTGTGTATGCTTGCTTGGGTAAAACTGCAAACAACAAAGATCCAGATCTGTCATAGCTTAATGGCAACTACAGGTCAGGGCCTACCTTGTTCTACTGATTGCTTCTACCAAATAGCACAAATAGCACATACCCAGATCTGCTGGCACTCTCTGGGTCTATGCAGTCTGCATTTGGACTAGTCTCATAAGCAAGTATATATGGTAAGATTTCCAAAGTACCTGTCTTAAATACATAAAGAATGCTATCATCACAGATGAGCCAGGATTCATTGCATGGTTTTTGTAAAACCATGAAAATCCATAATTTGATTGGTTGTCTTTATTTTAAAAAGATGGTTTTAGCATTGATTACTCCATGAATTTGTGGTAAAAGTTTTAAAAGTTGTTTAAAACTTGAATTTATAAGAAAGTAAAAAACATTCAAACTGAATAATAATATTAATTTTGGTTATTTACATATTGTAGAAAAAGATAAGGAATAAATAAATGGATAAAATTTGGTGAATAAAATGACACAGCAACAGTAGCAAATCTCAAAATCTGCAAATATTTGCAAATTGGTATCCCACAGATACAACTGAATTCAATATATTCTGAATTGGCATGTATATAAAGCTTAATTTGCTCACAGATAAATGTTTTTAAAAAAGCAGAGATAATGGAATGATGGGATTTTGTGGCTTTCTTATATAATGAATAGTGAAAATCTCAAGTTACACCAGATCCTAGCAAGGATCTTAAGTGTCAAACATGGTTTAGCATTTTAAGAAAAGACAGGTGATTCCCAGTACATTGTACCTCAACACTCTTATCAGGGTGTCAGCCAAACCAGCAAACTGCTCACCAACCCAAATTACACAGCCAGCCCATAATGGCACAGTGTAGATCAATGCAGAGGCTGGTATTTGTCCTCCCTTTCCTGGGCTGGCCATGTTCTGCCTGTTCTATAGGAACATCATAAGGTCAAAGGTCAAGCAAAAGTGAAAGGCCCAGCACTAGGCCTGAAGACCTAGCTCTAAGGCTGAGTGCCTCCTTGGAATAGCAATGCCACCCCAATTGGATGACATCCAGCCAGGGCAGTGTGTTCTTCCAAGGGGGTCATCGCCCAGCTCAGGGCAAGGAGAGCACCTGGCAGGGGCCTCCAGCCTAGGACTATAACCAGTCAGGAAGCACACAGTATAATATTTGTAGTAGTAGTCAAGAATCAAGCCTCTAAACACATTGCTTGCTTACAGTTCAAGAAAAGGGGAATCTCATTAACTATACTTTAACACTTTGCATAAGGGACCCCTCATAGTCTTAAAGCAATGTCCTTACGGATCACTGCCATCTCACCTCTGTCTGTGTGAGTTTGAGTCTAGGATTCGACAAATGGATATGTGAGAAAACTTGCCAATGCCAATAGCTTCTTGTGGGTCGGTGGTTCTTTCCAGTGATTTCACTGTTTCTTCCTCCACAATTAATACTGGCTGCCATGTATAGCCTATCTTGTGCTGAAAATGGTGCTAAACCCACAACAACAACAACACTTTGCATAAAGAACACTATATTCACAACACACTGATTTTTGATGTAAAAAATTGAAAAAGCCAAACTGGACAATCTTAGTGTATTTGATGCTAAGACCATCATATGATCTTGTTCAGTGCTGCAAAGTACACATAGGTAACATTAGTTTACAATTGGTTCAGGAAAGGCATGGAATAATTTATGTATAAATAAATCTATTAAACCAGCCATCACTGGGTGGAAGAACTAACCAGCCAAAATCAGTGATTAATGAGTACTTTTTAATCTTGTGAATGAGTTATTTTATTTCAGAATTTCATTTTATATACCAATATTTATAGGTGAAAATATTGATTTTAATTTCTTCAGTATACAAAAATGAGTGGTCTGAAGTGCTGTCCATTAAGGATCACTGTCATCTCTCCTCTGTCTGCATGGGTGTGATTTTAGGATTGGCAAATGTGGATATGTGAGAATGCCTGCCATTAGCTTCTCATGGGTTGGTGGTTCTTACCTGTGATTTCTCGGTTTCTTCCTCCACCATTAATACTGACCACCATGTATAGCCTATTGTGTGCTGAAAAAAAATGGTGTTAAACCCCACAACAACAACAACAACAACAACAAAAATGAGTCATGTAATGCCAGCAAGCTGACTATTCTAATTAAGGTACATGTAATACTATTACAAGAAAATGGCAAAAACACAATTATGTATAATACACTCTTTTCCATGTGTAACATGGGGCAGTATTTATGTGCACACTCTGTTGGTAATATCTACTTTGCAGGGAAATGTTATCTTGTAGAAAAACAAACCCAAAAATGTCAGTGTTACGGCCAAACATTTAACATTCTTATATGAATCATATCTAAAATCTTTGAAAACAAAGGTCCAGTCCAATACCAGTTAACAATCAATCTAAATATCACAGCAGTTTCAGCTTTTTAGCAGCTTTCTATAGATCAAAGAACAAAGCCTCATCTAGTGAGACACTTTTAAATTACAGCTGAATTGCTTGTGTTGTAGTACATAGCCTTATTGTTCTTTAATACAATTTGTTACCATAACTAACAGGGAGTTAGTATGTGGTTAAATACAATCTGTAAATTTAATTATAAGTGAACAATTTTAGTCAGCTAATTTTGTTCATGGAACATTAACCTCAGAGTAAATACTGCAATTATTAGCAATCAGATGCATTATAATGGGTCCCACTTGCTATATTTTGCTTGGCAGCTGCCTGAAACAGATGAACCTTTGTTGAGAAACAAGGTTAAGCAGATAGTCATTGAGGGCCATAAAATCCTGGAACTGCTGATTAAGTTGTGCTTCAGATACCACAGTTCTGAGCATGGGCAATCAAGGGGAATAACTCTAGTAAATTTCATGGATTGCTGAAAATACTCATTCAAGCTCTCACTGATAACACAGCATGCCATATTTCATTGATATCCAATAAACATTGAAAAAAGAAGTTGTGATTTGAAAACTAAACTTAGAATAGGCAATCAGGGGTAATAACTCCTTAGAATGGAAAGCTGTGGTTTTCTGCACAAATTATTACAGGATTTGGTATGCAGTTTGATATTCATGAGACCTGAACTAAACGTTGTACATCATTTAGCAGGATTTTGACTCCTGATAGTCATACCCACCCACTTTGATTTCATTACAATCACTTCCTAATTTTAAACAAATTTAGTTGGCAGCTTGTTATTAAGGAGACCTTTTGGCAGATTTCTGGCCCTTGATTGTCAGTCATGTTCACTTTTCTTTCTGTTCAATAGCTTTATGTTGATGACACGATTGTTTGGTTGGATTTTTCAGCATTCAGTCACACTGCTTTGGTGGCCTAAATGGTTAGTGCTTCCACCTTGGATGCTAGAGGTCATGGGTTCGAACCCTGGCTGAGTCATACCAAAAACTTATAAAAATGGTACTAGTGCCTTGCTTTGCGCTAAGCATTTAAGAGATTTGTGTTAGGTCTGGTTGGCCCATGTTAAGATAATGGATATGACCTGATCATATGTGTATGCAGCATGATGCCCCCATGCTAATCATCACTATAAACTGCCACACTGCAGACATCATAGCAATATGACTGAAAATTTGTGAAAAAATTAAAAATCCAAATCATAAACACAAAAATTTTCAGGCCATTGCAAAAATTTAGCAATTTTTTTTTTGCATTTGTGATGCAGCTTTTGATGTGAGTAAATGATATTTGGTATTCTTTATGCATATATACATATACATAAATACCTTGCATAATTGCAATTATATAAATTTGTATTTTTTGCTCCTCAAGCAATTGGCCATCTCTTTTTCTTGTTTTGGTCAGCATGTTACCTTAGTCTACTGCATAGACATACAAAACTGCTGTAAAGATGTATGAGTCTGCCATGTAGACATAACAAATCCACTGTAGAGACATACCAGAACTTTCACTCCAAAATGCTGATGTCTTGCACATTGCACATTAACCTATTCATGTAAACCTCTTAGATAATAAACATGTGCACATATAAACCACAGCTTATGTTCATGGAATATATAATAATCTTTCCCTGATCTATTTGTATATTGGGTAAAGTTTTGGAATAAAGATACCCTGGTGGGGCATGTCTGCCCTATGAATCAAATTCTTGTTTTACCTTCATTTCTGACAAATCAGATATGACAATTCTGCCTGCAGATGGCAGTGTTGTGTCTGTAGTCCATTTCATGTAGGTTCACACAGAGGTGGTTTGTTATCCACTGGACCAGTAAAGATATTAAGAGATTGTAGTGGATGGCATCATCCCTCAAATGGGTTGGAAGTTGTCTTATAGATTGAATCCTGTAATCTAGGAATTCCAAAGGAGGCTAATAAGTCATGCTGTGTGCATACCATATATATACTCATCTGAATCTATATTTATACCCTTGTAATTATACAGAATCCATACTCCTGTGAATCTATGTCTACCCATGTAATCATCCCATGTTTGAATTTATGTGTATCTGTCTTTCTATCCATGTAATCATACCATATCTATACTCTTGTGAATTTGTCTATCCATGTAATCATACCATGTCTATACACATAAATCTATGTGTCTACCCATGTAATTATACCATAAATATACTGGTGTCATTCTTTCAGCCCAGGTAATCATACCATACATATATATATATATATATATATATATATATATATATATATATATATATACTTGTGAATTTACCTGTCCACCCATGTAATCATACCATATCTATATTCTTGTGAATCTACCTTTCTTCCCATGTAATTATACCATATCTACACTCCTGTGAATCTACCAGTCCACCAATGTAATCGTACCATATGTTCTTAAGTAATTTCACAACCTAACTGTTTATGTAAATGTTTCATATTTACCTGTGTAAGCTTTGCATATCAACCTTTGTAAGCATTCCACATTTACCCTGCATAAATAGTATCATAGCAAGAATAGATCTGGGTCACTATCACTCAGTCCACCAATGTAATCGTACCATATGTTCTTAAGTAATTTCACAACCTAACTGTTTATGTAAATGTTTCATATTTACCTGTGTAAGCTTTGCATATCAACCTTTGTAAGCATTCCACATTTACCCTGCATAAATAGTATCATAGCAAGAATAGATCTGGGTCACTATCACTATCAGTTAATCCGAAACAACCTGTCAGAAGTAGTGTCATGGTCAAAACCAAATCTCAAGCTCAAAGCCAGATCTGGTTTTCCAAATATCTCAAAAAGTCCTGCACTTGGGTAAAGGAAGAAGCCTATTGATTTGGGAGTTCAAGGTCATTGTGACAGGAAGCCTATTGATTTGGTGGTTCAAGGTCATTGTGACAGGAAGAAGAAAACTGTTTTCAGCATAAAATTTTTATTGTTCAGTCAACTTCATCAAAATTAGTGGATGACTAAGACATTAAGAAAGAAGGTACTGATTTGGAAGTAAATATGTCAAAGGTCAAAGTAAATAGGTCAAAGTCACCAACTGAAAGAATAGTTTGTGGAGGGATTAAAGAGGTGTTTTGAGTTAGAGTTCCAAAGTTCAAGGTTATTATGGCTTGAAGAAAAATGGAATTTTGCAGAATGACTTCTGTTTTAGAGTTAATACCTTGACCAAACTTTCTAAATGGCTTGCAGTAAGGGCACTAGAGAAACCTGTAGGTTTTGGTATTTAAAAGTCAGAGGACTGGCCCCTGAAGCCTGATTTCCTCCCAGTCTATTTGTTTTCATAAGTTCAATAGTTTGATGTCTAGTAAAGTATCAATCAACATCAGTCAGTTAATAGTGAGAAGGACTTGTGAAGATCCAGCAGGACAAAATAATTTCTCAATATAATAGTCCTTCTTGCAACTGAGAAAGTTGTTAAATTCAAGGCCAGAAGTTATGTAATAATGGGGTCTATGCAGACAGCAAAAACTTACTAGTATGATGGTGGGGGACCAGTATTTTAGGATGAAATGTTATATCATTGGTTTTTCATTGCTGGAGAAGTAAAATTTTGTTATAAAAGGAGTGTACCCAGTGATATACATACATGAGTATATATATGGTAGTAATACATATGTGTTAATTAGAAGACCAGTCCTTAGTACTTGATTGACCATCATCTCTCCAGATAATTAACTGCAGCAGAGCCTGATTTATGATAAGGAAGTACTGCCTTTTATCTCCTCAAGGGTAACAATGGACCACCTTGCATGCTAATTTTTGTATCAAGAGACAACACACAATACTAACTATTTTTAAAATTATTTCTGTGTACATATGAAACTGAATATAAAGTGCAAATGTATGTGCACTCCAATTTTTCCATTTAATTCATATGAAAGGTCATCAATTATATTTCCACATGAGCCATGCAAAATAATGTAAACCATGTTTCCATCTGGATTAAACTATGCTGACAGAAAAATCCAACTTCACTTTTAAAAACTGATTAGTCATACATGGAATTGTTACCTAAATGTCTTCTGAGTTCAGGCTAACATGGGTAAATGAGAAAGCCTGCCAGTTGCTTGTCGTGGGTCGGTGGTTATTCCGGAGTTTTCCAGGGTTCTTCCTCCACCATTAATACTGGCGGCCATGTATAGCCTATCTTGTGCTGATACATGGCGTTAAATCTTATAACAACAACAATAACTTAAATGTAAGCCACTGTCCATTTTTTAAAATGTTTTGTTTTTACTTTTAATATTATAGTTGGGTATTGGCGGCACTCTTCTCACACAGTACATATGATGATATACATCTGACTTGAACATTAAGCCATGCTGCACTTAAACATTAAGCCATACTACACTGGAATATTTAACCATATGACCTTGGAACATTAAGCCATATCACACTGTAACTTTAACCATATTACATGGGAATATTAAGCCATATTACACAGGAACAATAAGTCATATATGGAACATCAAGCCATATTACACTGAAACATTAAGCTATACTACACTGGAATATTTAACCATGTTACCTTAGAACATTAAGCCATATTACACTAAAACTTTACACCAATATTACATGGGAACATTAAGCCATACTACACTGGAACTTCAAGCCATATTACACTGAAACATTTAGCCATACAACAGTAAGCCATACTACACTGGAACATTTAGCTAGACTGCACTGGAACATTTAGCTATATTATACTGGAACAATACACTATACTACACTGCAACATTTGGCCATATAACATAGGAACATTTAGCCATTTTACACTGGAACATTTAGCCATATACTGGAACATTAAGACATATTACATAGGAACATTAAACCATAACACACTGGAACATTTAGCCATATACTGGAACATTAAGACATATTACATAGGAACATTAAACCATAACACACTGGAACATTTAGCCATATACTGGAACATTAAGACATATTACATAGGAACATTAAACCATAACACACTGGAACATTTAGCCATATACTGGAACATTAAGACATATTACATAGGAACATTAAACCATAACACACTGGAACATTTAGCCATATACTGGAACATTAAGACATATTACATAGGAACATTAAACCATAACACACTGGAACATTTAGCCATATACTGGAACATTAAGACATATTACATAGGAACATTAAACCATAACACACTGGAACATTTAGCCATATACTGGAACATTAAGACATATTACATAGGAACATTAAACCATAACACACTGGAACATTTAGCCATATACTGGAACATTAAGACATATTACATAGGAACATTAAACCATAACACACTGGAACATTTAGCCATATACTGGAACATTAAGACATATTACATAGGAACATTAAACCATAACACACTGGAACATTTAGCCATATACTGGAACATTAAGACATATTACATAGGAACATTAAACCATAACACACTGGAACATTTAGCCATATACTGGAACATTAAGACATATTACATAGGAACATTAAACCATAACACACTGGAACATTTAGCCATATACTGGAACATTAAGACATATTACATAGGAACATTAAACCATAACACACTGGAACATTTAGCCTTGTTACACTGGAATATTAAGTCATTTAGCCTTATTCTAGAAAAGTACTGATTAATCTTTTTTGACACCATGAGCCACTGACAATTTTTTCTTGAAGCTAAGGGCCACAGATATGCTATAAAAGTAGGCCACTGACTTTACCTTGTCGTCAGGCACTCAGCATTAAGAGGTTAGTGTTAGGACTGGTCTGTTAGTGTTAGGACTGGTCTGCCTGGTGTCAGGATCATGTGACTGGGTGGACATCACCCCAGTGCTAGTCATGACTGTAAAATGTCACACTGCAGGACATCATTATGATATGACTGAAAAATTTTTAAAGCTACATTAGAAATCTACATCACACACACACACTGGAACATTTAGGCATACTAATGTTGGAACATTAAGGTACATTACATTGGAATATTCAGTCATACTTACATTGAACAATAAGTCATAAAAAGTGAAAATGTTCAGTTAATGAAAGAAATGAGAACATAGTACTTTCCTCACCTTGAGTTGGTTAGACATGTGATACTAAATCCAAGACTAAGACAGTCATACAGATTTATAAGTATACCGAATCTGCCTAAGTTAAAATATTAATGACATGTAGTATTAATAGTCTGTAAAACAATCCACCAAAAATAAAATATTTTTTGGGATATAAATAATGCACTACCATACTTTCATTACATTTTGTTTACATTATGTAGTTTGTGTTTGTGTTCAATTTTTCATGCACTTAAAAAGATTTTCTGTTAATTTATTCTATTTATTGAACATGGACTTATATAAGTGTAGTATTTTGTTGCACTTTTTAAAACCTGTTTTGTGAACCAATAAAGTAAGAACAATCATCAATTGTCATACTGACATATATATATATATATATATATATATATATATATATATATATATATATATATATATATATATATATATATATATATATATATATATACACACACACCTTTCTAGTTACCCTCTGGCTGTTCTTTGAATAACTGCCTTTGACTCTGTATTTGAAAGGGCTTTATTATATAATAGGCCACACACACCCACACACCATTTTATAAACATATGGTGGTATGGCCCAGAACTTATAATTAAAGAAATATGGTTCCAGTTGTACCTATCAGGAGATAAAAGATTAAAAGATAATTTGTATTGTCAATTAGCTTGCAAAGAAGGGTCAAGTGTTGCAATTTGTTTCTAGGAATGGAGCCAAAACAGAAAATACTGTACAAGTAATACCATCCATTAAAAGTCACAAGGGTTTTGCATGGATGGTAATTACTATTATATTATTTGACCTATGACAGGCCCAGGAAGCCAGCCAAATAAATCTGTCACTAATTAGGGTGTGTGGTTATAAAAAGGCCAATATATATTTTGGAATGTTTGCAAGTTGGGATTTATTATCCACTATTTTGAAATGCATTTTCTTTTGTATCATTTTTTTTAAAAATTCATTGCAGTTAAAATCATGATGTGTTTTATGTCATTATCCTATTATATACACAACTTGCATAATATAACCTTTATGCTTGGGTTTTGGTTCAGTGTTATACAACACAAAAATAGAAGTAGGTTATTTAGTGCCAAGGCAATTGGATTCAGGTGCATGGTAGAGGGACTTGCCACACTAGGTATCCTGGGCTGATCTGGTACGGATTCTAACATGCACTCCTTTTGGTTACAACTCTAGCACATAACATCTAAGCCACAACAGCTTTGATTTGGAAAATCACAAATATTGTATGTGGTTGATAACAAATTGTATATGGTTACAGATCATGAATAAATTAAAAGTAATGGAATAATTAAATATCATTGGTTTAGATATTGAGTAGACATAATTACTTTGATCAGCAGGGTACAGGTTTGATTCCCAGAGATTATCTTCCATGGTGTGCATTTAGGAAAGGCACTTTGCTCAGCTAATCATGGCACAATATAACCTTCATGTGTGGAAAATAAGGGAAAAAAAAGCACCAAACCAAAATAAAAAAATGTCAGACTCTAACTGATGCTTATTTTTGTTGATAATGGCAAACTTAGATTGCCTTTGATCTTGCAAAGTAGAATTAGAAACTTGACCTGCCCATTCCAGTGGGCCACAGGACTTGAGATAATACAATCTTCTGTTGAACTCCATCACTTGTCCAAATGACTCATTCTACAAGCCAGACATTCATGAAGACCCCATTTTACTCCATTTTCAACCCATAATTTAAATAAATTTATAATGTACCTTTACTGTGATTACAATGATGCTTTGCTTGCTGCTGACAAGAGTCTTTATTGTATGCGATTTTGGTGAATTTTGAAGACTTATTTAAGTTTAAGGTTGAATAAATTGTGCTTTGAAGTTAACAATTAGTCAGGCCAGAAAGGTCGTGAGAAAGTTCACTGATTATTTCTTATTTCAACTTTGGAACATAAAAGGGTATACCATTAAGCTTCAGCAACATTGACTTGGCTATTTTGGTATAGTGATAGACATGCATTAGGACTGTATAGGTCAAAAGTAGGCAAGACATATAATTGATTTTTCAAAGGAAAGCTAATTACAACAGGTTCTTAGGCTGTCAGAATCTGATGAAAGACATGATTATTTGGAGAGAATTTGTGCACAGTTACTTTTGATTTGTCATGGAACTAAGGGCATACACTTGGTAAACCAGAATTTAGGGGATCAATTTCTTTAGAATTCTTTAGTCAAGAATCTTGCTTGCAAGAAGTCAGATTGACTCTGGGAACAATTACATTTCTGTAATTAACAAAGAAAGGTCAGATAGCTGTCTTAGAAAGCAAGACAGGCTGTAGGCTAGGACATGGTTGGACACAGTTGTGTAGAAAGAAACAGCTTCATACGAGAGAGAGAGAGAGAGTGGAAAAAGGGAGAAGTAAAAGAAACCTAATGAATCAAGGGAAAATCTGCATTTAAGGGAGGTCGGACTAAACAGGGATTGGAAAGAGGACCTTAAAGTACACACATTAGACGTGGAAACTAGACGAGATGCTGTTGAGCATAGAAGTAAACTCAATTCATTAATTCATTAACTCAATTCATGAATCATAAATGTTGTAAATTGAACACTGAGACTAGATTCAATCAATTTGAATCAGTTTGATTGAACGTGAAATTTTGGCCACATATTAATTGAAAGTGAGATTGTAGTTATGCATTAATTCATTACATTTTTTCAGTAAATCTGTTGTATTAGTTAAAAGTAAAGTTTTGTTTATTTACTGATTCAATTTGTTTTATATTTTGGAAAAGGGGGCTCGTAGTTTATTTCTTTCAGTCACTTGCTCACCTATCTGATAACATTCCATCTATCTGTCCACAGATAACCCTGTGGAAGATCATTACCTAGTTAATGAACGCCAGATCAGTTAAGGAAGTTTTATTGTTTATAAATCCCCCGTTATATTGTAATTTCAGTACTGCTGAAAAGGGCCTCACTGTACCTTAAGTAACTGCTGAAAAGGACCTCACTGTAACTTTAGTAACTGCTGAAAAGGACCTCACTGTAACTTTAGTAACTGCTGAAAAGGGCCTCACTGTACCTTAAGTAACTGCTGAAAAGGACCTTACTGTAACTTTAGTAACTGCTGAAAAGGACCTCACTGTAACTTTAGTAACTGCTGAAAAGGACCTCACTGTAACTTTAGTAACTGCTGAAAAGGGCCTCACTGTACCTTAAGTAACTGCTGAAAAGGACCTCACTGTAACTTTAGTAACTGCTGAAAAGGACCTCACTGTAACTTTAGTAACTGCTGAAAAGGACCTCACTGTAACTCTAATAACTACTGAAAAAGATCCTCACTGTAACTTTAATAACTGCTGAGAAAGAGGCCTTTATTGTAACTTAGTAATTGCTGAAAAAGTCTTTATAGTTACTTAAGCAATCGTGGCCTTAACTCTAAGTACAGGAACTGCTGAAATTGGGCCATTACTGCAACTTCAGTAACAGCTATTTAGCTACTACTGAAGAGACTGTCAAGGAAGTACTAGAAACAAAAGAAGCTGATGAACAACAAATTTGATTTTTACAAATAAAAATATAACTTGTTGCAAGTTGTGTCTTACATGAACACAAAAGTTTGAGGGAAAATTTATTGAAAAAGTGGACTCTTGGCACAAGTCTAGATGAACCCCAGCAGGATTTTTTTTTATATCGTGCAAGTGTAGATAGACTACCAGCAAGATTTTGTTTATTTGGTGCAAGTCAAGATAAGACCTTTACAGGTTTTTTTTTATTTGGTATATTTCACATGAAATAGTGCATAGCCTTTTGGGAAGGCATAGGTTACCATTAGTGTTCCAAGGATCTTATATGGATCATTCTCATCTCACCTCCATCAGTCTGGGTTCAAGTCTTGGCCTGACCATTGTGGGTATGTGAGAAAACTTGCCAGTAGCTTCCCATGGATCGGTGGTTCTTCCCAACAGACTGCTTTGTTCTTCCACCAAGTTTTCTAGCTGCCATACATAGCCTATCATGTGCTGAAAGAATGGTGTTAATCCCTACAGATCCAAACAATATCCTTGATGTAGAATAGGACTACTATGATCTCCAGCATGTTGTCAGAATGGAGAAATGTAGGCAGAAGCCAATGAATCCGGTGATTAACATGTCCAACTTTTGCAAGGATGTAGGTTCAGATCTTACCATCAGATTATCCAAAGTGGGTTAGCATTGTACATTCTTGGGCAAGGCACTTTGTTCCAATTGCCTTGACACTAAAAAATCTGTGTTGCAGTGCCATAAAATATCAAACTGAATAAAACCTTTGATGCAGAGATTTCTGCCAAAAAATAACAGACTGGTTTATCTCAGCAGGCAGTATTATTTAGAACCAGTCTCTGAAAAGATCTGGAGAAATTTATTGGTTTGTTGTGGCTCCAAAATGGGAGTCAGCAATAGATTTATAGACCTGATTATTCTTGATATGTAGGAAAAAAGACTGTCTTAGTAACAAGATTGTTAACCTTTAATAAAGAACCTTTGTCAAGATAAAAGGTACAGAAACTTCCCCTCTTCCAGCCACTACCAGAAAATTGATCTGACAGAAGGCTGATATACCAGCCCACTATTTGCTGATTTCAATTAAAGGCTGTTGATCTAGTTAGAACATCTGTCAATTTTACATACACTGGAGGGAATAGATTTCAGGACTAATTATATCCATATTGTAGAGGTGCTTGTGGTGGAATAAAAAAATGCATGCCTGTTGCTTTATTATCCCCTGCTGATTAAGGCCAGTTTATACAGTATCTCAAGAGGTGTGACTTGGCTAGAGATTTGATGGTGTTTACATTGTATAGCAAATCATATTTGGCTTCTTACCACTGCTGCCAGTTTCCCATTCTTGTAATTATTGCAATAGAAATAGAAGACTTTATTGAATGTACCAGTTTGATATTAAGTGTTGCAGTATAGAATCTGATTCATCAAGATTTGACTCTTATGGTAAGAAATAAAAATATAAATAATAAAAAAATAAATAATAAAAATAAATAAAATTTAAAAAAATAAAATAAAAAAAAAATCAAACCTAAGACAATGGGTGGACTTTTTTTTTAGAAAACCTCAAAATACTCTGTCACTGTGTTTTAGGCCCCTAAATTTAGTAATCAGAGTTATGTTTTTATGAAAAGAGTTTATAATGAACAGTAAAGGACAAAATATGAGCTGGGAATATACATTAAGAATATAGACTCACAAGGTTGGTTGGTTGTTGTGGGGTTTAACGCCATTTTTCAGCACACGATAGGATATATATGGCGGCCAGTAATAATGGAAAAGGAAGAAACCGGGAAATCACCGGAAAGAACCACCGACCCATGAGAAGCTACTGGCAAGCTTTCTCACCTATCCACATTCACCGAAACCTAGACTTGAACCCATGCAGACAGAGATGAGATGGCAGTGATCTGTAATATAGAGAGCTTTAGACCACTCGGCCACTCAGGGCCCCAAACTCACAAGGTACATCTCCACTATGCATATGCAAATATATACAAGAGTTTATGACCAATGCTTTACCTCCTGGCTAAATGGTGCTTACCACTCTCTCTCAAATGTTCCCCTAAGACTCAAAATGTTTTGGGGAACAGTGTTAGAGCATACTTGAGCAGTGATAATTTTGTAAAATTAGTTTTGAGCACACATATACAGATTATACAGAGTATGTCAGTTTTAAGGCATACTTGAGCAGTGATAGAGTATTTTGTAAAACTAGTTTTGAGCATACTTGAGCAGTGATAATTTTTTAAAACTAGCTTTGAGCACACATGCAAATTATACAGAGTACGTCAGTTTTAGGGCATACTTGAGCAGTGATAGAGTATTTTGTAAAACTAGTTTTGAGCATACTTGAGCAAATTGTACAGAGTACATCAGTCTTTGGGCATACTGGAGCAGTTATTTGGTTTAAAAAAGATGTAGGTTATAGTGGAGTTTAATTAATGTGTCTACAGGTCTTAAACTGTTTGAGAACAAACTGAACTGCCAATTTTGCAGCTGTCTGTGATGCCTATAGATTATCAGTCTGTGCATTAATGTATGCTTTGTAAAAGAGCCAGAAATATTTGCCAATAGATTTACAGGCAATGAACATATTTCATTGTAGGTGATATAGTGGTATGTTGTCTTGTGAATAGTCAGCAGTTCCTGTACTGTAGATCCTCACAAGTCGGCTTCATCTGCAAACTGCATACACCATAATATGCCGCTCCAGAATCACAGAGAATAATGCCTAAGGAAAATAAGAAATACTTTTTAATTCATGGAGGGTAACCAGTTTTGAACCGGGATTACAGACTGGAGCTTCTTCCTTTGTACAGAAGGATTTTATCACATTGTCAACATTTAGATGATAACGTGACTCCAGTCAAGATATGATTCATTTGATGAAAGTCTTATGATAAAGTCAAAAGCCAAGGAGTCATAACCTGTTATGCTACAGAAAGGTATCTTAGTTTCTTAAGTAGAAATGACAACTTCTTTAGGTTTTTGAAGTTATCATCTCTGTTGTTGCAGTTTCAGAAAATAGAAATTAATACACTCAGAAAATTAATTTTTGTATTTTAAGTACAGGCAAAGTTGGTGTACTTTATGCTGTTTCATTCTCATCAGCTGTCTGCTTCAGAACAGTTTTTCTGATGATGAAACAAAATGTCACCCAAGATGGTGTAGACATGTAAATGAATTTTAACTTTCTTTAAATTGTCATTGCCGTAAAGGAAACAACTTGTTTTGCCTTGATTATCAAGGTTGCTCCCAAAAGCATGAGTAAAACCTAGCAGCATGTTTTGTCATTACATACAATGTTAAATGTTTTTGACTGGCACACATAATTACATTTATTAATGTTTTCAGCTGAGACCTCCCCAATGGCTTAGTGGTTAGAGCCTCTGCCTTGGATGAGGTTGCAGGTTCAAACCCCAGCCAAGCCTTACTAAAGACTTATACAAATGGTACTAACAGCTGCCTCGCTAGGCTTTCAGTATTAAAAGGTTAGTGTTAGGACTGGTGTCAGGATAATGTGACTTGGTGGGATATTGTGCTACATGTCTGCAGCATGATGACCCAATGGTATACATCACTATAAATGCCACACTGCAGATAGCATAGCAGTATGACTGAAAAATTGTTAAAGCTATGTTAAAAATCACAAACTGCTTTCAACTGAAACTTTTGAATAATATTATTACTTGTCTATCGTTTGAGTACTGATGACACATTCCTATCTTGCTTGTCTCATCTACTTGTATTAGGGTCAAAATGTAAGTTTGCATGAAAGCCTATGCAAGTCAAATGCAAGGCTTATATAGACATGCATATGCATTGGGTGAGATATAGTTAAATGAAACAACTGACATTTTTAAAAAAAAACAAAAAACAAATTAAATGAAAAATTTAAACTATGTAAATATATTGTGATATTTTGTAAAATTTCAGATAAATCATATTGTTTTTCAGTAAAATGAAGTTTATTTGACAAGAAATATTCAGTAATCTTTTGAATCCTCAACTTGAAGACATGCACAAGGGTTGGAGCAAACAAACATTTGGTTATCCTCAGACATAATGTGTCTGATCCTTTCAACTCGCCACTTCAGAACAAATTAAGTTGCCAACTTGGCAGATTGCTCTATTGCAGTTGTAATAGGAAACTGTATAATAAATGGTTTTTCTAAGGTGTGTTGAATGTTTGCTGATAGCCTGATACCAAAAACCCATTTTCACTCAAGCCAGAGAAACATTCAGTACTTATTTTCTAGTTAGCTATGTCAGAGAATATATGGTGTGAAATGAATATCATGTAACTAACCAAGCATTTTCAAAATGCACAAGCAAATGTATACACTGTATTTGTTGTTGACCATATAAATATTAAAATTGTATTGTTCTCAATAGACTTTCCTGCTACGGAACTTAGTTCTAAACATTTATTCCTGCTACTGGAAAAAGTTCTAAATAGATTTTCCTGCTACTGGAACTCAGTTTTAAACAGACTTTCCTACTACTGGAATGCAGTACTAAACAGACTTTCCTGCTAATGGAACACAGTTCTAAACAGGCTTTCCTGCTACTGGAACACAGTTCTAAACAGGCTTTCCTACTACTGGAACTCAGTTCTAAACAGGCTTTCCTACTACTGGAACACAATTCTAAACATGAATTCCTGCTACTGGAAATCAGTTCTAAACAGGCTTTCATGCTACTGGAACACAATTCTAAACAGGCTTTCCTACTACTGTAACTCGTTCTAAACAGGCATTCCTGCTACTGGAACACAGTTCTAAACAGGTTTTCCTGCTACTGGAGCACAGTTCTAAACAGGCTTTCCTGCTACTGGAACTCAGTTCTAAACAGACTTTCCTGCTACTGGAATGCAGTTCTAAACAGGCTTTCCTGCTACTGGAGCACAGTTCTAAACAGGCTTTCCTGCTACTGGAACTCAGTTCTAAACAGGCTTTCCTACTACTGTAACACAGTTCTAAACAGGCTTTCCTGCTACTGGAGCACAGTTCTAAGGCTTTTCTGCTACTGGAACACAATTCTAAACAGGCTTTCCTACTACTGGAGCACAGTTCTAAACAGGCTTTCCTGCTACTGGAACTCAGTTCTAAACAGGCTTTCCTACTACTGGAACACAGTTCTAAACAGGCTTTCCTGCTACTGGAGCACAATTCTAAACAGGCTTTCCTGCTACTGGAACTCAGTTCTAAACAGACTTTCCTGCTACTGAAACTCCGTTCTAAACAGGCTATCCTGAACTGGAACTCAGTTCTTAACAGATTTTCCTGCTCTTGGAATGCAGTTCTAAACAGATTTTCCTGCTACTGGAACACAATTCTAAACAGACTTTTCTGCTACTGGAACACAGTTCTAAACAGACTTTCCTGCTACTGGAACACAATTCTAAACAGGCTTTCCTGCTACTGTAACACAGTTCTAAACAGACTTTCCTGCTACTGGAACACAATTCTAAACAGACTTTCCTACTACTGGAACTCAGTTCTAAACAGGCTTTCCAACTACTGGAATGCTGTTCTAAACAGGCTTTCCTGCTGCTTGCACATGATTTGCCTGGTTTTCATTATAAGCATTATAAACTGAACTCCCATTGAGGATGCAATGGACTGAATCCAAAATCAAGGCAAATATAGGAAACTGAATATCCAGTAAAGATGCAATGGACTTGATTTAAAATAAAAGCAAATACTTACTAAACAGAACTCCCTGTAGGGGTGCAATGGCCCTGATCCAGAATCAAAGCAGAAAATTGAGCACTGTAAATGATGAAGGCTGAAGGACATATAAATTAATTAGAAATTAATTGCTGAACATTTTTCAACAAGCTGAGAATCTGAGCTGAAATTCACACCTTGGCACTTTACAAAAGCTATAGTTGGCAGCCAGTAACAGTTATAACTAAAGTATTCCCATAATTAGTCAGTACCAGCATTCTTCTGTAATAATTTCATTTTATAGGTAACCATTTTCTCTAATTAATAGGAATACCTTCAAGATGCTTCATTTGACAGTCATTTTGAAGTGTGTGTGTGTGTGTTTGCATATATATATATATATATATATATAGGCAGTTAGCAGCCATTTCTGCTGCAGCACAGATTGGTTCTTTAATCTGTTTCACTTCAAAGTAAAATTAAAACTTGGTTCAGTCAAATATATATATATATATATATATATATATATATATATATATATATATATATATATATATATATATATATATATATATAATGACCAGTTTTAGAAGAAAGACTGCAGAAATGCTGGTTATTTGCAGTTGTATCACCTTTAAAGACTATTGATGTCATATTTTTTATCTCACTAAACATTAGGATCCAGATAAAAAAATTTCAAAAAAAAAATGATTACCTGTTGATTTTGGCATATCTTGTTAATTACTGAAAAAATTACTATTAACCACAGCTATGAAAGAAAACCTGATGTTATTATCTAATCTAGAGTGTATAATAATTTATTTTAGTTGTGTAATAAAATAATAAAGATTATAAATTCTCATGATAATTTATTTTAGTTGTGTAATAAAATAATAAAGATTATAAATTCTCATGATAATTTATTTTAGTTGTGTAATAAAATAATAAAGATTATAAATTCTCATGATAATTTATTTTAGTTATGTAATAAAATTATAAAGATTATAAATTCTCATGATAATTTATTTTAGTTGTGTAATAAAATAATAAAGATTATAAATTCTCATGATAATTTATTTTAATTATGTAATAAAATAATAAAGATTATAAATTCTCATGATAATTTATTTTAGTTGTGTAATAAAATAAAAAGATTATAAATTCTCATGATAATTTATTTTAGTTGTGTAATAAAATAATAAAGATTATAAATTCTCAAGATAATTTATTTTAATTATGTAATAAAATAATAAAGATTATAAATTCTCAAGATAACTTATTTTAGTTGTGTAATAAAATAATAAAGATTATAAATTCTCAAGATAATTTATTTTAATTATGTAATAAAATAATAAAGATTATAAATTCTCAAGATAATTTATTTTAGTTGTGTAATAAAATAATAAAGATTATAAATTCTCAAGATAATTTATTTTAGTTGTGTAATAAAATAATAAAGATTATAAATTCTCAAGATAATTTATTTTAATTATGTAATAAAATAATAAAGATTATAAATTCTCATGATAATTTATTTTAATTATGTAATAAAATAATAAAGATTATAAATTCTGAAGATAATTTATTTTAATTATGTAATAAAATAATAAAGATTATAAATTCTCCAGATCAATATTATGCTCAGTTCAACAGATTAGATTCAGGTTTTGATTTAAATCCCCAATATAACAATTGTACAATTATTATCCTATAAGCCCATCTCCACATACCATTTGTACCATTATTATCCTATAAGCATGTTTCCACATACCAGTTGTACCAATTTTATCCTATAAGCCCATTTCCACATACCAGTTGTACCATTATTATCCTATAAGCCCATCTCCACATACCAGTTCTACAATTATTATCCTATAAGCCCATTTCCACATACCAGTTCAACCATTATTATCTTATAAACCCATCTCCACATACCAGTTGTACCATTATTATCCTATAAGCCCATCTCCACATACCAGTTCTACCATTATTATCCTATAAGCCCATTTCCACATACCAGTTGTACCATTATTATCTTATAAGCCCATCTCCACATCCCAGTTCTACCATTATTATCCTATAAACCCATCTCCACATATCAGTTGTACCATTATTATCCTATAAGCCCATCTCCACACACCAGTTGTACCATTATTATCCAGTAAGCCTCTCACCCACATACCTCTTCTATTATTATTATTTCATAATTTTATTTTCTGAACTTTTACTGAATCCCAACAATGTGACAGTTTTGGCAAGTTAAATGCCACTATAGAGTGTAACATTGTAACAACATCAGTGTAAAGACAAAGGTGGGACATGTGGTTCCATTGAAGACTCTTCTTTTAACAATATGTCCAAAAATAATGATGCATTGCTTGGGCTTGAAGGCGGAGTAGCATTCCTAGGATTTTGTTAGAGTAGTGTGTATTTTTTATACAGAAAGTTGCATGTACTTATGTATCTATTATGTATTTCATATTTGTTTATGTGCATATCTGTCTGTCGATTTTGGACTTGAATTAGATTCTAATTTGATTTAGTTTGTGTTCACATCAACAACTTGTCTGAAAGGGTTGAAATCAACAGTTAAAAATAAAAATACATTAAATCTTTTGTCATGGTTCATTATGCTTTGTCAGGGTTAATTATGCTTTTTTGTTAAGGTTGATAATGCTTTTGTCATGGCTGATCATGCTTTCTTGTTATGGATAATTATGATTTTACCATTATTGATTATGTTTTTGACATTATTGGTTATGCTTTGGTCAAGAATGATTATGCTCTTGTCAAGGTTGATTATGCTTTTTTGTCATTGTTGATTAAGTTTTTGCCATTATCATTTTCAGCTTGATATACTTCTTAAACTACTCCAGACATACTATGCACATATCTTGACAGGTGGGTGGGGGTTGGATTGGGTCTTGAGTCAAAGGATCAGTTGGCTCAAAGAAATAGGACATGAGGTGTCACCTTGTGTGTCAAGTCATTAAGCTTAGGTCTTTGAGAGTTCTGGTACTTGTGCATGGAAGGAATTCTAATCTTCCCACAGACCTATGGAGCCCTAGGGATTTGTGTCATACTCACCAGGTCTTAAAATACCCCAGGTGTAGTCCTTGTGATTACAAACATATTCCAGGCATTTTATTGACAACTTCAGATGATGCCAGCCATTTAAATAATTATTGGAATGTCAAAGATGTTACCTTAGTAATCCCAGGTGACTGATCGTTACTGACTCAATCTTTTGCTATCATGGCTTTAAGGTAAATGCTGTATTCATCCATATAATACACACTGTTCTACAGACAATTTATAAACTGAGATCTACATCCCATTGATAGAAAGTGGTTTAATCCCATATCTTTCATATATTAGGTACACCTTTATTGTATGATCTCCCTTATACTCACTGTATAATTTTATGACTTCCAGTAACAGCATTAAAAGGAGGTAATAATATAGCTTGGTATATGTTCTATAGGGTTAAATACAGCCATTATAGGTAGATACAAACACTGCAAGGAAAAATCCCTTACTGGTAGTTACATAATTATATTGCAAGTATAAAATAAATTTTAACATCATTTAGTTATTCAAGGAATTTGAATATGAGATGACTGGTCTAATATAGCATTATTATGTTCTAATTTACAAGCACCATACAGCAAGCACAGTGCAAGTGTTCAGAAGAACTAAACTTTTAAAAGTGAAGATTCACTTAGCTGCAACAGTTTTTGTTTAATGAGAAATGTTTATGCATCACTGAATGTGACAATTAAAACTTATGTGAGCAGTGGATTTTATGTAAAGTTATAGTTTCTAAGGATTTTGGAAAGACAGAAATATTTTTGCACACTGCAGTTTATTTTCTGCTTTAGTGCAACTCCGACAATTGAACAAGTTATGCAACTTGCACAAAGCAACAAATTTGCCATTCATTCTTCTAAAGCAATTGTTGGCAGTCACATTGGATTTAATTTTGACATGAGCACACCTTCCCAACAAGGATTAAGGATGTTAAAACGGACAAATGCAATCTATAGAAAGATATGGCACAGAAGGACGAGTACAGACAAGAATGTAAGTTCTGAAGTCAAGTATCATCATTAACCAAGGATAATAAAATATCGGTCAAGGATCCAAAATTTATTAACTAGAAATAAAGTTTTTAGGAATTTATTTCAGAAATCGGGGATTTTTCAGTTTAAATTGGTTAGAGTCTCCACCTTAGATGCAGGAGTTCAAGGAATGAAACCCTGGCCCAGTCATACCAAAGACTTTAAAAAATGGTACTTAACAGCTGCCTTATAAAGGATCAGTATTAAAAAGTTAGTCTTGGGACTGGTCAGTCTGGTGTCAGGATAATGTGAGGAGTGGAACATCATTCTACGTGTCTTCTGCATAATCCCTAGGTATAATTTTCTACAAGCTGGTCATGGAGGAGTCAGTATTGGATAATTGACTCAAGTCTAAATTGATGTCCAGACAAAGTTATGTACAAATATTGCAGCAATCTCAAGAACTGTCACTAACTTGTTTACTTTGTTAGGCTGGCAAATACCTCAAGTTTTGGGGAGATTCATATCACCTCTAAAAGGAAGTAATAGACCAGTCTAGTTTATTTGTCCAAATGCAGCAGTAGACTGGACTACAAGTATTATAACTTAAGAATTGTGTGGCTAAATAATTATATTGCAGCATAATGTACATAAAAAAACAATATATCGAGAAAATGCATAAATGTCCACTACAAGCACATATTAGTAGATTATACTACACTAATCATTATAATATATATAATGTTTAATACAAAAACTCTACAGGGGCCCCAAGTTTCTGAGAGATCTAAAGCTCTCTCCATTACAGATCACTACCATCTCACATCAGTCTAAGATTCGGGGGAATGTGGATATGTGAGAAAGTTTGCCAGTAGCTTCTTGTGGGTCAGTGGTTCTTTCCACGGATTTCCTGGTTTCTTCCTCCACCATTAATACAGGCCACCATATATAGCCTATCGTGTGCTGAAAAATGGCATTTAGCTCCAGATCCACAACAACAACAAAAGCTCTACATTTCCAGTGCAATTTGTAAACATTGTTTGCGCCTGAATTATCAGAGCCAATGCAAACAATAGTCAACAGATGCATCTTAATCAGATAGAATGCACCAAACACTGCTGTCATTAATATAAATTTTATCGCACAAACTGTACTGTCATTGTCAAAACCTTCAAATTTTAGATACTACTATCATATTTTCAAAATGTGTTAATCACATACAAATGTCAGCACTCCATGTGTTCTGAACTGTCATGAAAAGAATTAAATTTTAAAAATTTAAATGTAAACTTGTTAATATTTTCCCCATACTGAAAAACAGCCAGAGCTTATCTGGTCTTTTCTGTTGACTGAGAGGGGCCAAGAATAAACCAAATATGAATACATTTATTATTTTCTCTGGGGATCAATGGATTTTTGCATTCTCCCATCGTATCTGATTAGTTTTGATTCAGTTAGTTTGCAGAGAGAGCCAAATAATTTTACTGTCAAATACTTAAATATTAAGTACTTTTTCAGGACCAAGGGTTGTCATTTTTTGTTGAAGGGCATGTCACTCTTGTAGAAAACAGGGATGTCACTCTTGTAGAAAAAGAACTCTCTGGAAGAAAACATGGCAAAATTTTCATATAAGTGCTTCATTTTTGCAAGCAAAAATACAGCATACTCTAGTCAACCTGTTCCACTTCTGACTGGCATCAAATCTGCAGATTTCAACAGTGCAAAATAGAAATATTAATTTTCCTGACAAGATGTTGGGGGGGATAATGATTTTCTTTGTATTCATATTATAAAGGCAGGGAAAGACAGGAAGGAAAGTAATTATTGTTTCCAAATGTTTGGTGAATGAACATAAGTGTTTCACACCTGAATTTTGATATAGTCATAAAGTGCTCTTAACAAAAAATGTAGAAGCCACACTTGAATGTAGTGTTTCATCAACACTAACAGATAACTGCCCATGTGTGATAAATTATTTTTGCATATACATTCATCTTCTGATGTCTCCTCAGCAAGCATCTGCTTTTACAGTCCCCCATTTTTTTAGATATAATCATGGTGATGTCTGTTCATTTGTCTGTCAGTTTATTTGATTTACCATTAATATATTTAAGTCTATTGACTCTGATCTGCTTTCACATAATGTGCTGGCAGATCAGAGTCTATGCTACTTGCTCTTTTGATTACACCCAAGAAACTGCATAGACCCGGATCTGTGGTGGTGCATTATATAGCGGCACATCTGTCTTGGCACATCTGTCTTGGCACATCTGTCTCGATAATTTGCAGTTTGATGTTTTGTAAGAGTATTTACCTTGTAAAATTTTAACTCTACCTTATTTGACCTTTAATCATATATACACTTTAACAATTTAATGTCTGCTTATATAGAGTAATAAAAGTTTTTGCTTATTTTTCTTTGATTCTATTTCTTTGCAACAATTTTTGTTTATATGGGAACCTAATGCTAACTTTCCCTTTAATGTCAGGCCCATTTAAACTGAAATCTGGTATAGGTGTTTCGTTATATGTTACAAGTAAAACTGGATATTATATCCCATAAAACTATAAGTGGGTTTTTTTTGCATTTGAAAAAAGTTACAGAAGAATCTAATAATCTATACTGTACAAAATTTGGGAATTATTATATTTTTTGGTCCTTTCACAGCAGTTGGAGGTAACATATGGTGTTTATGTCCAGTTATGTCAATCACACTTCATTGGAACTTTGTTAATTTCATTTTAGGCAGGAGTGGGGTTGGGGTGAGGAGGAGGCATCCATGTTTTGTAAACTCATTTCTGAATTAAGCTGTAAGGGTTCCATATAAAAATTAGCAGATCCACCATCGCATAATGTGCTGGCAGATCCAAGTCCCAGCAGATGGTTAAGAGTAATCAAAGGAACAAATAAGATATATAGACCTAATTCTGCCAGTGCATTTTGATGGCAGATCAGGGACTGTGTTATTTGTAATTGGACTTATAAGCAGATATTTATGGTACTTTCATTTCCACACAATTGTACCCTCAGTTATTATTGGATTTCTACCAAAATTTATGGGCTGTATGTTAATAAAACAAGTGAAAACCTGGAAAGATCAATTCATAGGATTTTCTTGTTTAAACTGTAACTTTCTACCTTTGCAGGGTACCTAATTTTACATGTTTATAAATTTAGAATAATTTAACAAATTAGAAAATTTAAATATCAAACAGCTGGTCTAGCAAGGACAAGAAAAAGCTTGCTTTGATGTTAATCTAGTCCTGGTTCTTTGAATGTGGCCCATCTAGTTTTGTAGATTTTTTTTTTCAAAACAAAATTTATCACTTTACCTTTTTAAATTAGAAAACAGCTGCAGAAAGTATCTATTGCAATTGACTGAAACATATTGGCATACTGAACAACCATGCACCATCACAGTCATTCATGTCATAATTCATACACTTTTCTAGTGTTTAGAATTTACTAATTTTTCATACAAAATATGTGATTTTATTATAAGAAAGTATGTCTTTGATTTTTTAAATAAAAAGTGTCATTTTTTAAACATATTTTGATATAAAAAAAATTATTTTCAATACTTCTACTTAAACTAATAATTGCAAAAGTATATTTTCAATTTTTTTAAATTTTTTTTTTTATATAAATAGATTATTTATATAAATAGCAAATTAATAATACCATTGCTTCATGAGAAAATCATTTTAAAAAGATTGTGTATGCATGATGTTCTCTGAAATATTTGCATTAGATACCAAAGTGAATATAATCTAGCTGGAATAAAGTGTAGCAAATCACAGAATTAAAGTTTATGTCAATTTTTGTTTGGTCATTTTACCATGCATTTTGAGGGGCTCCTAGTGTCAGAGTGGTCTAAAGCAATGTCCGTTATGGATCACTGCCATCTCACCTCTGTGTGGGTTCGGGTCTAGGTGGGTCTAGGTGGCGAATGTGGATATGTGAGAAAGCTTGCCAGTAGCTTCTCGTGGGATGGTGGTTCTTTCTGGTTTTTTCCTCCACCAGTAAAACTGACCTCCATGAATAGCCTATCATGTGCTGAAAAGCCCAACAACAAAACAAACCATGCATTTTGACCATATGAATTAAAATGAACACAGCAGAATGTTCATTCTTTGCATGCTTTGATGGCATTTTTGACATTACATGTATTTGCTGCATCATGCTGACAAATGTAAGCTAAGAGCAAGGTCACACCAAGGCAGCAGACCTGGTCTGGCCTGGGTATCCAGCCTATAACCCTTGGATTACAAGTCAAATGCTCCATCTCACAAACTTTATAGGCTTTAATATAAATACCTGAATTACATTATTCTACTTACAAAATTTAAATTTAAAATTATTTAATCAACTGAAATTTGAATAACCAATATAATATTTGGATGGGTGGGGTTAAAAACCACCAAAATGGATCAGATGACCATTGATGGTATAATGATGAGAAAGGGGTCATGAACCTTAATTATAGCAACATGGGTATTTCATTGATATAAGGACAGACAAGCAGGCAGCCAATAAGATAGAATTACAGAAGAGTACCTTACAGTGGAATGTCTGTTACTGCATGATAAACAGTAATTATCTTGGACCTTCACCCACCCTTCCCTTAACACTTTATTTCCACTTAAGTTGTTGTCTCTGATTAGAACATTAGACTGACCTGAAAGGAAAGAGGTTTTTAGATGTATTGGATTACAGCTATATGCATACCAGTAGTTAACTTTGCAAGGGTCAAGGAGATAATAAGGATGTATTGGTGGACAGGCCAAGATATGTATTCTTTGTTTTGAAGATTACAAAAGGGGTGTTACCATAGTGGTGATTGATGAATCCATTGTAATTTGGAACTGTGTTGGCTGTGTTTTGTGTATATTCATTGACCATATCTATGGATCTCATTCGGTACATGTATTTTAAAGTACAGTGTAGATTGGATCTTTCTCATAAACTTTCCTGCTGCAGGGAGAAGTTGTATCTTTGTATTGAAGTATGCCCATACATACTTATCAACAATTTTCTGGGGCCTTTGCTTTGTTTGTTGAAAATGGAAAATGTTGAAAATTTAATCATATAAAGTTGTGTTATGTCTAAACTTGTATAGTCGGTGCTGAATTAATGTATGCCATTCACATTTCTAGATGCTGTTCCAACCTGCTTCTAACAGACCTTTTTGGAAATGATAAAGTATACACCATATGCAATTTTTCATTGACTTTAGTTTCTGTTAAGCACATTGTGTTGCTTAAGAGATAAAACAACTTATTCAAAACCTGTTCCCACCAGCTGAGGCTTTTTATGTGAGTTTTAAAGAGGGAAAAAGATCTATAAATGAAAATTCTATATAGACTCTCATATCACAGTTCATTCGTAGAATCAGAAAGTCTACATTACTTTTGGTGACAGCTGAGAAATAATGTTGGTTAGAGTGATACATATAGACTGATGTGTAACAAGTGGAAGGTGGATATATTCCCAACAAATACATACCATGTTATTGATTTTTAGGCTGAATGTAGACAGATGGATTTGTTACAGGACTCAGGGACATATTAGATGTAGATCAGCAATAATTCCAGTTCTAATTTCTCTCCAGGTCTACAGTTACATGTGGAAAGTTTCTGTATTGAGATGTATGCACTTACGACAATATGATAAAGATCTAAAGTTTCATATCGAAGAAAGGAAGCTGGGGGGGTGTTTTTAATATGAAATTTATAGGGCAGGATTTGTATAGGATGTAGTGATGTATAAGAAAAATTATGTGTGGCAAGCTAGGGAAATAAATGGATTTAATTTCATATTCTGTAGGAATGGATCAGGAATTCACACTTTGTAACTTAAATCAGGAGAAGGAGAATTGATGACCAGCAGAGAGTTTGTGAGAAATAAGTACTGTACATTTTAACAAGGATGCAATAGCAGAATGAAATCTGGTATTCTGTACAGAATTTTGCATGGAATAGGACATTACTTGTAAATGTCTTAAATATTTATTTGACTGTTTCATAAAGGATCTTGGGAAATAATCAATAGTTCACTGGATTTACATTTCAGTACACTACAAAGATTCACTGATGCCAAACTCTACTGGAGAGGGATAATTTGTAATAATAATAATAATGATAATTTGTAAATGTATTCAAGGATATTTGGATAATTATTTTACAATATTTTCAAAAAATTTATTGTACGAAAGACTGAATAAGAAGTTTACCCATCTTATTTAGAAACTTTAAAAATGAAACTTCTCTGTGTAAAATTTCATTACAGATGATTTTGTACAGAAAAAGTCATCTTATGTGTATTTTGCTCAAGTCCAGATGCAAAAATGACCTATGTATGCATGACTGAAAATCTAGAGTGTCATGGCTTTTTGCATGGAAAAAATTCTTAAGACTTATGGAGTATTTAAAAATTGTTTAGTGTATTTACTACTAGTGTAAATCATTCCATTGAGTTACAGCTAAATGCTGGTGGGAATTTGGGATTTAGACACACCCCACACACCCAGCTGTTGTAATAGGTTGAATTTTCATCTGAGTGGATTTGGAGTATGAAACATGAAATTGTACTCTTTTGACAGTATCTATATTAACTGCAACCTTCCTAACCATGCCTTTTTTTGTGGTGAGTGATTGAAACCCTAGCTGAACTTTATGTTGACAGATTGAAATGTGGACAGAAATACTTGGATGACTAATTTACTATGACCGATGTAAAAGGTACATGATCTCACCCTGTTGAGACATTTACACATTAAAACATTAATCAAATGTGATCCAACATTACACCTGTCAATCAAACCCATATGTGATTAATAGTTATGATGACCATACAAATTCCAACATCTACTTAAAACTGCTTTTTACTGTGGCTTGACCACAATATAGAAAATTGGGAACTGACCACATGATTCCAAAGTATCTATCAGGATTACAGAGAAGGAAATACTCATGGGTGGATCTGTACAATGGAGGAATCCATGAAACGTTTTCCACTGAACATACTGTCCTATATTTGTCCATGTGGAAAGAGATCAAAATACACTTTGAACTATGGGGTACCAAATCTCTCTCTCTCTCTCTCTCTCTCTCTCTCTCTCTCTCTCTCTCTCTCTCTCTCTCTCTCTCTCTCTCTCTCTCTCTCACACACACACACACACACACACAGAGTCAACCAGCTGTCTGGATATATTTTTCTTCATTCAGCTAATGCACATTCTGATCACATGGTGAATTAGTTTCTCATACATATATATATATATATATATATATATATATATATATATATATATATATATATATATATATATATTGATGTGTAATTACTTTTAATTTCTTTTTATCTGGTACTTAAAGGTAGATATGCCACATAATTTGTGTGCATGTTTGTGGTGTATCTACCTTTAAATACAAGATAAATAGAAATTAAAAGAAGTAATTAAACATCAAAATGAGCCCCTGACTACAGAGGCATAAAAAGATACACACCACTTTGAAAAATCTATATAGCTGACCAGAAAGATTTTGTCTGCAAATTTTCTATGCAGGCATGATCCAGATATCTCTAAGAGTGAAAATCACAAGTGTCCAGATGGAACTTGAAAATGACAATAAATTTATGTTATTAACATTTTTGAACTGTAAATAAAAATGTTCTGATAGGTTCCTCATTTTTTTTTTTTTGATCAGTAGTGCTCAGCCCCATATTTTGATAGTTTGTTAAATATAAAAGGGAATTCAAAGTAGCAATTTGTATATCTGTGTGTATGTATGTATGTATGCATGTTAAAGGTGTATAATTTGTAACAATTTAACAACTGTGACTGGTAATGCTGAGTTCAGTCAGCTCTTGGGTCAAGGAGTAGTGTGAAGATGAGGACAAAAATACATCCTTTTGAATGTCTGGAATGTTTTTAAGTAACAAGTTAAGTTCTGTGAGTTCTTTGTCAGATTTTTCTGAAGACATGAAATCAACTTAAGGTATTATAAATTAATTTTTTAATACTGTTAAGCTGTTAAGTTCATGTCATGTTGTCAGAAATTTTGTCTTGCTTTATTGATAAAACTGCAGACTCCTGTGGGCAGAGGGTCCTGAACATTTCTTTTGTTTGGTTTGGCATTTTACAGTCCGGCAAAATAAGTAGGTTAGGTACTGTTGAGACAGATTGAATTGTGGGGGTAGGGGATCAAGGCAAATTGGGCTGGTAGGACCACTTTACTTTATAAATAGACTGTACATGGTTGCAAATCAAATGGTATTACAAATTGTACAGACCTAGATTTGCCAAAATATTATCCACCAGTAGGTCTGGATCTTTGACATTTGTAATCAGTAGAGTAAACATTATAGACCCTGAAATGCTTAGCATTATGCAACAACGGATTAGGATCTATGTTGTTTGCAGTTAGAATCATGTTCTTATTAGTGAGTATATATGATAAATTGCACAAGTTGTAGATCAGTAGTTCTCAGTCTGAAGCTGCCCAGTCTTCATTGGAAAGGTGGCCTTATAAAAGTGGTGGTCTCCTTGTGGTTAAAAAAATGGTAAAAGGATACTATTCATGCAGTTTGTTGATGGCAGACATGGTTGCCAGTATATAAGAAAGGGTAACCTGTCTTTGCACGTGGGTAGGGGGGTAATCATGCACAGACACATGCATATGCTCAAAGAAAGCCTGTTAGTAGCTTTCTGAGCCCCGAGTGGTCTAAAGCGATGTCCATTGTGGACCACTGCCATCTCACCTCTGTCTGTGTGGGTTCAAGTCTAGGATTCAGCGAATGTGGATATGCAGATAGCTTGCCAGTAGCTTCTGGTGGTTGATTGTTCTTTCCGGTTTCTTCCTCCACCATTAATACTGGCCACCATGTATCATGGGCTGAAAATGGTGTTAAACCCAACAATATCAGTAGCTTCCAGTCATGGTTTTTACCAGTTCATCATCCCCTGAATATACAGTATAGAGGCCACCATGTATAGCCTATCATGTGCTGAAAAAATGGTGTTAAACTGACTGCACATGTTTTAGACTGGTGGCATCTAGTCTGTAAACAGGACTGGTCACAGGTAAAGACAGTTGAATGTAGGAACCAGTGATCTCACAATTTTTGGAAAGGATTTTGGTTGTGAATTAAAATCAATCCTCCAGATGTTTTTAGCATGAAACATGGTATAAAATAGATGTAATTGGCAAGTGTGGATGTCATTTTCTTGCTGCTGCATTGTGATTCAAAATGGCACCAAATGTTGGCACTTTTGACTTTAATTTGCCATGTCGGATTTGTTGTCCGACCATTTTTGTTACAGCATTGTGTGTGTGTGTGTGTGTGTGTGCTTAAAGAAAATTTCCATTCAGACAAAATAATTTATGATGTTATTTAAATCATATATTTCCCTAGGCTTGTTTTGTTTTCTCTCACAAAATGTGAGTTCTTTTTGGACGGAAGGAATGTTTTTTGAGTCCTATCTCAAGAGATCAAAAGGTTTGACCAGCCCAAACTGTGACCATTGAAGCATCAAATTATAGGATGTCTCAAATGTCATTTTGAGAGTCAGTCTTAGAGTTGTCCAATAAACACTTTGATGAAGTACATTTACATTGTTTCTTTGTTGGACAATAAATTACTGTGTCACAACTAAACAGACCAACTGCTTGGGTTCTATACTGGTCACAGTTAGCTGATTAAGGAAAGGTAGGTATGGGCAGCTTGATTCTTTAGGGAACAGTAGTTGGTTCTGTGCCATGATTGTAAAGTCTAATTGGGCCACCTGACCTTAGTGAGCTAAATTTTTAAGATTGGCTTCTTTGTTTGCTTACTCAACCTCAATCCTTCAAATGGAAAAATGGAATAAATGACAAATTTAAACAATGCTCCATGGAATAAAAGACAAATGGGACCATTGCCCTAGTGTCTATACCATGGAATAAAATACTAATGGAGCCATTGCCCTAGTGTCTATACCATGGAATAAAATACTAATGAAACCATTGCCCTTGTGTCTATACCATGGAATAAAATACTAAAGGAACCATTGCCCTAGTGTCTATACCATGGAATAAAATACTAATGGAACCATTACCCTAGTGTCCATAGCATGGAATAAAATACTAATGAAACCATTGCCCTAGTGTCTATACCATGGAATAAAATACTAATGAAACCATTGCCCTAGTGTCTATAGCATGGAATAAAATACTAATGGAACCATTACCCTAGTGTCTATAGCATGGAATAAAATACTAATGAAACCATTGCCCTAGTGTCTATACCATGGAATAAAATACTAATGGAACCATTGCCCTAGTGTCTCTAGCATGGAATAAAAGACTAATGGGACCATTGCCCTTGTGTCTATACCATGGAATAAAAGACTAATAGAACCATTGCCCTAGCGTCTATACCATGGAACAAAAGACTAATGGAACCATTGCCCTAGTGTCTATACCATGGAATAAAATACTAATGGAACCATTACCCTAGTGTCTATACCATGGAATAAAATACTAATGGAACCATTGCCCTAGTGTCTATACCATGGAATAAAAGACTAATGGAACCATTCCCCTAGTGTCAATACTGTGGAATAAAAGACTAATGGAACCATTGCCCCATGGCCTGTACCTGAATGCATTTTCATATTGTTACTTTGTATTGAAACAGATCAGACTCTTAGAACAAAATAATAATAATAAGAATTGAACAGTGGAAATACACTAGTAATTAATAAGAACAACTGACCCCTGAATAAATAAATGTTGCCATCAGACACAACCAGAAACGACCATCATTTAAGTGTTATGTGATTTTTAATCAAGCCAGCTTCTTGTCAGCAAATTTAATTTAAAACATTGGAGCAGTGTGAAATTCTGTTGTTGGATGAAAATCTTAAAAAAAACAAAATCACTTGTGTAAATGGAAAATTAATCATAAAACTGAAGCAAGAACTGATTGGAACTGAAAAAAACACAGCTCAAATACATTTTAAGCGTATCAGTGTTTCCTATTTCACTTTACACACATTTGAATATTTTTATAATTTCAAAAATATCTGGCTGTCACATTCATTTTCAGAAGAAATGTTGGACTAGATTCACCAGAAATTTGGTATTGTACAAAAAGCTTTCAACATACTGTCGTCCTGAATTAATTAGAAAATAGAAATATTAATCTCTTTACAGTTTGCAGTTGGACTTGTAATTGAGTATACATGTATATGTAATTGAGTATACATGTATATGTAATTGAGTATACATGTATATGTAATTGAGCATACATGTATATGTAATCGAGTATATATGTATATGTAATTGAGTATACTTGTATATGTAATCTAGTATACATGTATATGTAATCTGGTATACATGTATATGTAATTGAGTATACATGTAGATGTAATCAATTATCATGTATATGTAATTGAGTATACATGTATATGGGATCTGTCAGAATAACTAGTTCAGGAGCATGCTTCCTTAGCACCATTACAGTCAAAATGGCACATTTGCATTTCACCAATACAGAAGAAAAATTTATGGAAAACAATAAGACTAACAAACAATGCCTTATTTATTTAACCATTATCTAACATGGATATAACTGTTAAAAGCTGAGACAGCTCTGTTGTCACACAATGCATCAGCAAACTATAATGGACCAGCAGACTTTTTTTGCTTGAAATTGTTGAACAATCAAATGTCGTAAAATTTTTACGGGTTTTGCAAGTTGTGAAATTTGAAAACATTACACCATACTGAAGCAAAACCTTAAATGAATAGTGTGTAATTGATTTTCATTCTACACTTCAAGAATGTTTTAAAAATTTTAAATTAAATTATTACGATAGTAAATAGTTATTGAAATAATAACAGAACTCATGAAATGAACAAAAGAACTTTATTTTAACCATTTTCTGTTACAGGTCATTATTATTTACCTGCTATAAATCATACTATTTACCTGCTAAATATCATACTATTTTACCTGTTACAAATTATACTACTTACCTGCTCAAAATAATTATCTACTCATATTTTGAATTATCATTGACATAGTAATGTCTTCTTAAAAAAAGGAAAGATTATGCACAGAATCAGCCTTTGGGTAACCATTAGGCTTTGGGAAGAGAATTAGCCTTTAGGTAACCTTTTGGCTCTGGGCAGAGAATCAGCCTTTGAGTAGCCCTTAGGCTCTGGGCACACAATCAGCCTTTGAGTAGCCCTTAGGATCTGGGCACACAATCAGCCTTTGAGTAGCCCTTAGGCTCTGGGCACACAATCAGCCTTTGGGTCATAAGCTTTTAGGCTCTGGGCACAAAATCAGCTTCAAGTAACTTTTTAGGCTCTGGGCACATAATCGACCTTTGGGTAGCATTTAGTCTTTGGGCACAAAATCAGCTTCAAGTAGCTTTTTAGGCTCTGGGCACAGAATTATAAGCCGCCTTCAGGTAGCCTTGTAGGCTATGGGCACAGAATCAGCCTTCTGGTAGTCCTTACCCGGCTGTACATTTTCCGAGGTTTCTTAAAAACCTCAGAGTATTGGTTATTTACTTTCTGAGGTTACAGTGACTATTTACAGACAAAAATTTTTTTTGATATATGTCCAAGGTTTTTATACTCAGATGTCCAAGGTTTTCTAGGACATGGTGCGAGATTTCCAAGGACATCATCTGAGGTGTCCTAGGACTTCGAGGTTTCCTAGGACTTCTTCCAAAGTTTTCTAGGTCATCGTCCGAGGTTTCCTAGGACATCGTCTGAGGTTTCCTAGGACATTGTCCGAGGTTTCCTAGGACACCTCTGGCAAAAAATGCATCAGATCAACAATTTATAATGAAGCAAATGATTATTACATTATTATATTTTTAATTTTGTTCATCACAAATTAAATTTTTAAAAATATCCAGAATGCCCATCATGTTCCTTTAGTGCCAAATTTTACATTTTGATCTGAAATATTCATCCATTTCAATACATACTAATCACAGAGAGGTATAAGTATTTATTCCTATTATAAGTGGCAAAACAGCGTGATTTAGGCATACAAAGTTTAAGCTATACATTAGATGCAAGAATTACAGTATGTATGAAACATATTTTCACTACTTTCATGGTTCTGCAGTTGGTCAAAATTCTTATCACAATTGGCAAAATCCATATGGATTTGAACCAGAATGCAAATGCAACATATACTGAAAAATTATTTATATTCAGCATTCACTTCAATTAGTACACTTCCTTAACTTTTACTGAATGATTGTGAACTTGAATTTTGTAATGATCATGGTCAGGTACTCAGAATGCTGTATTTCATGTCTCATATTCCTTTTCTTTTCCATTAAAAAAAGTATACAGACGTTGTAATTATGACACCCAAGGCAAGAAATAATAATGATAATTATTTATTTAGAGAAGGTAACTCAGTTACAGAGCTAATCTACTGTGAGGCTTTTTGTCTGTTATGTAAAATATATACAGTATATACAACATGTGAAGAATCTGGCTTGACACTAAATAAGTGATTTTAAAAATCAAGTATCAAGCCTGGAACATATGCACAAGCATATGTGAACACATAAACATATAACATATTATCCTTCAGTGAAAAATTCAACTGTAAAAAAGATGTAAAATTACAGAAAAGCATCTGTTTGAGACGTTAATAGTGAAAAGAATAAATACTAGGATCCTGCCTTATGTCACTGTTGTACTGCAGACTTAGATTTGAAACCTCGGCTAGCTTGCACAAGCTTGCCCATTGCAAGCTTGTAATAGGAAAGCTTGTGACAAACTCACTGATTAGAAGATTGTGCAACCTTGCAAACAGAGCTGACCTAAGTTGCATCAGAAGAACTGATATGGCATCAATTGAATTATTCTATGCATGGTCACATATCTCCATTTTTTTAGCCCTTGATGTGCGAAAAGTATGTAATATTAAATATTAAAATGAAAATGTTAATATGTGGTGAACATCAATTAAAATGAGATCTGTCTCAATAAAAAAGATTGAAGTCATCAAATCATTTAATAATATTTAATCAGATGAAAAAAATAGCATATGAATGGGATCTGTGTGTGCAAACTCCTTATACTTCTGTTATGTATTGCTTTGGAAATGTTACTCTAATTTACTTCCATGTAGAAATCCATTTGGGGGGATGATGGTGTCAAATAGATTTCCTCTCATCTGTCACGATGATAAACTATTAGGTGAAAACAAGAATGTCATTAGAATTAATCTGAATCACTTCAATCTGCTAAACGAAATCCTCAGAATAAAATTCTGCATCCTCATCAGCTTCTTGTGTGATTCAGGTATCATCCACTGAAATGGATTACATCGAACATGTACTATGTAATCAGAAAAAAAAACAAGTATTTACCTCGGCAAAAGCATTTCAATTTTAGTTCATTATTCCAAAATCACTTATCAAGTCCAGGAATCATCAGTGTTATTCAAGATCATCCTTTAATGAGCCCTAAATTTTAGTTTTACTATTCATTTTGATAGGTCTACAGCACGTCAGATGAATGGCACTTGTGAGTTTTGAACAACAAAAATCCTTTCAAACTGATTACGTACCTTAAGACATTTTGAAATAAAATAACTTTCATCTTCTTTGAGGATGAAAAGAATTAAATATAACAACCTCTGAACAATGTTTGATTAGATATGCGAGAGGAAAAATACCTTAAGAATAAATGAAATAAGATTCCTAAGCTGCATTGGACTTTATTATATGGTAACCCTATTGTTGATAACTGATAGCACTTCATCATTTGGCAAGTGTAGCAATAAATAATAATGATATGCAGCGTTGTCATCTGGGTGAAGCAACATTACAAAGTCATATTTTGACATATTTAAATCATAAAAGTGCAAGAATGCTACTGGCAAACTAGTCACAAAAACTGGCAAATATACGACACAATTGACACAATTTTGCGCCATATTGAACAGGATGCTACAATCTTCTTTTGACTTATATATGTTATGTGTATATTTACAGTTCGTAAACCAGTCTGCTAAAAAAAAAAAAAAATTGTAAACAGGGGACGTAACAGCCTTTTATGACTCATACCAATTAAATCTGTCGCGGAAAGCCACACTTTACCTTGCATGCTTTTATTTGAATTCTTTTTAAACAAGCAAAATTCACAAAGCTCATTTATTCATATAATGCAGGAAGAATGGGATGCACCTCTCCCTCAAAGAAAAAAAACTATATATTTTATAAATTTTATTTAGTAATTAAAAAACTGACAACTATTTTCTTCTGGCAGCAGATTATCATTAAAACAAATATATGAGAGAACTTTCATAAACTGAATGCCAAAAGTTAATATTACAAGATTTACTGAGACTATATTTGATGTAGCATACATTATTGGTAAATAGATTTACAAGTACTTGTTATCAAATATCTTGCTGTATCAAGTTAGTCTGTAATTAACTTTGCAATCAGCTCTATGTCTTACTGTTTTACAGGATTTTACTAAATGGAATCTTTACCCACTCTTCTATTACCTCACAAAATAACTGCATAGCTAATTGAGTGTTCAATCACATAAAGAATTACCTTTCTGCCAAAAAGCTCAATATATTCTCTAACATGTATAATATTTGTAAAAATTGAAAATGAGAAAAAGACATTTGTAGAAAAAGTAACATTTCATTTTTTGAAATGGTCAAGAACATATTCAGTTATTTTTTTACATATATTAATAGTGTTCATAGTTAATTTAAACATAGAGAAATGTTGGAATAATATATTTTTTTTTATGTACCAGCTAAGCACACATAATACAAGTTCTTAGCATTTTGCAATACTGAAAAGATGATATAAATAAAAACTAGATTACCAGTAACATCTTTTAATTTGACAGTGTAGTTTCTTTTACTGAGTATATGATCTAGTAACTACATATATTCAATATTTCAAGAAGTACTGATCTCATGCAGAACTGACCTTGAATTTCACAACTG
Source organism: Potamilus streckersoni (assembly GCA_016746295.1). Classification (NCBI taxonomy): domain Eukaryota; kingdom Metazoa; phylum Mollusca; class Bivalvia; order Unionida; family Unionidae; genus Potamilus; species Potamilus streckersoni. The sequence goes on from JAEAOA010000405.1 coordinate 684,247, forward strand.
ATTTTTGCAAGGATGTGCAAGCTTACATCAAGTATTTCAGATTTTGCATGCTTACAGATTTTGAAAAATTCCTTTTGCAAGCTTGCAGACTGAAAAATTCCTATTTGCAAGCTTGCAGACTATAAAAAATTCCTTTTGCAAGCTTGCAGACTTTGAAAAATTACTCTTGCATACTTGTGCAAGCACCATTACTAGCTTGCACAAGTTCACTTAGCTTGTCATAAGTTTGCAGCAAGCTTGCTGCAAGCTTGTCATAAGCATGCATTTTGGTTTGGGTATCTGATATTATTATCTACATGTAAATGAAATGTGAAACCAAAATCTTTGTTCCTATTTGGCATTGCCTGAACTGAGATTGTGAAATGTTTATCTCAAATCAGTGAATCAACAATAATTCAAAGTTATTTAATTCAAATGGTAGACTTAGTAATTGTTTTGGATGACAAACATTATTCATTTTAATAAACTGTAAACAAATGTTCTGAATAAATATACAGAAATCTCTAAGTGCACAAATATTTAAACACACCAAATCCATGTCCTAGCTGAAAATTTTCTAAGTCCACATTTTTGAGCTATGTCTGAACTAATAAATGCCAAAGTCTTCTTTCCTAGGTTTTTCCGAGCTAAAAAGTGACTACGATTTTATTTCCTAGGTTTTTCAGAGCTAAAAATGTACTAAGTTCTCATATCCAAGGTATTTCCTAGGTGTATTTTTAATGTACAAGATGTCTGAGGTTCTCCTAGGAAAACCTTGGAAAAACCTAGGATTTCTGAGGTTTTCCTAGGAAAACCTTGAAAAAACAGCAGATGTCCAAGGTTTTTTGGTCAAATTTTCAAGCAAACCTCGGAAAATGTACAGCTGGGCAGGCTCTGTGCACAGAATATTAGTTGTACCCTGTCATAATACTACTGTCAAAACACTACTGGCACCTCTTTGTTTTCAATTCTTGCTGCACTTGCATGGATGAAGTTGTTGTCCATTCAAGGAGCCTGGGTTATTCAGATTCCTCCACTGGGTAGAGGACATGATAGATCTTTGGAGCATATTTAAGAAAAGGATGCCTCTTTATTAAGTGGTAGATGTACATAGGACCCGTACAATGAAACCTCATTTATGAACACCTGAACATCAAGGACATAAGCTATGTTAATACACAAAAAAGAAATTTAGTTGATTTAACTTGGTCTTTGATCTTATTAAATATTTTTTTTTATTATTAAGTCAGATTAATCTCTTTTCTATTTGTAGGATGGCAGTGAGGTACGAGATGAGAAAGTGGTGGCACCTGAGGTTGTTATCATGGCAACACCAAAACCCAACCTAGATGTAACTAATGAAGAACCAACAGATGAAGCACCAGACATCGAAATCCCACCCCCTATGCCAGTTCAGGACCCCAGTCACATGCTTGTGTTAGGATCACAAGTGTCAAATCAAGAGGATTTGACTGCTAAATTTGTAAGTGTACCATTTATTTTATACTTTTCCTTAAAACTTATTGTTTCTAAACATTTGCAGTGGACCTTGTTATTGCATCATGAGTGAATAGGTGACTAGATGTTATCAGTAATTTTTAAGACTGCATTAGGGTGGCAGAGTGGTCTAAAGACTATGACGTTAGGGATCACTGCCATCTCACCTCTGCGTGAGTCCAGACTAGGGTGAGTCCAGACTAGGCTAATGCTAACGTGGGTAAGTGAGAAAGCCTGCCAGTCGCTTCTTGTGGGTCGGTGGTTCTTCCCTGGGTTTTTCAGGGTTCTTCCTCCACCATTAATACTGGCCGCCATGTATAGCCTATCTTGTGCTGAAAAATAGCATTAAACTCAAATCAAATTAAGACTGCATTAGCTGGTATTGCTGAAGAATAGCAGAAATGGTTTCCAGACTCAGCAGCTGAGATGGTCTTATATAGAGTTTTTGGATATTCTTTTCACCTAGTAATCCATCAGTTTCTTTGTGGGAGTGTGTATTTTTTTCTATGCCAGCCATAATGTGGAACCTGAACTGTTTTCTAGCCCCATCCAGCACTCCCATCTGTTCCCCATTTTGGTTTCTGCTCAATAACTTTCATTCAATTTAAAAAGACCCATTCAATTTAAAACAACCCTTATTGAATGGCTGATGCTTGTCATTTTGTTTTGCATGGTAATGTTGTTTAGCAATAGTGGCATGGTACACAAGTTAAACAGGTGTTCTCATTTGGGACCCAAATATCAGACAAACAAAGAGGGTTTTACCTACAATTATGATGCTATTACCAATGGTGGGTGTAGGATGTACCATATACAGTACTCTTTGTAACATGATGATTTAGGTCACAGTTGCCCATCTTAGAATAGGCACCAATAAGACAAAATATTTGAAATGCAGTTTGTAAAAGGACATGCTAATTGAATTTTCTGGTACACAATGAGATAAACTTCCTTATTGAAACTATCTTGCATGTAAAAGTAGAGATGAGATCATGTTGGGTATATTTGGTCAAATGTCCTTGTGGTCAAAGATGTGACATTCTTAGGAACCAATCAGTCAGTGTCTGATATATTGATTAGGGTTAATCAGTTATTGCCTCCAGGTAAGATCACATTGCAATGACAGGTATACAGGTACAAATATGAATTTTACAGGTAACATCTGCAATTGAAAAGGTAAGTGGTAATCTAGAAGTTATCAGTGGAATATGTTATATCACACATTTTTGGTCAATAATTTTGCTTTCCCATCAGACATCAGAGCTACCTTATTTTACTCACTTATAAGCCATGCTAATGCAAAGTCCACATACCCAGACCTGCTATCACATGATAGGCTGCAGGCCTGGGTCTATACAGTTCATTAACAGTAATCAAGAGAAAAAAAATAATATAGACCCTGATTACCCAGCACATTATGCAAGAGTAGTTCAGAGTCTATGTTCCTTGCAATCAGACTTTGCTTATAATCAAGTACATATGGTACATTCATTTTCACCTTTACATTCAAAATGATTGCTTTTCATTCCCCCTGCCCATATCAAAGCATAATTTATGCCAGCATGGAAAAGCAAAGATCAATCATTGGAGGATGGCATCCCTTGTATAGTAGAAAAGAGATGTTATATTACTGTCCCTTATAGGAGAAAGTTGTAACCTGACTAATGTAAATACCTTCTAAAAGTTGAACCATGACCACAGCAGTCTCCACCTGACATTGAGATGGAATGTGTTCTTATAGTGTGTGTAATTTCATCTTTGGGAGACCAGTGTATTGTTTTACTTAATGAATCTATAAAGAAGCTTTTTTAATAAGCTTAACTTGAAATGTTCAGTCATTAACAGTTTGCCTTAAAAGCCTAAACCCTTCTTTAATGTGCAGATTTCAGACTAATCAGGGACAACATCCTTCTTAAGTATTGTATTTTACCTCCCATGCCCTTAGGACATTTCCAGGCCATTGACTCCAAAAAGGATTCTACAGTAAATCATTGAAGTAAATAAAAACAAAATCCTCCTTTCACCTGAAAAAAAAAATTGCCTGTATGACCACATACTAGTTCTTGGAACCATAGGGTATTTCTGGAGCATAAATGACAATGTTTTAATGGCTAAAATGCATATCCAAGTTTCAAGTGGGTTTCAGTTTTGTGAGTGGTGGTGATGGTTAAGGAATTTAATAAGTAATTTGGTAAGAAAAGTTTTTTTTTTTCAGGTTTGAAAGATATTAGGTTTCAGTTTACTGGGAAAATAATTATGATCATAGCTAAGGAAAAATTCAGGACCCAGAAATAATTTCTGTCTAGAGGATTTCAGTACACAGACTGTTTTAAGTGGTTTCACCGGTGGGGGGGAAGGGGGCTTGAAATATGAGTTTACAGTTGCCCAAGGCTAGTGAATTTCCTTGCAGATTAGTAGCTTCCATAATCCAGAAAAAGAGAGAGAGAGAGTGTTATAAATATAAACTAGACAAAACATAAGTCCTATTTGCTACTCAAAAGTGTATATAACACCAACTCAGTAGCAGTGATGGAATATGGACTGGTGTGTGCAGGCAGGGCAGTGAGTGCCATTTACCAACAGACTTGGGTTCAAATCTTCTTAGAGTATGAATTAAAAATTCTCAAACATGTATGAAAGTATATATTGTGGTACATGACACATACCATATCAGATTGAAGGTATATTTAGTTAAAAGTGTGAAGGTGGCCATGGCATATTACTATAACATCTTACTTTGAATGTGTTAAGACTCAGTGTTTTATTTTTAGAATGTTTGCTTTTAGATCTGATGCAAATACATTAAATGTTTGTCAACAGAAGAATACCCAAAAGTAGTCTCCAACTTTTATACTGAAAAATGCTAACTTGTGCCATTAATCTATAAGTGAACATAAAATGACAGTAATTTGGAATTTTTCATTCCATATCTGCCTACAATTACAATTTGGGGCCCCCGAGTGGCCTAGTGGTCTAAAGCCTGTCCATTACAGATCACTGTCATCTCACCTCTAGTTGCGTGAGTTCAAGTCAAGTCTAGGATTCAGCGAATGTGGATATGTGAGAAAGCTTGCCTTGCCAGTAGCTTCTCGTGGTGGGTCCTTGGTTTTTTTTTCGGTGATTTCCGGGTTTCTTCCTCCACCATTAATACTGGCCGCTATGAATAGCCTATCGTGTGCTGAAAAATGGCGTTAAGCTCAACAACAACAACAACAACAATTACAATTTAGTCATAAACTATTGATAAAGATTGTGTTTGTTCATAATTCCTCACTTTCTCTGATACTTTCCTTTTGAAATTTGAGCAGTCCGGAGTGCTCCTGAATTGGCCAAGTGCTCTTAAGGCACTCATGTTTACTGATATCTCACCTCTGTCTGCTTCATTTAAAGTCTTGGCTCATTCAACATGGATATATGAGAAATATTGCCATTTGCTTCCCATGGGTCAGTGGTTATTCCTGGGTTTTTCCTCCATGAAATGTACTGGCTGCCATGTAAAATCCATCATGCACTGAAAAGGGCATTAAACCCACAAAAACATACCAAGCCATTATTAATGCATTCCTGTGTGTTCCTTTTTTAAGAAATAAATGTAAATATATTTGGACAGGATTGATGCCACATCAGCACACTACTGGCTATATAATGCTGATTAAAACTTTAGTTAAAATAAGTTCAAGGAATAAAAAAATTGCAGAAATTATGAGATAAACTAGATATGTAATCCTTCAAAATCAAGGTAAAAATCTTAAAAAGATTGTAAAAATATAAATTTTAAAAATTACTAAAAATCTTAAGAAGTTAAAACCCTTCCAAATAAAATTAAATATTTTCTCTTACATGATTATAGATTAGAGGTAAAAACTGCTAAGTCTTTTTTAAATAAATACAATAAAAATTAAAAAAGAGAGGGTGTAGTCCTTAAAATGTATTCTTTTAGAATGTCAGATTTTTTGGGGATAGAACATCATCAAAATTCTCCATGATTGAATAGACATTGTAAAATTTCTGTCACAATAATAGAAGTCAATACACTTGACAAGTAGTGTGTATACATGGTGTACAATGCATTGGAGGTTTGCCTTCAGGAATGTTCATGACTTGGGTATTCTTTACATGGATGACAAAATATCATAACATCTATGCAATATCTTGTGAGTTAATGAAGACATTCTCCAGTGGTTGGTAGGATGCTTTGAAGTTTTGAGTTTTTATTCCAAATATATAGAATATATTATTCAAGATTGCCATTTACATAGAAAATAATTTATATAGAAAATATTCAACACGTGTTGTCAGGTATATAGAATATCATTCCACATATAATGATAGGTAAATAAGGCACATTCAATATATTGTCATGTATAGAACATATTTAGTATATTGTCAAGTATAGAACATATTCAGTATATTGTTAATTATAGAACATATTCAATATATTGTCAATTATAGAACATATTCAATATATTGTCAAGTATAGAACATGTTCAATATATTGTCAAGTATATAGAACATGTTCAATATATCTTGTCAAGTATATAGAACATGTTCAGTATATAACAAGTACACAGAATGCATTCGCTATCTTGTCAAGTATATAGAACATATTCAGTATATTGTCAAGTATATAGAATGCATTCAGTATATTGTCAAGTACATAGAACATGTTCAATATATTGTCAATTATATAGAACATTTCAGTATATTAGCAAGTATGTAGAACATTTCAGCATATTGTCAAGTATATAGAACATGTTCCACATACATTGCATGGATACAGAACATGTTCAACATACATTGTCAACTATGTTGAACATGTTCAGTATATTGTCAAATATATTGAATATGTTCAGTATATTGTCATATATTGAACATGTTCAGTATATTTGAAGGTATTTAGAACATGTTCATTATATTGTCAAGTATTTGGAACATGTTCATTATATTGTCAAGTATTTAGAACATGCTCATTATATTGTCAAGTATTTAGAACATGTTCATTATATTGTCAAGTATTTAGAACATGTTCATTATATTGTCAAGTATTTAGAACATGTTCATTATATTGTCAAGTATTTAGAACATGTTCATTATATTGTCAAGTATTTAGAACATGTTCATTATATTGTCAAGTATTTAGAACATGTTCATTATATTGTCAGGTATTTAGAACATGTTCATTATATTGTCAAGTATTTAGAACATGCTCATTATATTGTCAAGTATTTAGAACATGCTCAATATATTGTCAAGTATTTAGAACATGCTCATTATATTGTCAAGTATTTAGAACATGCTCAATATATTGTCAAGTGTATAGAACATGTTCACCATATAATGTCAGGTATATAGAATATATTCAGCATTTGTTTATAAGTATATGTAACATATCATAGAATATATATTGTCATTTCTATAGAAACATATTCAACATATGTTGCCAGGTATACAAAAACTCTTTCCCACATATATTGCTGAGTGTATAGAAGACATTTAGCAATTTTTTTTTGCCAAGTATATGCAGCATACAATTCAGCAAATATTGCTATTTATACCTCTCACTCAATAATTCATGCCCTCTCGATCAATTATTCATGCCCTCTAAGTCAATAATTCATGCCCTCTCACTCAATAATTATGCCCTCTCACTCAATAATTATGCCCTCTCACTCAATAATTCATGCCCTCTCACTCAATAATTATGCCCTCTCACTCAATAATTCATGCCCTCTCACTCAATAATTCATGCCTTCTCACTCAATAATTCATGCCCAGATAACTATGGATAAACAACTAATCCTATGGGATGTGGTGGAGAGCCCTTTTTTAAATAAATACCCCAACCCCTAATTGAAATCATATGTTTAACATGAAGAAAACCCTGATCAGAATATTCAATGAATGTTCAATATCACTGTTTTTGTCATCAGAAATGGTAGTTAATGCTCAGGATGGCATCCTCTTCTTAAAATATTCAAAAGTTCAACAGTAACCTGTACTCTGCAGTCTGTGTTTTTGGACCCCATTGTGCATGGGTTATCGAGGGAGAGGTGTATATAGAAGTATATTGCAAAGTATTAAAACATATTGATTTATATGGCACTTAAAATCTGTTTTGGGTTCTTCCATTCAGAAATAGAGAAATAGGATACTGTAGGGCAGCTTGATTACACTAGTTAATGTCATTGAATTAATAAAAACAGATCTGCAGAAAACAGCACATGCCTCTAAATTTTTGATCACCAAACACATTTTTTTAAAGGACGTGCTGAGAGTAGTTCAAGAACATGGTCAATTTTGACACATCGCTATTCCAAATAAACAACTTCCTGTTTTGACATTGATTTTAAGAATTATGTGTTGTCAGATAAGACTATAGCTAAAATCATTCTGGCTGCAGATGCAATAACACCATCTACATGTACTAATATAATTCAATCCTTGAATGGACTTCTGTTTGATAAATGGATTTTTCACCACGTTTGCATTTTTTATAAAGGATATCTTGTGTTATCTCCTAGATAGATGAACTGTAAAACATCTGCTTCATATAATTCTTCCAGGCATCAACCTTGTCTCTTAAAACTCGAGCAGAGAGTTCTCTCGATCTCGCAAATGAGATAGAAAATCTCGTCAAACAGAGAACGGTGAGAACACTGTTGTCAGATAACACTAGAAGCATGAGCCATTTTTGTGACCCACCCACCCACCACTCAGTTTGCATGGGAAATGTCATCCCTCCACCCTACCTGCATTTGTTTGTATATCTGCATGAATATACATCCATCCCAAATCCATTTTAATGCAATATCACAAAAACTAGAGTCACAAAAATTTTACACATTGTCACGATCATCTACAGATGAGCAGCTTCAATTATCAAGTCATCAATTCTATTGATATATTTAGGATTTATGGCTTTGAAATTCTGCAAAAAAATTATTGTTATCCCAGTTGATGGGGAAAAACTGTGAAATGAAAATTGGTTTGCATGTTTGTAATCATATGTAGGCGATCAAGCCATTACAGCAGTTTTGAATTTTTCAGCATGTTTTTAACTTCTTGATTTATCAAAAATACAGTTGGACAAATGAAATTTTGAATGCAAGGTATATTTCAAGGTATATTTGCTTTGTTTAAAAAAAGAAATACATGTCCAGTTGTCAGAGAGCCTATATAAAAAATTAAATAAGAATCACCGCTAGAATTCTGATGGCCCCATGGAAGTAAATCTTGATTATCAATATCAAAACTCCTAAAGAGACGGTCTTGTTAACATGGAATTTTTAATAACAGCTTTCTTTGATGTCTAGTTGGACTTAATATGTCATACAGACATTCTGTATACTGTGACAGTGGACATCATGAAAATCTTCTTACATGTATCATGGTTTGTCCAGAATAAATGGTCATGTCAGCATGTAGTTTTCACTGAAAGACTTCTTGTGATGTCTACTTATTCATAATAAAAAATGGTGCTAATATCCCACATCTGTTTAGGACAAATATGTATGTGTTTCTAGTTTGCTGACCACATGGTGCTTATCCACGTCTGTTTGGAAAAAAGTGTGTTTCTGGTTAGCTGACAATGCCCGATTCGTCACTTACCCTAATGCTTTTGTGGCCCCAGGGCAAAGAAATTTTTTTTTTTTATTCCCAAAATTGATTTTTGCATCTAGTTGAGCTGGTTTAGCCCAGTACTTGAAGCGCTTTGTACATTATATATATACTAATAATTATCATATATATCAAGTTTTTAAAAAAATGTATACCTATCCTAATTTTAAAATCTGTACAAAATCACAAAAAATCCACACATTTGAGAAGGGAAGGGACCTTATGGCTGCCCCAATACTCGTCTTCAAAAGCTGAAAACAACTTCTAGATGGCTGGTCGTATCAACATTCACCAAATGACTTACTATGTTTAGCTGGTACTAACTATAAAAATGGTGCCAATCTGATCTCGCGTTTGGTTACCATGGCATCCATCATGAATATCTTGCTTAAGTTACTCCTCCCAAAATAAAAGTCACATTTGCACGGGACTTTCATCAAAAAGACTTCTTGGCATGCAATCTTCCACAGTATCCAACACAGTGGCCAATTTGAAAATCTTGTTATCACTAAAAAAATATCAAACATGGTTTCAAATATTGGTGCATTAAATGAAGAAATTGTCTTACCTTGAATTCCCGGATGCTTTCAGTTACTAGAGCATCCATCACTTTGAAGGACTCTTTGTTGCTAAATCGTACTAAGCTTTTTGATGTAAAAGTTTTCAAATTGTGCACAAAAAAAATGGTAAAATGTGCTGAGTGACATGATGCTATGAAAATCAAATTTAATTTATGATTATGATCATGTTTTGATCATGTTTGTCATCCAGAAGAGCGTATGGGATGGACTGTTTATTATTCAGCATTCAAAGCCAGACTGTTCCTTAGTACAAGTTTGTCATCGCTGCTTCTCTTGAACTATTTTGAGGATTGCAACAAAACTGTACAAACACATTCATCCCATGGTCTGGTTGATACAACTAATACCTAAAATGGAAACCACAGCAGCCATCTTCGAAAACTGTGCCACGCTAATTTGACCACCAGAATTATAACTATGAAAATCGTGGTGCTACACCTCCTAGATTGAAAGTGGCATCAGCAAGAGTTATTCACCAGAAGACTTCTTGTGGGCTCTACTTGCTTTTAAACGAAAAAAGGCTGATTGGATATTCAATGTGGTCATCATAGCAACTATTCTGAAAATATTTGCTATTGCTATTCTTGAATAGAAAGTCATATCAAAAGTGAAGGTTTTTGGCAGAATGCTAAGTAGCATGTCTGCTTGATACTGAATGAAAATGATGGCAATCTGACCTCAAATATGGCTGCCATACTGAACATATTGAAGATACTGTCGCTGATTTTCCTGAATGGATGGCCACATCACCAAATGTTTGATCATGTCCACTTTGTCCTAAATTAATAAGGTGCAGATCCTGAATCCAAAATATCTGTCATGGTGGCTAATTTTGAAATTTGTTGCCAGAAAATATCAGATTTAAGTGCTTGACAGTTAAAAAGAAGAAATGGTCTTAACATTAATTCCTGGACATCTTTCAGTCAAGCATCAGTCCTTTCAAAGGTCTCTTTCTTTTCTTTCTAATTTAACAGTGTAGATAACAGTTGTTGAGATATATTTGTGTTATACCTTGCAGTGTAAATTAACAATGTAGATAACAGTTGTTGAGATATATTTGTATTACACCTTGCAGTGTAATTTAACAGTGTAGAAAACAGTTGTTGAGATATATTTGTAAGTGATACACCTTGCATTGTAATTTAACAGTGTAGATTACAGTTGTTGAGATATATTTGTAAGTAAGTGTTAAACCTTGCATGTTTGTTCATAATTTTGCATGGTTATGTTTAATTTCTGTTTTATATGGTATTTGAATGACCAACTTTTCATTGTTATTGTTTGGTTGAATTTTTGTTTATGTTATGCATGCTTCTGGTAAATTTCATAATTTGTGTGAGTACATGCGACATCTACAAGTATAATCATATAATGATTTATATCTCCCATTTGCTGCAAGTTTAGATGATCTTGTCATCTGTGCTAAGCTGGAGTTCATCTGGCAACATTTGTTGCCAATTTGGAGGATATAATTTAAATCTGATTTTGATCAAACTTTGATTATTGGTTTGCATCTTCGATGTCTTAGTTTCAATCATAGGTGAAATCTAAGCATGCTAACAAAGCAATTGTTAACTGAAGCAATTTGTTACTACACTGGAAGCCAATTTGTTTTGTCAGATCATTTGTAATATATTTGAAATCATTTGTAATACAAACTCCATGCATAATTATAAGGTGAACTTTTATCTGACTGTTTCAACATTTCTGTCATTCTAGAAGTCATATGGTATTATATCACCAAGACTTTAGATGTTTTCATAATTAGTGTACCCTGAATTGGTGTATGCTATAGAGATGATCTTACATCTGTTTGGCTGAGCTTGTTACCACTCTGAATTAAGGCCATATTGCTGACAAGATTTTGATCAAACTTGGAATGTAGGCTTCAGTCATCAAGATTTCAAGAGTTTCATAAGCCAGATTAACATATTGTAATTCAGTGATCCTGCACCTATTTGACTGAATTTGGTAAATAATCTTAAATTAAAATATTAATGAAATTTGGTGGAGAGGAAAAAAGTTTTCAAATTATATGCAATGTACGTAGTCAGTTTTTATATGAAGTTCTTTTCTTATGTTTGTCAAAAAAATTCAAGGATGTAATTCATTATATTGACAATTAAGGATAATAGGCTTAGGTTACACAGAGTTCTTTCCCTTACAAAAAGTATACAAACAAAAACTTAATTTGTAAGTAGCTAGAATATGTGTAGATTTAAGTAGAACAATTTATTACATTGGAAATATGAGTAAACTGTTACAGAAAATCAAGTTAAATGACATTGTTTGGGGTCTTGAATAAAATGTTTAAGAATTGAACAAAAAAATTGAAAATAATCAAATGGACTTTAGGTGTTGTTCCACTTGTTTATCTTCAAACTCAGTACAAATGTAAATTTTCCTTTAGTACTAATGATGGATAGTAAAAGTTATAAACTTGTTCACCTGTTCAGTGAATGTTTTGAAAAGTTATTTGTTTCACAATAAAAATTGCATGTTGTCTTTGATATGACCCCTATTCAATACCATGTTGTCTTTGATATGATCCCTATTCAATACCATGTTGTCTTTGATATGATTCCTATTCTATACCATGTTGTCTTTGATATGATCCCTATTCTATACCATGTTGTCTTTGATATGATCCCTATTCTATACCATGTTGTCTTTGATATGATCCCTATTCTATACCATGTTGTCTTTGATATGATCCCTATTTAACACCATGTTTTTGATATGATCCCTATTCTATACCATGTTGTCTTTGATATGACCCCTTATTCAACACCATGTCTTTGATATGACCACTATTCTATACCATGTTGTCTTGGATATGACCCGTTATATACTATGTTGTGTTGAATATGTTCCTACTCTGTATGATGTTATCTTTGATATAACACCTATTTTATACCATATTCTTTCATCAACTTGCCATATTACATTATCCTTTCATGAGTATAATGAATAGAAGTGAATGATGAAAGTAATGTGACTATTCAGAATAGAAATGGCAATTATGGAAGCAAGGTGAGTTCAGAATAGAAATTGTAATCATTGAAGCAATGTGACTATTCAGAATTTTAGCATGATGATTGCATTGTAAATGAGTTTGAATTTCAGGAGTTTTAGCAGGTTTGTTGTAGGCGTTACTCGTAAACTAATTAATTCAACCTTGCATCATTTACAGTTTGCCTTTTTCAAAATACACCACTCCCTTGATAACTCGCGCCTGGATAACTCGCGAACCCACTTATAAGGCGAACCCACTTATAAGGCGGTGTCCGGCATGGCTCCCAATTTTTTTCAAAGCAAATATATTTTAAAATGTGTTGAACAGTGAAAAATGTGATAAGAAATGGTAAATTGGTAAATTAAACTTTGATATATAACTCGTTTTTATCATCGAAAATGGTGATTAATGCCCGTAAAGATAGAATCCATATTTCTAAAAAGATATCACATATTGTTTATTTTTAATAAATAGTTGTTAATACACTGTAAATTGTAAATAAACAGTGCTCAATGAAAAATTCTGGTAAATGCTAACATGCGGCAACCTAGAATGAAATAGACACTACTTAAATATCTGGCTTGGTGAAATTCACATTATAAGCCTTTAATTTTGTCTCAACTCCATAATCGAAACATACCTATTCTCTTAGATGAAGGCTGGAAAAGAGTCAGTCAACCGTCACATCGAAACCCAGAGTACTTTGGTGGGAACCTAATTACATGCCGGCTTTGTTTTGATCAACAGCTGAAAAGTGTTTGTTACAATAAAAGAATCAATTAAAAGAGACGGTGATAACAGTGTTGTTTTATCCCTTAGAATCTGTATTTTGCATCAAATCAAACCTGGTAAGTAAGATAAAAGAAAGTTCAAAGGCATGCCTTTAGGAGCCTACGTTCCGTCATTACCATTACAGTTATCAAATTTAATTTTACTTCACCAATCAAAAACGTTTTCACATTTTATGTATTAACATCATTAAAATATATAATATCAGTAAGGTATCTAGGTCTGTCATCGGTAAACCGGTACGCAAGTACCTGTACAAAAAAAAAAAAAAAAAAAAAAAAAGCGCCACGCTGGCCAACCACTTCAAACAGGTGTGACAGCTATGGCTATAATAAGAAACCAGATCACTGCTTAATATAAATAAACAATACGTCATGCCCTCAGTTTTGATTAATAAAATTCATTGACGTTGTGCAACTGGACCAACCTGCACAACTGGACCAACCTGCACAACTGGACCAACCGTTATCCTATCCCTCCGTATCCCTCCGTATCTGAGACATTGTATTCCAAGGTTAACACCTTTGTTCTATGGGTAATAAACCTCTTTGTAGACCATAACTATTAAATGTGGGTGCTAAATGATTGGTACCTAGCGGGCTCTTTTAATGAAATCCTGATTTCCAACAAACAAATCCCATAAAGTATATTATGAACCATCATCACCTAGACACCTTGAAATCTTCGTGACAGACTAGTTCCCGAATTTCGAAAGTTAGCCAGCGTACACCAATATTTCTATTTGCGATACTACTACGTTTTTACCAATAACTATCTTAAGAATAATAATTCCAAAATAATAACATTTATGCGACTGCTGGTCACGTGGTATAACTGGTGCACTGGTGCACGCATGCGTGGGTGATTCAAATCTGCGGTCAAAACTGAAGTCGTGCATGTGCTAAGGGAATGAAAACCACGTGGAATAATGTTTTGATGATCAATATACTGCAAGTTATCCTGAAATTAATGTTACTCTAAGTAAAAAAATAATATATACCGATATGAAGAAATATTTATTCACTGTTAATCTTAGCACGTTTATTAATTGAGTATTCAACACTGTAACATGCCAAGCCAACCCCACTCCCCTTTGCCTATACGTCGATCCCTTTGTTAGTTTTTTTGTTTGTTATAGGTCCCTCGATAACTTGCGCCCTCGCTTATATCGCAGTCGATGTTTTTGGACCCCAGTCGATGTTTTTGGACCCCGATGTCCGCAAGTTATCGAGGGAGTGGTGTACTGCCTGACTCATATTTGCAAAAATGTAATTTAATTTGAATGCTTAAATATTCATTTCAGCTCTAGTCCATACTTATTGCTCTTGTTCTTTTGGCAATAACTTTTCTTTAAGCTGTCACTTTTTCTTTATAGCTATTCTATTTCCTTATTTGGTCCACCCTAGGTGATGTATCTCTTATTATTTATTCCACGCTAGGTGATGTATATCTCATTTATTCCACTCTAGCTGATGTATATCTTATTATTTAAATACACCAAAGGTGTATATCTTATTATTTATTCCACCCTAGGTATATATTCTTTTTATTCAATCTACCCTAGGTGATGTATATCTTATTATTTATTCCACACTAGATATATATCTTATTACATATTCCACTTTAGATGTATGTCTTATTACTTTTTCCACCCTAGGTGTATATCTTGGCATTAATTCCAACCTAAGTGAGGTATATCTTATTTATTCCACCCTAGGTGTATATCTTATTATTTATTCCACCCTTGGTGATGTGTATCTTATTATACCAAACTAGGTGTATATCTTATTTATTCCACACTAAATTTATATCTTATTTTTTATTCTACCCTAGATGTATATTTTGCTAATTATTCCATACTAAGTGATGTATATCGTATTATTTATTCCACTCTAGGTGTATATCTTATTATGTATTCCAGCCTAGGTATTGTATATCTTTTTATTTATTCCACACTAGTTGATGTATATCTTGAAGTGTTGTTTAAATACTCACGTTTAGGACATTGCCCAGATCTTATGATGGTGGTTTTATGACTGAAAAACAGAAAATGTCATTAAAATGTGAACATGATCCATAAATAGAATTTAAATGAAACAGATTTTAAATGAAATAGAATTTAAATACCTTGTAAATTAAGAACTGCATTAAAAGATGCCTAAGCTTATACAATATTGGAACAGATGCAGTTATCTAAGGAAGATAAATCTAAAACAGTTTAAAGAACAGCTGTTTTTTTTTTTAAATTTATTATTATATACCACTTGGTTTTATGCCTGAGGTAATTGCATACAAGTTTAATGTCTGCAAGATGTTTTCCAATTTGAATACAGGTTTCAAAACAAAATGGCAATTGATAACCACAAGGTGCTACTGTATAGCAGATACCTATCTTTTTTTGACTCTTAATGAAAATGTTTTCTGTTGAATTTCTTCAGTAATATCAAAATCAGGATTTATCAGTGAATTCTTTAAAGCACAGAAATTGTTTAAATGCATTAAATTGTTGAAGAGGAAAACTGACAGATTCCAAGATTACTAAGAATTTTTTTTTTATTGTGCTGATAATAAGAATGATATACTAAGAACTTTGATATCCTGAAAGTGTTTGGGATATTAGACTTTATTAAAAATTTGTTCTATTGTTAGCTATTATATGTGGAACTGTATTATTTGATTTGGATACAAAGTGACGATGATGAAGAGATTTTGAAAATACTACTCTGCTTATTCCTTGACATTAATCGTCTCCCTTTATTATATAACATTCTGCATTTCAGCATTTTGTTGTGGTTGACTGTGCTATATTGTCGATAATAAAAGTTAACAATTAAATATCAGTCATTCAGTCATTCATTTAACCAAAAAGAGTCAATAAATTCTTTGTGAGGGAGTAGATTTTGAAAATCATTTCTTGCTCTATTGTGTTATGTTCTTAATTTGTTATCTCCCTTCACAGGATCCCCAATCAGACCAAACTGGGTCAGACTCGGGTGGAGAGACAGGAGAAGAATCTACTCAGGACAAGAAGGAAGCAGAGAGACTAAAATACCTCACAAAAAGAAGGTAGGTCACCACCACCTATTTTAGTGAATATGAAATTTGATTTAAACAGCCACCAACAAATTCAGAAGAGCCAATTTCCTCTACTTTTATTAATATACAGAAGTCCCCCTCTTGAACGGCCTCCCTCACCAGCGGCCACCCACTCCTTATGGCCAGAATCTGAAGGCACTGACGAATTTGTGTTCAAAATTACCCCTCACGAAAGGCCATCCGGCTAACGCGACCAGCGGCCAGCATATTTTTGCAAAAACATAAAATTTACCCCTCACCAGCAGCTGCATTTTATTTTGTAATATATATCTAGAACAATTTTTTTTTTCTAATTGTGTTAAGTAATCCGATTTGTTTCCCGAGGTCAGGTTTTCATTCTTCAAAAAAGTGTTCTACAGGTACCACTAAGGTTAATATTATATCCTTTACACCTCACGAGAAGCCACATTTATTTCATAAAGCTGAGAAAGACTCAAATTTGAATCCCTATATAAAGGTAATCCATATATCCTTACTGCAGGTTATCTTAGAGGTCTGGTTTATCCACTGATAATTGTTAAGATTACACTTATTAATAGTAGTAACATCGGAGAATCAGCAATATTGATGTACCATACAAACCAGCAATATTGATGTACCATACAAATGTCTACGTCTACATGGAAAATGGTTTGATAGCCTTTGTGGCTTCCCTTATCGAGATGAGCTTGTTAACTTACATAATTAGTGGCTATTACGCAACAATTGTAAAGTTTATAAATCTTAACAGCTGCGATGTGCAATTGTTCAGATCAAATCAGCAGTAAAAAAAAAAATTAAAAACAATAGGGTACCAGACTGTGACTAATGAATCACGTGACAATTGACAATCACTGTCTTTAAAAATATTGGGCATCTTGTTTAAATGCAAAAAAAAAAAAATGTTTCATCATTCTTGTAGTTGCAACATTGATGATTATAACTGGACGTAAGGTCAAGATCACACGTAAGGTCAAGATCACACGGTCAGCATTAGCTAAAAATAGAAACAGGGTACTAGACAAAGACCGTAAAATCATGTGACAACACAACTTGTCGCTTCTTTACAAATAAAGCATTTAGTCCGCTCCATAAATGTGTCGTCTGCATAATTAAATCGCATACAGTTAGCCACATCGGAAAAAATCATTACCAAACATTAACATGTCATCACGTAAACGAAGATGATTATTTCAGAAATCGTAGGTTATTATAGTCTACGGTATCGGGGTGAGGTGGGGACGGGGACTGGTCAAACAAATTTAAGAAGAAAAGACTCAAATAAAACAATTTTATGTTCAAAAGACTCGAATAAATAATAAATAACATTGTCACCGATAAGTTATTTAGCAGCAGTGGGAAAATGGAGCAAATGGAAAGATAATTGCGTATGTATGACGTTTTTGAATGGTTATGCAATGTGCATGACAACACTTACACCAAGAATAAGAACTATTAATGCATATTCAGATGAAATAAGTCAACTATTATAGCACAAGAACCGTTTAATATTTAATGTTGCTTTTAAACAAAGATATTTAATGCTTTGAAAAATGAAGCTTTCTTACTACGTACATATACTTCTCACAAAAAATTTAGTCCCCCTCTGGAAAGGCCACCCGCCTTATAAGGCCACTTTCCCGGTGTAGAAGGGGTGGCCGTATAAGAGGGGGACTACTGTAATTATCAGGACTCTCCATTTATCCAGACACCATAATTTTCGAAAGTACATACAGTTTTCAGATACCAAGTGCATTGGTAAAAGAAATTTCAGTTTGAACATAACGCATGTGTTGTTTACTGTTTAAGAATGTGTTGTTTACCATACTCAGATACATCTGATTGAATAGATATCAATCAGATCCTGTTTCCCCAATGATAAGATGAATCAGAGCTAGACCTTTGTGAACATTTATCTCCATTGGCAGCAAGGAACCCTGAGTGGTCTAAAGGCTCTCTGTTATGGATCACTGCCATCTAACCTTTGTCTGAATGGGTTTGAGTCTAAGAATGTGGATATATCAGAAAGCTTGCCAGTAGCTTCTTGTGAATTGGTGGTTCTTTCCGTGATTTCCCAGTTTCTTCCTCCACCATTAATACTGGCTGCCATGTATCGTGTGCTGGAAAATGGCATTAAGCCCCAAAGCAACAACAACTATTGGCAGCAAGAAAGTTAAAATACTACAACTGCAACCAGAATTCTTTATTTTTAGAAGAAATGCCATAATGTTATCATGCAAGTGTTCTTTATTTGCAAAGGATGGATATAATGCAATCTAGTCAAAAGAGCCGACTCAGACAGACATACATAACATGAGGGAAATATTCCTTTTTTAAAAAGAAAATATTCAGGGCAAAATGATTAATTTGCAAATAAATCATTCTGAAAGAGATTAAAGTCATTACCTTCCAATGTCTAAAAAATGAGATGAATATTAATGGATTTACATGCCAATCCTGAGGAAGTTTTACATGGTGACTCGTGTGTGTGTGTGTGTGTGTGTGTGTGTGTGTGTGTGAGAGAGAGAGAGAGAGAGAGAGAGAGATCATTGTGGAGAGATTGCTGTAAAAAAAAACAACAGATGTCCAGGTCATTCAAGAGGTCAACCTCTGTACTGTAATTTAGTCTTTCACAGTGGGTTTTTTTTGGGGGGGAGAGGAATGATTACTCTGTTGCCTAATTATAATTACTCTGACTGCAAAATGAGCAATATTTCATGTATATACTTATTTATATACTTATGTATACAAGTATACATACTAGTACCTACCTGGATATGTGCTCTTATGTACTAGTAGATGTATGTGTTTATATATATATATATATATATATATATATATATATATATATATATATATATATATATATATATATACACACACACACTAGGATATGTACTAGTATATGTACTTGTTTTTACTAGTATATGTATTTGTCTGTGCTAGTGTGTGTGTGTGTGTGTGTGTGTGTGAGTATATATATATCTATATATATATATATATATATATATATATATATATATATATATATATATATATATATATATACACACACACATACACACTAGGATGTATGTAGTAGTATATGTACTGGTATGTACTTATGTATTTGTATGTAATAGTATATGTACTTGTTTATACTATATATGTATTAATATGTACTTGTATGTACTGTATATGTAGTTGTTTGTACTAGTATATGTATTCATCTGTACATGTATATATGTATATGTACTAACATTATGTATTCATATGTACTAGCATGTGTATTTATATGTACTAGTATATGTAGTAATATATGTACTTGTTTGTACTAGTATATGTACTAGTGTTTGTACTTGTATATATACTCATATACTTCTATGATTTTATGTACTGGTATAAGTGCTTATGTATCAGAGATCCTGAAATTCTAATGATTCTTGCCTGACATCTGTTCTGCAAAAATAAACATTGCAATCATATTCAAATGAGACCTCAAGTTGTGACAAAAAAAAATTTTGATGTACTTAAATATTGATGCATCATTTCCATTTGCAGATTTTCTACTGCGTTTAGTATTGGTTCTATGATTATCATCTTTTCTCTCAAACTAATTATTTATTAAACATTTTTACTTTCACCAAATAATAATGAGCTGATTTATTAAAAAATACATAACACCTAATTAATTGGCATTTCCACTAATGTCAGTAAAATTATTTTTATCTCGCCCCCAAATAAGGCGGGGACGAGGAGAGTAAATGTTAATTGTCATTAATAGTATCATTTATTCAAAATTTGGGCCTTGGACAATCATTCAGTTCTATGGCTTGAGAATTTGCATCAAGTGTTTAAACAACTGGAAAATCCTAATGAGCTAACACACATAGTTGGTGACATCTGCTGATTGTCCATATAAAAAAAATTAATGAAGTCATATTTGAATTAAGCTTACATCTGTATTGATATTTTGATGGTCTTGAAACTTAAACTAGCAAACTTTGAATTTTGTATCAGGTCTTAATTTGGCAGTACGATGGATATGCAGAGTAGATGATTTGATGATGAAATTGAGAATTTCTTTGTGGCATATGATATGTGCTGGTCAAAAACCTTTGACTTACTGACATGTTTTGGAAAGGAATATTTGATATATATATATATATATATATATATATATATATATATATATATAATTTCCAATATGCCTGTTTATCAGACTAAAAAATTCCCATTTTTGGCCCTATGTTGTGAGGCATCATTATCACACTAAGTTAAAAGGAAAGCATGGCCATGAATCCATTTTATTAAGTTGTAAAATTGTATGTATTTTGTTCTATCCAAATTTTGTTATAAGGGAGTGTGCTATAGTTGGGTAACACTGTATTGTGTACTTCATTGTAAGATTGTCTCATAAGGCTGTGTACAGTATGGCTGTCATTGACACTGTTGCAAGTGATTATAATACTCTCTTTATAATGTATTTCTTTATATGGCAGCCTTACTATTAGGTGGTATTTCCTGTAAATGCTATGGACAATGTAATATTTGATGGAGTCCTGTATAATGAAGCTGTATTTCATTATAAGGTAGCCTTACTATAAAAGAGTATACTCTTTGGGTCCAATAAACTGTGTTATAATGAGATTGTTCATTCTAATGCAGTCTCATCATAAGGCAGTATTCTGTATGGCCCCCATGGACAGTGTTATATTGAGGGAGTACTGTATTCTATATGGCTCCTATATTGAGAGAGTACTGAATCATATGCTTCATTATATGGCAATCTCACTAAAAGGCAGCATACTCAATGGGTCTGATAGGTTGTAATGAAAGAGTAGTGTATGATGTATACATATATGCATTATCCCATGGACAGTGTTATAATGAGGGAGTACTGTATCATTATAAGGCAGTCTCATTATAAAGAAATATACTCCATGACTTCCATGGACAATGTTATAATGGGAGAGTACTGTATCATTATAAGGCAGTCTCATTATAATGAAGTATACTTCATAATTCCCATTAAGTGTAACACTGAGAGAGTACTATATATGTTCATTAATATGCTATGGATATCATGTCCATTACTGTTATGATGTGATGCTGTGTTAATTCATTATTGGCATTTATTAAATGTTATATGATAAAAGTATAATTCTAAATGTGCTTTTCAGATATGTGATGCAAGAATTGATAGAGACAGAAAGGGATTATGTGAAAGATTTAGGAACTGTTGTTGAGGTAAGTTTTGTAATATTTGCCCAATTAATTGTCTTTCACACTTGCTTAGTAAAACCATATTTTTTTTACCCATGACTAGTACAAGGACTGGGTCTAGAATTTAACAAAAAACTCATTGTATCCAGTGGGACTTAAGTACTAGTCCTGATCTATTTTCACTAGTCCCTCCCACAAAGCTATGTCAAACAGGCATGTTGATTTTCAACATTTTTATTTCTTAAATATTTCAGTCATTCATAATACAGAAGTTCTAATCTTGCTTTTGAAAACCACCAAGGTTACTTGAAACTATTCACTGCAAGTTCATAATAAAAACTGTCTGATGTTCCAGAAATATAGTATAATATGATAAATATATAGTATAATATAATATACAGTATAATATGATGATTCATTACCATTAAAAATATGAAAATTCATTAACATTTCTAGAGCTGCATCATCTAGGAAGAAAAGTAACATCATATTTAAACAAGAATAATCATCAGTTGCAACACCCAAAAGGGGCATAACTCTTAAAAGATGAATCGGATCACAACAATAGAACCATGCATACATTTTGGCCATACATATTATTCATGCCTGCCAAGTTTCAGAGCAGTTCATGAAAAGATGTAAACTCATATAATGTGATGGACACCTTAAAGGTGTGGCAAAACTATTCCCCTCACCCAACCCCAGGCTCAGATCATGCTCACATCCTGGCTTTACTCACTTATTTACATCATAAGGTGTGTCTTTAATAACACTTTTCTAGCCCATGTCCTGGAGGAAGTTCCCCAGACCTGCATAAGCACCAAAATAAGGGCATTGCTCTGGAAAATCAAAACAAGACAATGGAATAATATATACATTACATCTGGACAGACAGACAAGCCTAAAGCTATATTCCCCGACATTGTTGATGGTGGTGGTAGTGCGTGCGTGTGTGTGTTTATGTATGTATATCTGTTTATGTATTTTTGTCTTTTCAGGGTTACATGAAGCATATGAATGAAAATCCGATGCCAGATGATATGAATGGGAAAGACAAAATTGTGTTTGGAAATATACACCAAATATATGACTGGCATAAAGAGTAAGTCGATATTTATGGTATTGATAAATAACAATTTAATGCTGCTTTGCTTGTTAGTATTTCATTTAGGACTCAAAATACACATTAGTAAGTTGTAGATTGCTACCTGATGTATGACTTTGAAAAATCCAATATTAAATTCTTGCTAAGTGAATTTTGAAAACAAAGAACACTAGAGTTTAAATTTTATTGACTCTATGATCTTTTCCATCCTGATCACAGTAAGATAAAAGCGTATTTTTTGCATCAAAATGAAATTTGGTATACCTTTTCCACAATTCATGGAATATTGTAGCAACTATTTTAAAACTGATAATAATAATAATAATAATAATAATAATAATAATAATAATAATAATAATAATAATAAGATTATACTTATTATTATTATTATTATTATTATTATTATTATTATTATTATTATTGTCATTATTATTATTATTATTATTATTATTATTATTATTATTATTATTATTATTATTATTATTATTATTATTATCATTATTATTATTATTGTCATTGTTATTATTATTATTATTATTATTATTATTATTGTTGTTGTTATTATTATTATTATTGTCATTATTATTATTATTATTATTATTATTATTATTATTATTATTATTATTATTATTATTATTATTATTATTATAATCATCTTTATTATTATATTTCAGAACATTTCAATCCGAGTTAGAAAAGTGTGAAGAAGATGCAGAAAGAGTGGGTCTGACATTTACTAGATATGTATGTACCATAATGTTGTTGCTAATGTACCCACAAGTCTGTTCAAGATTTTGGTCTGCATTTCCAAAAAGATTTTTTTTAGAAAAAACACCCTGGTGTTTATCTTGTGAAATAATGTTAAAAATATAAAACATTGCAAAATGCTCTATACCACTCTTAAATTTTTATAAAAAAATTTTTGTATGGTTTTGCATGAACTTTTTACACTGATTTTAAGACTATGACATATATAAAAATCTACCATAAATTATTTTTAAAGCACAATGATACAAAGTAAAATCATGTGAAACTTTATTTTTGTGTTCATTGGCATATTTCAGAGCTATGAGAACTGGCTTGTTTATACTGCTTATGCTTTGAAGTCAAATCCGACTACAAACAGAAAGACCCTTATCTGTCATAACATAATGCACTGGCTGATCAAGGTCTGTGTTGTTTGTTCTACTGACAACTCATGACAGATTGCAGGGGCCTTGCATTATATGACAACAGATCTGGATCTGTTTGGTTGGATATGACTTATAACTGAATAAAGATGGTACTTTTTCCATCACATACTAAGCTTTAAATAGCTGATGCATGTAAGTTTTAAGCCATTAAGTAATTATCAAATAATTCCTTTCAAAGTAATTAAGCAACTATCAACTAATTAATTAATAAGTTATGGTCTCCGATTGGCCTAGTGGTCTAAAGCGCTGTCCGTTACTGTTCACTGCCATCTCACCTATGAATGCGTGAGTTCGAGTCTAGGAGTCTAGGATTCAGCGAATGTGGATATGTGAGAAAGCTTGCTAGTAGCTTCTCATTGGTCGATGGTTCTTTATGGTGATTTCCCGGTTTCTTCTTCCACCATTAATACTGGCCAACATGAATAGCCTATAATGCTGAAAAATGACATCAAGCCCAGCAGCACCTAATTAATAAGTAACTAAGTATCATGTAATTATTTAGTAATTACCAATTAAGTAATTGTGATGGTAATTCTTAAGTAATCAAGTAATTAGCTGGTAATTAATTCTTACATAATTATGAAATCATTAAGTATTTATCAAATAATTATTAAGTAATCAAGTATTTAACAAATGATTAATTATTAAGAAATGTGATTACCTTATTCACGGCAATTAAAATGGAGTACCTAAAATTTGTTTCAGGAAAGACGGTTGTATATGTACGTAAAATATTGCGAGAACAAACCAAAGTCGGAGTTCGTTGTAGCTGAATATATAGATACATATTTTGAGGTGAGTGTAAATGCAGAATAATCGTTTAATTTAGTGAAGTATTTTTTTCCGAAAGCGTAAAGTGTACCTATCACATGATGCTGAATATACTTTATAAGTGAAAATTGTTAAAATTGGTGTGATTTGTTGTAACTCTGTATTGTTGTCACCACATTACTCCACTGAGTTGTTGAACAGCAACAGTTGTTGATAAAGTATATAATATTTAATTCTATAATAATTTTGTTGGCTGTCTGTAAATGTTTCAAAAATGACTAAAAGAATGTCCATATGGATCTCAGTGATGCAGGAATTTTTTGTTTTTGTTCCAATTAAACTATCTTTTATCAATTGTACTGTAAAATTTGATTTTTCTGTTTTTTGTTTTGTTTGTTATTGTATTATGATGTTCCAATCGTGTAGCATCCCTAGGTAAAAACCAAGGCTGACCCATTGTATTGCACATTACACACTATTACACATTGGGTTAATTTACCGATGATGCTGATTTCATTAAGCTACAAAACTTTGAATAGTAACATTTTAAAATTTTGTCAGCAATTACAGAGTTTCTTAGTCATTCTGAATCCTTTTAAAGGATCCTAAGTACATACCCACTTTATTAGTGGAAGTCAGGTTAAAGAAGTGAGACTGTTTATTTCAGTATTCTTATTATTTCTTATGTATTTTTTTTGTTTACCAGGAAATCCGACAAAAGCTGGGTCACAAGCTTCACTTGCCAGACCTGCTTATTAAACCTGTACAGAGAATTATGAAATATCAGTTACTTCTAAAGGTTTGTAACTTTAAGCATTTGTACTTTTAAAAAAAATAATGCTTTGAGCTACAATTAAATCATTAGTTATTTATTAATTTTCCAAATTTGGTACATGTTGATGTTTTGCTTTATGTATAATTATTTTGACAGTGGGACATTGAACACAGATTATAAACGAGAAAAATTAATTGCTTGTTCTCTTTGACACAAAAACTTGTTCTTTTAGAAAGAGAAGCAGAGTAATTTATCAGAAATTGGAATCCATTAATTTTTCTAAGAGTAAAAACTCTCACTTTTTCAAAAGATTAGGGTTTAAAAGATATCTTTATGTCATGTGTCCTTTTTATGTTCCTTAATTGCTTACTGTGTGTGCATCGTGTAATAATTGCAAATAATCTGAATTAATTACTTTTGAAAAATTTTAATTTATTTATTGAAAATTACAAAAGTGATATTTATGATTACTATTCTGATTACAATTTAAAGTTCAGATTTCAATTATAATTACAATCACAATTGAAATTGTTAATACAGTTACAATGGAAAATTCTGATTGCAGTTACAAGTACAACTGAAAATTCTTATTACAGTTACAATTACAACTGAAAATTCTTATTACAGTTACAATTATAATTGAAAATTCTTATTAAAGTTACAATTACAACTGAAAATTCTTATTAAAGTTACAATTACAATTGAAAATTCTTATTACAGTTACAATTACAACTGAAAATTCTTATTACAGTTACAATTACAACTGAAAATTCTTATTACAGTTACAATTATAAT
The DNA here is from genome assembly GCA_016746295.1 of Potamilus streckersoni. Classification (NCBI taxonomy): domain Eukaryota; kingdom Metazoa; phylum Mollusca; class Bivalvia; order Unionida; family Unionidae; genus Potamilus; species Potamilus streckersoni. The sequence continues at coordinate 710,645 of JAEAOA010000405.1, forward strand.
TGAAAATTCTTATTAAAGTTACAATTACAACTGAAAATTCTTATTACAGTTACAATTACAACTGAAAATTCTTATTACAGTTACAATTACAACTGAAAATTCTTATTACAGTTACAATTACAACTGAAAATTCTTATTACAGTTACAATTACAACTGAAAATTCTTATTACAGTTACAATTACAATTGAAAATTCTTATTACAGTTACAATTATAATTGAAAATTCTTATTAAAGTTACAATTACAACTGAAAATTCTTATTACAGTTACAATTACAATTGAAAATTCTTATTACAGTTACAATTACAACTGAAAATTCTTATTACAGTTACAATTACAACTGAAAATTCTTATTACAGTTGCAATTACAACTGAAAATTCTTATTACATTTATAAATGCTGTTGAAGATTCTAGTACGATGAATATCTTAACCAAAGTAAAATAATTACATGGGAAAATAACCTGTAACTAATTTCCTGTAAACTAATGGCCGATTGAGTATTTAACATTTCATCAAATTTTGCACTGGTTGAAGATCATAAACTTCTGATCAATAGAGAAGAAAATATGTTTGTGAGAGACTTTTACAGAGACTTAAGTCAGTTTCCACACAGAAAACCTGCACTTTTGAATTAAGGCAGGTGGTAAATCAATAAAGAGTTTTAAAGGTCACATGCACTTTTATTGACTTTATCATTTCCCATCACATTACTGTTTTCCCAATTGTTTATAAACACTGTAGCAACAAAACACACATGATCCTGGGTAATAGGATGATTGCCCTAGGGTCTGTACTATTGGTCATTCACACCATGCAGTTTTTGTCAGTGTCTGCATATGATAACTTTATATAACATGTAAAATATGTGAGACTAGGCCCAAGTTTATAATAAAATATGTGAAGACTAGATATAAATTTCTAATAAAATACATGAAGATTATATCCAAATTTATAATATGGGAAGACCTGGCCCAAATTTATAGTAAAATATGTGAAGACTAGGCCCAAGTTTATAATATGTGAACACAAGGCCCAAATTTATATGTAAAGGCTAGGCCCAACTTTATAATATGTGAAGACCAGGCCCAAATATGTTATAAATTATGTGGAGGTCCTAATTAATATGTGAAGACTAGGCCCAAATTTATAATAACATATGTGGAGATTAGGCCCAAATTTAGATGAAGTTTTATCCAGAAATTTTAGAATTGAATTCTGACTAAAATTTAGATTTGATCTGAGAAAGCCTTGCATTTTTATAAGTCTTTGGTATGACTCGACCAGGGATCGAACCCACGACCTCCAACATCCAAGGCGGATGATCTTGCCACTAGGCCACTGGAGTGGTTATAATATTTATGTATTGACTGTATTTAAAAGACACTCTCATAAAATGGAATTTCGAATTAACAGATACGGTAAACCTGCTTCATTATATTAAAAATGTACATATTTCTTCACCTCCTTAAAAGATAAAATTTTACTCAGCATCCTAATTTGGCTATTGGCAATGTGGCTAGGACTTGCATTAAGGATATTAATCTAAATAAGAGCCTAAGGAATTTTTTAAATCCTAAAAATAGCTGTGAAAAAACAAAATTTGTTAGGCGTATTTTGGGAGATACTCTATGCACATGACTCAATTATATTTTCAGACCAACAATATTTTTAAAAAAATTTTTGTGTAAATTTGTATCTTTTTTTTATCTTATCTGTATTCTTGAAAACATTATTTGCACACGACCACACAACAAATTTGGTAAATGTGCTTCTATGCATATGTGCATGACTGAACAGGATTTTCATACTGCTAATAAATTTTTCAAATCTATAGTAGCCTTTTTTTGACTGCAATGAGGAAGCAGTTTTACATCCACTACAGTAAGTATAGGATTCCAGTGCTTTCATCTTGTTTTGATCATGGCAGACTTGCTTACAATTATCTGTTTACATTGTAGGATATTCTGAAGTACACTGAAAAGGCAGGATTAGATGCTACAGCACTCAGGAAGGCATGTGAGGTCATGTGTGTGGTACCCAAAGCTGCAAATGACATGATGCAAGTTGGCAGGCTGCAGGGCTTTGATGTAAGTTTCACAGACTGTCATTTGATTGGTGACTTGGTTGCATTACTCATTTTTACTATTATAACACATCTTACTTTATAAGACCATGGGACTGACCATACAAGTTATTCAGAATGTTGGGGTTGGGCATATCATTGGATAAAATATGCTAATTAAGTGATGTGTGTGATTATGATTTTTAACATAGCTGTAACAATTTTTTAGTCATAGTGCTACAATGTCTGAAGTGTGGCAGTTTATAGTGATGTCTAGTACTGGGGTATCATGCCACAGACATGTAGCATGATGTCTTACCCAGTCACATTATCCTGACACCAAGCCACATGGGGTATTTTTGCAACATATGTTTGTAATACTGTAGACTTGAAGATGTATATAAGGATAGAACAGATTCTTATTTCTTAACTTTAAATTAATCTGCATATGTATTTATGTTTTGTTGAAATAATTTGAGAATAAACATTTGTTTTAATTATTTATTGGAATTAAAGGTGCTCATTAGACTATAACATTAATCTGGGACTATTGTGAATTATTTAAAGGAGTTACAGACATCACCATTGTAATATGTACATTTAAGGATCTGAAATTAACATTGGATTCTTTTGGACTTGAATAGAACTTTGTAGGATTACTTTGGATTCAGTTCATAATTATTAACTTTGATGCTTATATTATTATTATTATTTAAATAATTGATGGTTTTATTCTTTATTTAACTTAGTTTATGACATTTCAGTCATAATAGGAAATATTTGTGTATAATGAAATGAAATTAAATTTTCATTTCAATTATAGGGTAAAATTACAGCTCAAGGAAAACTCTTACTTCAGGTAAGTTTGATGCATGCTGATAACTTTTCAAAACCTAAAACCTTGCAGGGGTTATTTTCATTGGGGTGGGGTGGGGGTGTCATTTTACATTTAATTGTATTAGCCCACAAAAGGCAGAACAGGTGTAATTATGGTAGTGGCCATAAGCATGTACATTGGAACATTTTATTGCCGAAATGTATTTTAAAACTATCTACAAGACCTGTCACCTTAACCAGAATCTGTGCACATCATACACTCAAGAAAGAGGCCCTTTATGAAGAGTCCCTTTGATTCGGGAATCTATATTCATGGTCTTTGTGACTTGAAGAAAGCTCCTTCATATTGCTTTAAACTGATGATACTTGTTACAAAAGAAAATGTAAAGGTCATTATTTTCTGGTATGTACAATTTGAAATTATTATGAATTTGTAAATCAACGCTTGAGAGGGTTGTATGCTTGAGAGGGTTGTTATTCGCCATATGATTTGTATTCTTTATATATATATATATATATATATATATATATATATATATATATATATATATATATATATATATATATATATATAAACCTCTTGTATGTAATTTCTTTATTCATCTTTTGGAGTACAAAAAATTATATTCTGTATAATTTTCAGGTGCTTGTTCTGTGTTAACACTTTCAATGTTTAATTGAAATATTTATAAACTGACTACATGAATAAAATAGAAGGTAAGATAAATGACAGCTAACATAGTAATTAATTCATATTTCAGGATACACTTTTGGTGGCTGAAATTAGCTCAAAATTAACACAGCCAAAATACAAAGAAAGACGGGTTTTCCTGTTTGAACAGATCATCATCTTTAGTGAGATGATTGAAAAGAAGAAAGGAAGCATGTCTAATGCTAATTACATATTTAAAAATAGTATTAAGGTAAGTGGTGAAATAAAGGGAATGCCCCCAAAATTTATTTTGCATTAGCATAAACGTTTGCTGTAATTACTGCTGAAGCATTCAGATTGGCAATTGGTGCTTAGTTGGCAAAATCTTTCGCCATAGAGAATTATCAATTTCAGTATTTGATTGACTTTTAGAATTTCTTAAAACACATGTTACACAGTTAAGAATGCTGTTTTTCTATAAATTCAAAAGAGAGCCAGGCTAATAATAAATTCATATCTTGTTTGCAGTGGAGAGAAATACTGGTATCTTCATACAAAGAAACACAGATAATATAAACTATATTAATTTTGAAGATAAAATTTATCGATTGCAACAGAATTCTTTTTTTTCAAAATGCTAAATTGAATTGTTTGAATTTAAAATATATTCTTGAACACTGGTGTTGATACACAGAAACCATTTTCCCATCAACTGTTCTAAGAAATATGGCATACCTAAAAAGTAAGACATGTTAAAAAGATACAGCCAAATCAAAATTACTGATGCCAGTAAATGTCCCAGCCTGACATTGCATTTTAAGAGTATTTTAGTATCGTCATATATTTTAATCTAGTAAATGCAGCATAAAATTACTGTTTGTTGTTTTTTTCCCCATGAATCCTTGTATTTTATGCTTTTCAGTAAGAATCTCTGCTGGATGGGCTGCCTGTGCATTCATTTTATGTTGCCTAAAAATACACAAAAAAAGGACACAAAAACAGTTTAGTCTTTAAGCACATAGGTCATGTTTAGGACCCTATTTATTCATCCATAAGTCATGTTCAGTCAAAATAATCTATGGTCTTAGCAAGTTCCAAATCTTCAGTGTACATTTTTAGATGATAGCATACTTGGTCATAGTAAGGACTTCCATCTGAAAAAGTCCTTATAATTTATGACATGCAGACATAGTAAGGACTTCCATCTGAAAAAGTACTTATAATTTATGACACACAGACATAGTAAGGACTTCCATCTGAAAAAGTCCTTATAATTGATGACACGCAGACATAGTAAGGACTTCTGAAAAAGCCCTTATAATTGATGACACGTGGACATAGTAAGGACTTCCATCAGAAAAAAGTCCTTATAATTGATGACACACAGACATAGTAAGGACTTCCATCTGAAAATGTCCTTATAATTGATGACACACAGACATAGTAAGGACTTCCATCTGAAAAAGTCTTTATAATTTATGACATGCAAGTTAGTATTTGCAATACAAATGTCCTTATAATTGATGACACTTAAGTTAGTATTTGCAATCAAAAATGTCTTTATAATTGATGACACACAAGTTAGTATTTGCAATCAAAAATGTCCTTATAATTGATGACATGCAAGTTAGTATTTGCAATCAAAAATGTCCTTATAATTGATGACACGCAAGTTAGTGTTTGCAATCAAAAATGTCCTTATAATTGATGACATGCAAGTTAGTACTTGCAATCAAAAATGTCCTTATAATTGATGACATGCAAGTTAGTATTTGTAATCAAGTCACTTGATGCATTCTCCATACATGCCAAGTTTTCTGCAAATAAATTAGGGAGATTTGTATTCAAAATCATGGAGATTGGGTCTAAATCAGGGAAATCAGTGTAACAACTATTTTTCTTATAAGTTTAATTGCAAAAGTGCAGATCATGTTTACAAATACCAAATTTATTTGAATTTTCAAGCTTTGAAGGAAAATATTTGTCTCCTTTGTAGGTTAATAAAATGTCAATGTCAGAAAGGGTGGAAGACAGCGACCCACTGAAGTTCCTGTTGACAGACTTAACGCCAGGCTCTGATATAAAGTTTATAATACAAGCACCTGCTGAAGATCTCAAACACACTTGGACACAAGAAATTCAGAAAATCCTAGAGATGCAGGGAGATTTCCTCAGAGGTAGGTTTTAAAACTTGTGTCCAAAATTTTGAAAAGTAACATGTGATAGATAAACGTAGATATGTAGATATAAGTGATTAATAGAAGTAACATGCTTTGTTATTTAGATCAGCATACCATATGTATGGTGTTGTAAGACAACTTAGCTGTAATTTGACACCTCATTACACCCACCTTTTTTAAGGCTAAAGAAAAGTTTGTATTTGTCTTTTATCTTCTTGTAATACAATCCACAGATATTCTTAATGCTTGACAATTCAGTACAATTAAATCCATAACATAACAGTATAAAGATAATGATCTAATTCTGAATGTACCATGATATGTTCATTCCTTAACAAATAAGCATTGAAAATTTATTTCACACCTATTCGTTGTTTGTACAAAGCCCAAGAATTTTCATTATCTGAGGTACCAAATCAAGTTTTAAAGAAATATTCCATTTCCTTATCTTTACTGTTATCTGTGTGTGCCTTACTGAAATTAGGCTCTGTACTATATACTTCAATATGCAGTGTGTGAACTGAAAGGTTTTGCTGCAAATGAACAGATGTCAGTTGTGCAGCATGTTCACAGGGAGTTCACATAAGCATCCTCTTTTAACTGAAAATAGGACTAAACTTGGCATTGTGTAAGTATGTTTTGGGGCTGAATCAAACAGTTGGGAGGTAGAGCAGGTAGTCTGTCATGCACAAGAAGTTGTATGATTGTACTTGGCACTAAGCTAAATCAAAAGATGGTCAGCAGTGTGGTTGCTGCCTTTTCAAGCTGAGAATTTATAGGCCCATGTGCAATAGCAGATAATGCAGGGCATGTAACCTGCAGATTAAATCTGGCTGATGAAAAAAGCAGTGATGAATCAAATCAAAACAGTATATGCAACAAGACACAAAATATAATACAAATATGGGTTGCTTAGAGTTGTATGAAAGGGGATGCAGTATGCTTACTATATACACTAGTTTGCTTACTATATACTAGTATGCTTACTATATACTAGTATATATCCAGAGTAAACAGTGTTGATGGACACTTCTATTTGCATGAAAAATATTTAATATTTTAAAATTAATAAAAACCAGTTAAATATAGATATCAGTATTGTTGAGACCAAAGCGATAAATAGTTACTACTTTATGTGCATTTCTTGATGGGATGAAAATGTCAATCTATTTGAATTGGCAGGAATTTGGATGCAGTACAAACATATAGAGTTGACAATGTTACCCCTAGATTTATTAAATTTGTGCATGTTGCTCTTATACAATGACCCCAAATTTGCAGAAAACAAATATCCCCTCCAAAAAATTGTCCAACAAAATTTGATTTATTAAGAGTATAATCATGATATAATAGCACATCTTGACATCACAAATGTTATGTAAGGCATAATGAGTCATTCAAACGTATTTTCTCATTTTTACTACATGAACCTACATGTCTGCAGCATGATGCCTCAGTGCTAGACATCACTATAAACTGCCACTGCAAATATGTAACAATATGACAGAAATCGTTAAAGATATGTTAGAAATCTAAATGAAACACATACGCACAGATAAAGTATTCTTTGTCATGTGATAAATGTGATTTCTTTACATTTATGTTCATTCTATATGAATTTATCAAACTTGTCATAGAATTTCAATCAAGGCTTGCAAAACAAATTTATGTGCAAAGATGAATGATCATGGGTGAGACCAATCGTGTGACTATTTTTATCTCATTTTCAATTATATTGCCAAAAAATGGCAGAACAAATAGTCTACAGGGTTACAACGTAAAATATCAATGTTTACTTAAAACAAATTTTAATATATTAGTAAATACCATATATACCTGTTTAAAAGTCAAACTGCAGACAACTTGGATCCTGATCAGCACTTGCATATAAGAAAGAATCTCAGGAAATAGATTAAAAGTAGTGTTACTATTGAATTTTTGTGTGTGCGTGTGTTTTGGAAATTTTAACTTGGCTTTTATCAATTTTATTTGTGTTGCTACACTCTAAATTGTGGCAGTTTACAGTGATGTCTAACACTGTGGTATCAGTCCACAAACATGTAGCATCAAGTCCCACCCTGTCATATTATATTGACACCAGGCTGACCAGTCTTAACTCTAACCTCCTAATGCAGAGTAGCAATCAAGGCATCTGCTGGTACCATTTGTCTTAGTATGACTTGGTGGGGGTTCAGACCTGCAACCTCCTCATTTAAGGCAGATGCTCTAACCACTAGGCCACAAGAGTGGTCACAACTGAATTTAACATCATGGTTATATATAGTCTCTATATATAAAAGTTGTCCTTTTTTATGTCGAAGTTACCTATGCCATTTTGGAAGGACTAGAATGAAATGAATTATACAGGATATATTTCCATAGAACTCCATATGCAAAGTGCACAGACCCATATCAACTACCTCATAATGTTCCAGCAGATTTGGATCTATGCAGTTTCTTATGAGTAATCTGTAGAACAAGCAACCAAGACTGATCTGCCAGAATGATGTGAAACAGCAGATCAGGGTCAATGTTGTTTGTTGTTGGACTTGTCTCTTAATATATACAGAAAACAACTTTATTCTCTGTTCAATAATTTGAACAGTTGAGCAGAACCTACCAGAAAATGCATCAGTATATGGCAAGACCAAAGACATTCATAGCACTTAAACTTAATAACCATATAATTGCAAACGCTGCCTTTTTCTATATGTAAATTAGACTACACACCAGAAAGTAAAGACAAAAAAAGGAGACAAATAAAAAAACTGGTTAGGACAAGTCTTTTTTCTTAACAATCACTTGTCCAGAACAAGTGGCCAAGAAAAAAATCAGTACAGCCCTAGGACTTGACTGGATAAATTTTATACTATATTCAAATTCAATTTTATCCTACCTTTATTTTCAGCATTGCAATCACCTATCGCATTTATGAAAGAATTGACGAAAGAATTGTAAGTATTTATTTTATTAACTCTACATCTTTCTCTTTTTCAAAGAATGTTTTTGGATGTAATGCTCTTTCAGAAATGAAAGGGATTAGGATTTGCAAGATTAGCACCTAAATGTCACCAAATTTTGTATTTATTGTACAGGAAATGGCTACAAAATTTTCTATTCTGGATCTGGTACGCATTCAGCCTTAGTCAGTATCCATATTTAACTAGTACAGTAAAACTGGTCTTGAAAGACCACTGCTATGTGAGACCACCTGTCGTAAGGGACCACATTCTCAATGCAGACATTTATTGAATATATTGCATTGTGACCTGTTCAGAGAGACTAGCTGTTTTGAGAGACCATCATTTTTTTGACAAAATAGGTGATCTCCTAAGATAGGTTCTCTACTGTATTTTCCTCATAATCATAAAATAATGCATGTGAAAGAACTGAGAATTCAGTATAAGACAAATTTAGCCTGTTCTGGTTTAGCTTTGGGAGATGATGCATAATTAGACATGAAACAAACCTTAAACACTAATAAAGTTTTATGCTTTATTAACCCATTAACTCATGGAGGTTTTTGTCATTTTCACCTGAAATGCAAGTAGGAAATCCATCCTAATACATTCTAAGACATTTTCGGTTAAATTAATGCCTATTTGTGTTGGAAACATCGATTTTCATTGGCTCTTTTGCCTGAGCATGAGCAGAAGGGTAAAAAATGGACTTTTTTGTTTGTTTGGTTTTTTTGCTTAACTTTACCCTTCATTTTTGTATCATTCTAAATCCCCATTTTATCCTACTTTTTGCAAAGGTTCATCTATCTGTGTGCAATTCAAACTGGTCTGTCTTAGATCTGAGGCCAAACAGTCTAAAATCTGGACACAAAACCAGATCACGACCTCTGGCAAATTTTGGCTGGAAAAAACTTTGGTTGAAAAAGTGATGTTTTTCCCTCTGTATTTTATAGTGCATCTAGTACGTCCATATTATTTGGTATCATCCATATTATTTGGTATCATTGTAAAGCTACATTTGTCTACCTTTCTATAATACCATCCACTTTATTGTGTCACATGACCTTAATGCTATGGAGCTCAGAAGTAGACCTTTCTTCCCCATAAACACAGCGTTAGGGGTTAATCCAACCATAATTTTATGTCTGATCACACATGGTATAATCCATGTCAACAAAAACCTACAGACACTGAAGCAGACTGACCCATTCCTCCATAATCAAAGGATGTTAATTGTTGTATGCTGTGTAACTACACAACTGAATCATCTTTCAGTGTTAGACCAGTACACAGTTAATTGATTTGCAGGCAGTATTACTGTAAATAGATAACACTGGTAGCATGGGGTGATAAAAATGGAAAAAATAAAATGATTTGCACGTAGGGGAAATTTCATTGAGGGACGGAAACTCTTGATATCAGGAGGAAAACCATTTTTGCCAAGATGTTTGCATAATTCTCCCCTTTCCAAACTAATAAATTTGCACATTCCTTTATTGAAAAGTTAGACCATTCATTTACATGTCACAAATACATTACACTCATAACTGAAGCATCTTCAAAGCAAATTCTGCTAAAGTTTCAATTGCCAGATATGGGCATTTTCCTCACCTGCATTTTTGATTTGGGTGATCATTAACACCAACTTGGGGTTTCAAAACAGTATATTTACTCTCATCGAATTGCAAATTCCAAAGCACAGAAGTATAATTTAGTGTCACTTACTCTACATTCTTTTAAGTTACTGTATGCATCTAACCCATGTTGATTTTTATATGAATATTTGGCATTTATTGAAATATGTCATTTACAAGCTTTAGGGTCTTTCTGTTAGTTGGTATGTCCATAATGGAAACATTTGATTTGTATACTGTTAGAAATAATAACCTGTTGTTGCAGGCAATTGAGTGATCTGAAGCACTCACATCATTTCTGTCAGCTTGGCCTGGCCATTGCTGGTATGAGAGAAAGCAGTCATTAGCTTCCTGTGGGTCATTGGTTCTTACTGGAATTTTCCAAGGTTTTCCTCTACCAGTTATACTGGCCGCCATATATTTATCCTATTGTTTGGTGAAAAATTGTGGTCGATGCAACAAAAAAAAAAAGGTGATTAGGTCTTGAAATGCCTATGAGACATGGAATACTTCTGTTAACTGCATTACTGTCCAAATTTGAACTGGTTTTAGGAAAATTTTGATTATTATTAGTAGTAATAATAGCAGTAGTACAAAGAAACACATAACCTGATTGACCACAATTTCTGGCTATTATAAAGAAAGTAGGTGAGGCAGGATTGCATTTAAGCCAATTCATGATTGTTTACTTGTATTTTTACCAATTATACTATCTAAAGAGTCCAACTACAAAGAACATAAACCCTGATCTACTAGCACATACTATAGTTGCAGATCAGTGTCTGTATTCTTTATTATATTGATCAGTCCCAACAAATCCAGATCTGGATCAGTGACATTTAGAGTTAAGCTTGACTTATAAGCTTATTTAAATGGTATTATTATAATTATTATTCAATAAAATACTATTGCTTTCAGATGACGAATAAGAAGCAGCAGGTAGACAATAAAGTTTTGTTTAGACTGACTTTATTAACTCTCTCACACCAAATCATTCTCTACAATGAGCAGATAACTTTGTATGTAACAAACTTTATTGTAGCATCACAATAGACACTTTTCATATTATCTCCTTTTTTTACATTGTTACCTTCCTTTCCAAATACTCTCCAATTCTAATGAGGTGATGGGTTTCACTGCAAAAAGGTATTGTTGTTGTAACTGAATGTATGAAGAAACTAACTCTAAAATTACTAAATAAATGAATGCTGAATAAATTAATAAATTGTGAAAAATTAATACATAAATGAGAATAGTGATAAATAAATTATTAAATGAGATGACAAAATTATGAAAAAAGTGCTAATGGTTGAATAAAAATAAAGCTGATCACTTTAATAATGCTTAATCACTTTAATGATACTTAATTACTGTAATGGTACCTTATCACTTCAATGATACTTAATTACTCTAATGGTACCTTATCACTTCAATGATACTTAATTACTCTAATGGTACCTTATCACTTCAATGATACTTAATTACTGTAATGGTACCTTATCACTTCAATGATACTTAATTACTCTAATGGTACCTTATCACTTCAATGATACTTAATTACTCTAATGGTACCTTATCACTTCAATGATACTTAATTACTGTAATGGTACCTTATCACTTCAATGATACTTAATTACTGTAATGGTACCTTATCACTTCAATGATGTTTAATTACTTTGATGATACTTAATCACTCTAATGGTACAGATCACTTCAATGATGTATAATCACTTTAATGATTATTTTTTTTGTCTGACAATTTGTCACAGGACATTCACCTTGGATGTGGGAGATCAGATTTAAACCCTGGCCAAGTCATATAAATGACTTTTAAGAAATGGTACTAAGAGCAGCCTCACTTTCACTTAGCGCTCAAACATTAAGAGGTTAGAATTGGGACTGTTCGGCCTGGTGTCAGGATTATGTGTCTGGGTGGGACATCATGCCACAGGTCTACAGCATGATGCACCAGTGCTAGACATCTCTATAAACTGTCACACTGCAGACATTATAGCAATTTAACAATGTTAAAAATCTAAATCACACACACATCATTACTTGAAGGATCTTGGCATCCACACATATGATGTGAAAAGAGTCCAGAAACTATATTTAGCTTTTTCCAACATAGACCAGAAAAGCAATAGATTGATTCTTGTGCATATTCTGTTGTCTGACATCCTTTCCTCCATTAGCACAAGTTATTGGTATTTCTCAATTAACTACCTGGATGATTTTTGCCTTGAAATTTGACATATACATTCATTCCATGTCCAGGGGCCCCTAGTGGTCTAAAGCCATGTCCATTATGGATCACTGCCATTACACCTCTTTCTGCGTGAGTTCAAGTCTAGGATTCTGTGAATGTGAGAAAGCTTGCCAGTAGCTTCTTGTGTGTCGGTGGTTCTTTCCGGTGATTTTCCCAGTTTCTTCCTCCACCATTAATACTGGCCTCAATGAATAGCCTATCCTGTGCTGAAAAATGGCGTTAAGCCCAACAACAACATATACATTTATTCCATGTCCTAGATGAAAAGGGTGCTGCTTGCACAGCTAATGTGGCCACCAAAGTGTTAGGGCTACTCCTGAATGGAATGTCATATCAACATGGGGTTTCCACTGAAAGAATAAAAAGGGGCCATCCTGAAATCCAACATGGCACCATGGCAGCCATCTTGAAAATCTTGTTATTGCTACATGTAAAGAATGTGACGGTCATATCAATAAGGAGTTTTCATTAAAATACTTCTCATCATGTCTCCTTAGTCCTAAATATAAATGGCGCTGATCTGAAGTCTAATATGGCAACCACATTAGCCATCTTTGAAATGTTCTTATTGCAACCCATACTGGAAGGAACGTTACATTGCCGTGGTACTTGTGGTATCTAAATGGTCTTTAACATCAAATATTGCCAGAACACTAGAAAATTATCTTATCACTACTGGGACTTGCAGAGGTATAAAACACTCATGGTTACAGATAACTGCCATCTCACGTCTGTCTGCATGGGTTGAGTTTCGGGCCAATGTTGTTACATGAGAAAGCTTACCAGCTCTTAATAAAGATATTCTGGATTTTTCCTCCACCATTGTTACTGGCTGTCATGTACAGTCTATACTGTGCTGAAAAATGGTATTAAACCCTACAATAACAACAACTTATTGCTACTTTTCCTGTTTGGATAGAAATATCAATATGGGGGTTTTAATAAAATTTTTGTTGTAATGTCTGCTTGGTTCTAAATGAAAATGGCTCAGGTATGACATCCAGTATGGCCTCCAGACCAGCCATGTAGAATATCTTTTTATCGTTATTCCAGAATAGGTAGCCATATTGGCATTTTCCCAAAAATCTTCTCATATCAAAAGGGGCACCGCGTTGGCCAAATGGTCTAAAGCGCTGACCTTTACGGATTACTGCCATCTCACCTCTGTCTGCATGAGTTCGAGTCCAGACTCCGATAACATGGTTAAGTGAGAAAGCCTGCCAGTAGCTTCTTGTGGGTTGGTGGTTCTTCCCTGGATTTTTCAGGGTTCTTCTTTCACCAATAATACTGGCTGCCATGTATAACCCATCTTGTGCTGAAAAATGACTTAAACCCAATAACAACAAATTGGTCCTGAATGAAAATGGTTTGGTGTCTAACATTCTACAGTGGTCAGCTTGAAAATCATGTTATCACATCATCATTTAGTTTTCACTCAAAGACTTTTCATAATAGTTTGTTGATCATAAATTCAATCTGATGCCCAATATGTGGCCATCTTCAAAATCTTGTTTCAGCATACTTATGGTGTCTTTGTCCTCAATGAAAATGGTGCCCATCTATTGAAAATCTTGTTTTTGCTAATGCACCTGAAGGAAAAGTAATTTTAACACTGTGCTTTCTTCAGTATACTTCTGGTGTCTACTTGACCCTAAATGAAAATGTTTTACCCTCAATATGGCCACCATGGTGGCCATCTTGAAAGTAGTGTTATCTCTACTCCCAAACTGATAACTATATCAATGTGGGTTTTGCATGAATTAACTTGTCATACCCAATTGGTCTTAAAATGAAAATGGTTCCAATTACAAAATCCAGTATCTTTTCAATGTAGTTTATGTTAAAAAGTTTCTTGCTTTTACGTATCCCTGGAATGGATAATCATTATAAAAATGGGTTTTGACCGAAAGACTTGTACACATGTCTTTGTCCTCAATGAAAATGGTGCCCATCTGTTGTCCAGTATGAAAATGATGCAAGTGGCTTATCTTGAATTCCTGGAAATTACCAGATTCTTTTCATCTGGTAAAGCATCTGTCCCTTCAAAAGACTCTTTTCCTTATAACACTTTAGCAGAGATGCAATATTTTTTTTAATAATTTTCCACAACAGAAAGCATATGTAGCCCAATTCATGGCAGGTCATAAATCGCTCAAGATTTCCCAATATTTTTAATGGCTTATTTTCTTTCACAGGACTGCTAGTGTGATTATAAAACTTGTTTAGAATTTTTCAATGTGTGTATGTGATTTAGATTTTTAATGTAGCTTAACAATTTTTCAGTCATATCACTAAAATGTCTGCATTGTGGCAGTTTATAGTGGTGTCTAGCACTGGGGCATCATGCCACAGACAAGTAGCATGATGTTCCACCAGCCACATTAATATGACACCAGGCTGACAAGTCCTAACCTCTTAATGCTGAGCACCAAGCGAGGCAGCTGTTAGTACCATGTTTTTAATTCTTTGGTTCAACTTAGCTGGGAAATTTTTCTGACAAAGGCCACAACCATATTATTTGACTCATATGTAGTATGACATACAGACATTAGCTCAGTGGTAAAAATGTTAGATTCACTACCAGAAGGGCTTGAATCCTACTATCATATCAGCCTTGGTATTTCCTTGTGCACTGCACTTTATGCTCATCCTCCCTCTTTATGTGTTGATGTGCCTTAAAAC
Source organism: Potamilus streckersoni (assembly GCA_016746295.1). NCBI lineage: Eukaryota > Metazoa > Mollusca > Bivalvia > Unionida > Unionidae > Potamilus > Potamilus streckersoni. The sequence continues at coordinate 725,923 of JAEAOA010000405.1, forward strand.
ACAAGCAGAAATATTAACCCATATTATTTCCATTCCAAAAAAATTTAAGCCTCACAATAACATGACAATACAGTGAAAATAGTTCACATCCTAAAGTGGGTCACATTTAACAACCAGTTTTTGCAGCATCCCACTTGTAATCCAGGGTTTGATACCCACCCAGGCCAGCTATTGAGAAATGCACTTAGTTTGTCCATCCTTGGCATTGTAGCTTGATAATATGTTAAGTTGCCATTAAAACCAGCAACATCAACTACTTATCCTAACTTCATGTTGTGGTCCCTAGAATGTCTGATACTTGTATAAACATGGAAAAGTTACATGCATAATTTATTGTAATCATAGTACTAATCATTGGATGACTATTGTATTGTAATTGGTGCTAATCACTCTCCATAATTTATTGTAATCATAGTGCTAATCATAGGATCACTCTACATAATTTATTGTAATCACAGTGCTAATCATAGAATCACTCTACATAATTTATTGTAATCATACTGCTAATCATAGAAACACTCTCCATAATTTATTGTAATCATAGTGCTAATCATAGGATCACTCTACATAATTTATTGTAATCATAGTGCTAATCATAGGATGACTAGAAAATTTATTGTAATCAGTACTAATCAAAGGATGACTAGAGAATTTATTGTAATCATTGGATGACAGTATTGTAATTGGTGCTGATCACTCTACATAATTTATTGTAATCACAGTGCTAATCATAGGATCACTCTACATAATTTATTGTAATCATAGGATGACTAGAAAATTTATTGTAATCATAGTGCTAATCATAGGATGACTCTACATAATTTATTGTAATCATAGTGCTAATCATAGGATGACTAGAAAATTTATTGTAATCAGTACTAATCAAAGGATGACTAGAGAATTTATTGTAATCATTGGATGACAGTATTGTAATTGGTGCTGATCACTCTACATAATTTATTGTAATCACAGTGCTAATCATAGGATCACTCTACATAATTTATTGTAATCATAGTGCTAATCATAGGATGACTCTACATAATTTATTGTAATCATAGTGCTAATCATAGGATGACTAGAAAATTTATTGTAATCAGTACTAATCAAAGGATGACTAGAGAATTTATTGTAATCATTGGATGACAGTATTGTAATTGGTGCTGATCACTCTACATAATTTATTGTAATCATAGTGCTAATCATAGGATGACTCTACATAATTTATTGTAATCATTGGATGACAGTATTGTAATTGGTGCTGATCACTCTACATAATTATTGTAATCATAGTGCTAATCATAGGATGACTACATAATTTATTGTAATCATAGTGCTAATCATAGGATGACTCTACATAATTTATTGTAATCATTGGATGACAGTATTGTAATTGGTGCTGATCACTCTACATAATTTATTGTAATCACAGTGCTAATCATAGGATCACTCTACATAATTTATTGTAATCATAGTGCTAATCATAGGATGACTCTACATAATTTATTGTAATCATAGTGCTAATCATAGGATGACTAGAAAATTTATTGTAATCAGTACTAATCAAAGGATGACTAGAGAATTTATTGTAATCATTGGATGACAGTATTGTAATTGGTGCTGATCACTCTACATAATTTATTGTAATCATAGTGCTAATCATAGGATGACTAGGATGACTCTACATAATTTATTGTAATCATTGGATGACAGTATTGTAATTGGTGCTGATCACTCTACATAATTATTGTAATCATAGTGCTAATCATAGGATGACTACATAATTATTGTAATCATAGTGCTAATCATAGGATGACTCTACATAATTTATTGTAATCATTGGATGACAGTATTGTAATTGGTGCTGATCACTCTACATAATTATTGTAATCATAGTGCTAATCATAGGATGACTACATAATTATTGTAATCATAGTGCTAATCATAGGATGACTACATAATTTATTGTAATCATAGTGCTAATCATAGGATCACTCTACATAATTTATTGTAATCATAGTGCTAATCATAGGATGACAAGATAATTTATTGCAATCATAGTGCTAAATCTTAACTTCCAACTGCAGACAACATAATTATGTGATGGCAGATCAGGGTCTATCTTTTTTTTTTTGTTTACTATCTTTTTTTTTGTTTAGATGATTACTCCTAACAAACTGCATGGACACAGATGTGCAGCTGCATGGGTTGAGTAATATGTAGTTGGACTTAAATGGATTTGTCATAAAAACTAGTATATACAGCCTTGCAAACCATTATTTTTTTCTAACCAATCCCGTTGCTGTCACTTCATTTTGTGCAATTATTTTGGCTTGTTTCATTTCTATGGCAACATGTTCTTGCTAATGCACACTTTAACCTTTTCAGTCTCTTAACACTTGCAACCCTTGTTCCTTCAGTACCTGACATATCAATCTTATTATAGTGTCTTGATAAGAAGTGTTTTTATATAATGAATTCCTCCTCATTTTGAAATATATTAACCTATAATCACCTTCAGTTTCAAAGAGATTACCATCAGTTTTCAAGACATACCCAACTATGATTCCCATCAGTTTTAAGGAGCTTGCCTTTATGGTGCCATTAATTTTAAAGAGATTGCATTTAATCCCCTTCAGTTGGAGAAAGATCTCCCTATAGTCTCCCGATATGTTTTCTTGTATGTATGTTATATTATCTTACCTCTAATAAATTCAATGTGCATTCCATGACATCTTTTATAGTAAATACAATTACATTACATTCCTCAGCTGATACCAATGTTTGATCCCACTTTTAAAAACAAAATCTTTGGTGTTAGTAGCATTCCATTCTGACACCAAGATGATATTCCACTTCTGACACTATGATCACAAGTTTTAACAGCCTACTTCTGACAGCGGAATTTGATTACTGCTAAATCCACTTCCAACACTAAAAACATATTGACTGGTAGAAACATGTAGCTTCAGATGAAAACATTGATTTTGGTCCATAACATCCCATTCTGAAACCCCTGACAGTGCACTTTGATCCTGCTATTGAGACTCCCACCCCCAACTTAATTGATTTTGGTAATCCATTTCTGACATACAGTTCAAGGAATTGATTTTTACATGATAATTATATAACCATCATGATGCTGCATTTTAGTTCTATCCATTTCAAAATCTCTTGATCTATCGCTGAGGTGCTCTATTTTACTGCAGTGCAATATTTTTAAGCATCCACATGATTATGTATAAGACCATATGTTAAAACATTAAGTTATGGAGTGGTGATAACTTATGACAAGGAAAATAAATAAAAAGATTATCATCTTCATAAAAATATACCATGAAAAAGACCTCACATCAGCTAGTAATGCAAATTGTTGAAATTAGAGATGAGGATCAACAATGCCAGAAATAACTTCATTGCCTTTTTTTGGCAGCTGTTGATAATAGACTAGCTTTGATGGTAACTACAGACATGTGATTACAATTTTAAGCAGGACTTGAAAGTACTGATTGTTGTAAGTAACAGCATGGGTAAACAGATCTCCATGGGTAAACAGATCTCCATGGGTAAACAAATCTCCATGGGTAAACAAATCTCCATGGGTAAACAAATCTCCATGGGTAAACAAATCTCCGACAGGAAACCTTGGTACTTGGTACACAAGAATTGGATCCATCATTGCAACATCACACTTCTGACAGCAAATTTTTATCCCGGTAGTAACTCTCAAGTTTGAAGAGGCAACTTTCACCCCTGGTAGTAATATCACTTCTGTCACCAATCATCCTTCTGATCTTCAAATAACATTCCTGACACCAGAATCTGGTTCTTGCAACAACTTCTGACACCAAACTTTGATTCATGTTGTTGATATCACACCTGGAAACTGAATTAATTCAGTAAAGAAGGACAGATGCTAAACTCAGTTTTTACTGACCTCTGATAAATTGCTCTTCAGATTTTCAGTGAAGTCTCACTTTTAACATGTCTTTGATATCAGCACATACAGTGAAATATCAAGACATCAATTAGTTTTTGAACTTTATTAAATATTATGTATGACATAAGGCTGTTATGCCATGCCCTTTAACTTGTTATATCTATTTCAGGTCTGCTCCTGAGTTAGGAAATACTTCAAAAGAGGGACAACTTCGAAAGACGCAGTCTCAGCCGCAACCAGGAAGAGGGGATAATCCAATGACAGCCAAAAATCTTTTGAAATGTCGAACTCGTGAATCCCCAAAACATTCTCGTTGTAAGTCTGTTCCAGATCCTCTGAAGGAAGTAGTCCATACTTCAGAACCTAAAGACCAGCAAAAAATGTCGTGTCCTAGTTCACCAATTGAAACCCCAAAAGACTTTGCTCACTCAACCGACAACAACCTTGAAGGCTTGAACACAGCAAGATCTTCCTCAAATCCTTCATTGTCAGATATTGATGTTAGCACATCCAATGGATCCGAATCTGCAAAACCAAAGAAAACTATATTTGAAGGATTCAGGAATACTTTGCGCAAATCAAAAAATGAAAATTCCTCAAGTGCAAAAGGAGATGCAAGTTCGTTCGATAATTTTGCAGACAATGAGAGCCAGGGGACTAAAGTTGGGAATACTGCTAGCGGATCTGTCGGCAAACAATTAAACACGGATAACTTAGACACTTCTGATCAAAATGTGGTAAGTCGAGAGAAAAATACTACATCCTGACCATAGAGTGTGTTTGAGAATTCCCCATCCTCAAAAATATGAGATAATTCCTTCAACATCTTATCATGGAAGTTTCCGAATGGCATTAAATGTGATCATTTTTTTGCGGAAATAGCAGGTGATAATTACAGACAATCAACGGCAAATGAGGCAGCCATGAAAGGGAATGTCGGAGTAACCTTTATCATTATGCTTGACTGTGATTTCTGACATTTGGAATGCTATAGTGACATTCGTAGCCACAACTGCATGACTGTATTGAATTCAGCCAATTCTGTTATTTATTTAAGAACATTATTGCTCATGTCATGTTAGAAATATTAGTGTGCAACAGAGGAATCTTGCTAATCCTAGGGTACACATGTATGAGAGAGTTATGAATATGTGCATCGTTCATATGTATGTGTAAATATAACATAGTAAATGTACTGTAGAATTTTGTACTTCCCTATTTATCACCATAGCAACAAATAGCATAGCAGTCCTTACTGATCAAAGTTTAATTTTTTTTTTGCATGATACTTGGTTACACCTGTATATCAGGTGATAAATTATAAGACAATGCAAATTGTTTTTAACATATATCCAGTATCTACTAAAAGACCTACCTTTCAGCACTGGATTTAAAGGATGTTGATTGCTCTGCTAATGCTGTGAGATATAATCAAAAAAGTCAAAGGATCAAACATTCGATTATGATCTCCATAATTGATTAGAAAGGGTTGAAAAATTTGTACCATTTCTAGTGTTTGCTTTGCAAAGCATGGACAAACAATTTAAGATTTTAAGACATGATTGATTATTGATCACTGGTATCAGGCCAAGTAGTTAAATCAGCTATTGATCTATTTGGATAAATTAGTCAGCAGTCTTTATATTTCCCAACATGTTTCGACACTACTTCTGTGCTGTAAAATGGGTAGCATCTCCAATCCTGAGTTAACCTTCAATGGCCTGGCAACACATTCTTTGAATTTGTTCAGTCATATCACACATTCTTTAAATTTGTTCAGTCATATCACACATTTGAAATACTTTAAAATTTAAACCATTATTCAGATTTTTGTTTTAATTTACCAGCAAGCAGCTGCAAATCTATTCATTGTTTGTTGACTTTATTCCTATTCTGGAGTGTGGTTCATTGAAACGTGCTTTATTTTAGAGGTCTTGCATATCAAACCTTGTGTTAATAAAAGTTGCAGTAAACAAGATCTGGCAGACAGTCACCATCACTGTTTCTTCAGACCAAAGAATCTTAAATTTGTTATTAGAATATTTTTTCTTCTTTTATAAGATGTTGTATTTCAAAAAAACATTTGCCTCCCATTCAAAACATTTGAATGATATCACTAGCAAATAGACTTTAAAAGTTGAAATGATTTGGTTACATGAACTTTGGTACACTTTCTGTAGGCTTCATAAGAAATTAATGACTGTTGTAAAACTTGGTCATACAAATTCAAAGTTCCTTTTTTTTATCTCTCATCAAAAGGATTATCATAATAACACTTTAATGCCTATCTTTCACTGATCTGCACATTTCTTTATAGCTCAAACATGTGCACAACATCACATCCTTGTCAGAGTTATATTTCAGGCATTTGTTTTCTCAGGATTTATTTTCTGATTTGTTTTTACAATTGTGCTTGTGATCAAATTTCTGATGTCTAGATGCAGCTGTATGCAGTGAAAGAACTTGAAAATCATTCCATTTGTCAAATCACCATGATGCAGTAAATGGATTGTCATCAATCTTGACATTTTATAAAAATTAATTATTCGTTAATTTGACCAACACAACCTCTTCTGATTGACCAATTTTTAGGCACTAGCCTGATCATTTTATATCATTGGTGTTAAAATGAGTGCATTGGTAAGGAATACCAGGCTTGTTTAGCATTGGTCTTAAGATGAGTGTGTTGCTAAGGGGATACCAGGCTTGTTTAGCATTGGTTTTAAAATGAGTGTTGCTAAGGGATACCAGGCTTGTTTAGCATTGGTCTTAAGATGAGTGTGTTGCTAAGGGATACCAGGCTTGTTTAGCATTGGTTTTAAAATGAGTGTTGCTAAGGGATACCAGGCTTGTTTAGCATGTGTGCACATTTTTATGTCCAGCAACACTAACAATTTATGAATGGAAGAATGCATGAGCCACTGGCATCCATCACACCTTGTCATGTGCAGGGTCTTCATAGGTTAAAACAATTAACCATGAAAGGGCATGTGATCACCCATTTTATTATATGGATCCAAGGCAACTCCACTTCTTAACTTGTGATAGCAACGTGCAGAAATGTTTACTGATCAAACAGATTTGGGAGGGCTAGGGTTTTAGTGATCCATGAGAAAATTCATTATTAAAGGATTAGCTTTGATTTTGATCAATTAGGTTTCTTGCTAAAAGCTACTTAATTTGTTCTTCTAAACCAGTTTAAATTTTAACCAAAAAAAGTCATTGCCTTTTAATACAAATTATAAGTTCCTTCTTCCTTAAACGTAAATTAGGTATAGATCTCAAATACTTTGATTAGCAAAGTTTTTCTCCACTTTTTTAGTTGAATCCTAATATACACAGGTTCTGTGATTGCTAGCAGAGAGCTTACATGGAGTATTACTTTGCACAAAACTCCGAACAAAAGAATTTCATGACTGGATTCATTTAAGGATGTGAAAAAATAAATACCATATACCTCAGACATATTCAAGTAAATTTGATCCATTTAGTGCTACTGATCATACATAAGATGATGTCTCAGTATGTTTTTGTGTCATTATGTCCATTCATTAACACAAATTTGTTTTAACTAATCCTCCTAAACAAAATGGTCAAAAGTGCTCACCTTACCGATCACTACCATCTCTCCTTTATCCACATGGGTTGAGTTTTTAGGCACCGACAGTGTGGGATAAAGCTTTCCGGGGGTTTTCCTGTGTTCTTCTTCCACCAGGTCTACTGGCTGCCATGTATAACATAATATACTGAAAAAATGGTGTTAGACTCACAATAACAACAACCCTCCTAATCTACTTGTAGGATTGCCATGAAACTTTATGCATACATCGATACTGAGATCTAGTTATCCCTAAATAAAAATATCCTGCCACTTGGCCACTTGACCCGCACAGTATTCATCTTGAAAATACATATACAAATGGGGTTTTCACTAAGAAAAATAATATGCTCTCTAGTAGATATTAAGGGAAACCAGCCAATCTGACCTTAGTGGCCATTTTGAAAGAATTGTGTATTACTTACATTGATGGTCATATCAAGGCAGGTTTTTAACCAAAAAACTTTTGTGTGTGCATAATTTGTCTTATTGACATGGGGTTTTCAACGAAAATTTCTTTTGATATCATGGTGCTAGTCTTGTACAATGGCCTTCTTGACAATGTTTTTAAAATTACTCGTCTTGAATGGGGTTTAACCAAATGTCTTCAGACTTTTGGTTGGTCCTAGTTGAAAATAGTGCTGATCTCTGTGTCCAATTTGGCTAATTCATGTTATCACACATGAAATATTACACATGATTTCAATACTCAGCAGCTAAAAAAAAGAAATGGTCATATCTTATCTTCTGGAAATTTAATTTAGAAATCGGAGCATCAATCAGGTCAAGGGACATGAATTTGCTTCTTGTGATTAAGCACATACAAAAAAAACAAAAATATTTTTAAAATGATGTTGCATTTTTAATTAAACACCCTACACCCCAAACATATCACACTTTTGACACTGATCATTCCCCAGAATGCATTTAATTTCCATTCATGTATGCATTTCCTTCAGGATGCACTAATAGAAATCTGAGATGAACATAAGCATGAACCTGCATCTAGTTTACCTTATATTATTATTATTATTATTATTATTATTATTATTATTATTATAAAAAAAAGAGGATACTGTGACCTAGTTTTCCCAGACTGATAAAAAGAGTTTATTCTTGCTGTGGGAATGTTAGTTTGTTTTAAGGGGAAGAAAAGTATAATGTTGTATATCATTTGTCCTTAAAGAATATGATAAATAAAGATGGAAGCACTCTTTTTCTTTTTTGCATTAAAATATTTAGCAACTGTTGACACCTCATTACTGGTAATTGAAAGGATGGTGTCTTCTGTAACTTGTATTTTGAAATTTATAAATGGGTCTTAATTTAATTATACAAGAAACCAAATCCAGGATGTGAGTGTTATTGTACAGGAATCTAATATGTATGATGCATGCGTATTTTGGAAATATTAATGTGGAGATCTTTGTTGGGGTTGAATTAAACATTTCTGCCATGAATACTTCAAGCACATAAAATTGTCTGATTTTTTTAATTCACAGTTGTCTCCAGTATTCAGACCAAACAAATGGCCTTGGAATTTCAATCTTAAAAAATGAATGGGTTCCTATAAAAACAAATACAAATATGATTTAAGGTTTTGTTTGTTGTAAGTTTGCAGCATGGTGCTTGTTGGGAAGTGCTATATTGTTATCTTAAATGCTGTACAAAATAAATATTTTTATAAACTACATAACACCTGTATAATTTGCAAATTTGTTTCCATAGTAACTGACAATGTGAGTTAACCTCATTTTGGTCTTCTTTGAAACTCATTTTTGTAATACGTAACAAATTGGAGAGTTCTTCTTTGACTACTATATACACAATCAACTGTATTTTCCACAATTCCCATATTATCTAGAAGGGTAATTTCAGATCTGAAAGTTTGTAAAAGAAGGTATATTTTTAGCATTCAATACTGCATCCACATGAGAACAATAAATTAAAAAATATTTTAATTAAATTTACAGAAGACAGTTTTAAGGTTAATGCTTTAAACAACATACTTCCGGTCGAGCAAATGCCTCATTTTCTCTAAGCAAACAGACAATTATAGGTAACTAAAATAATTATTAATATTATTTTCTTCAGTTTACAAAATTGACAAAATTTTAATGAGAAAAAAGGTTCAAAATGGCACAAATTTAGAGAAGAAATTGTTATAATTTATGGATTGATGATCGGGGGGGGTGACAGGCTCTGAAAAATTACAGATTTAAGCAAAAAGGGTAACCAGCTTTTGAAAATGGAGAAATTAGGTCCTGTGATTCAAAGAAAACAAATTAGTAGAACTACCCCAGTTTCCCATAGACTTGTGTGGTCACATTTAAAATAGAATATTCTGTATTTACTTTTTTTTAGAGGATCATTTCATCTCGATTCTTAAACAGCTCAAAAACGTTCGTTTGCTTTTCATTTTTAAGAACTTTGTACCTTTCTTATAAGTCATCATGTTTGTTCTTTGTAGCCAGTTCATGTTTTAAAGGACCTCATGTACAGGTATACCTCATGCAGTTGACACAAAATGTATTAGCCATATTCCACTTCTATGTAATATCCACTGAAGTACACTCCAATACACAGTGATTGAAATATCTCAGATTATGGGTGGAGTTAAGATACACTGTGCTGTTAGATAATAGTCTCAATTATGACTGGTGATATAACTAGTCTCAATTATGACTGGTGATATAACTAGTCTCAATTATGACTGGTGATATAACTAACTGTAAAATGCCCTTATGGGGGTATAGAGGTAATCCAGTAGAATCCACTCCTGAAGTGGAGTTGAGTTAAAATTAGTCTCTGCAAGAGACAAGTGATTTAACATGCACATGCACAGTTCACTTAACATCAATCCACCAGTGCAAGTTAAATATGGTTAATATATTTTGTGTATACTGTACATTATTGTAAAAAAAAACAAACCTCATGTTCTTTTATTTGGCTCCATATTTATCTATGTAGATGAATTTGTGTGGTTTAGGATCTTAAGTCCTTGAAAAAAGTGTTTTGTTTTGTACACCAATATGGAGGTTGAGTGCTTTTCCATGTTCATCAGTAAAAGTATGATTGAAAAACATTTTAATATATGTGTACATATGTACCTGTGATGTAGCCCATGTTAACCAATAAAACTTGTTAATGATGACATGTGGCACAGATTTGTTCTGATCACTTGAAAGTGACAAAAAATGGCACCAAAAAAAAAATATTGAGAAAACGTAAATCTGCTTGTTAAGCCTTGATGAATCCAGTTCAGCTGAAACTATATTCAATTTTTACAAGAAAGAAAATGTTACTTTTTTATTTTAACAGTTATGATTATAATTCGGAAACTTAATAAAATACATTAAATTTTTTAGTGAATTGGATTCAGTTGTAATCTATCAGCAAACAGTGTTGTATACATGGTTATGGTAATTTACTGTATATACCACTTCTAAATGGAATCCAATGGAATAGACCCAGATCTGTCATTGCATAAAGATCTGGTAGATCAGGTTTTTATGTACTTTCGTTTTGACTAATCAGAAGAACAACCATCATACCATTATACTTACGAGATAGTTATTTACAGTTGGACAAGATTTGTATCTGAGTACATGTGGTACCTGTACTGGATGAAATAAATAATCATGAATGGAAATATTGAAAAAAGTTGTTTCCATGACAATTGAATATTTTGAACTTGCAAAGTTTATAAAATGCACTTGATTGAGTGTGATGAACAAAACTTTTTATTTCTATTATTGTTTGGGACCTAGTATGACCTCAAGTCCATAACAGGCGATACAGCTAGCACAGCCATAGTCATACTAGATTTTGAGTTAAACATATGTGGACTAATATTGGTTTTGGGGAAAAATTAACTCTGTGGAGTAGTTTAGCCAAGAAAAAAGTGTCCATTATCTCTCTTGTTTTTTTGAAGTGGTTGAACAATTTGGTATTCTGCCAACAGTATTAATTTCCTGTTTTACATAGAATAAAATAGATGACACAATATCATGCAAAACAAGGCAGTAAAGGCACATTTAAGAGTTACAATGATAACAAAATTAAAAGATGAAAATGAAGGGTGTCTAAAGCAGAAGTATGTGTGTATGTGTGTTTAATAATGTAAATATACAGTACTGTTATTCTAAATTTATGACTGATTTCCTATTCATGGTTGCTACTCATCATACAGTTTTGTGCATTAGTTTATAGTCGCAGAAATAAAATCAAATCTTGTTCATCAGCTCGTTTGTTTTTTATGTCTTGAAACTGGGTGTCAGTGACCAAAATTAGATATATAATGCCAAGACTTAAACAACAACCTAAATGTTTTAGTGTAAAACAAAATTTGATAGCAAGAAAAAAATTTGATTAAACTAAAAGAAGCTCAGCATGCCAAATTAGTTGCCATTCCATGGACAGACAGCATGATGTACAGCTGTCCATGGACAGACAGCATGATGTACAGCTGTCCATGGACAGACAGCATGATGGACAGCTGTCCATGGACAGACAGCATGATGTACGGCTCTTTTTTTAACTGTGCTGTGACCTTCTAAAATTGAAAGTTCTTCACTGGTATTTGTTCCAGCCCAAGTTTCTGCTTAAATGTCAATACATTTTTAGCAAAGTAATTGTTTGTTTTTCTACATGCAACTTAGCAGTTTAAGAATATTGTTTCAGGCACAACTAAAAATATTCTTAAATCGTTTCTTGCTGGTACTAAAACTTGAAGAGGCATTGATATTACCTTTCTGACTGAGATAGCATTATGGTAATACAGTCAACATTAAGATTTTGTGGTGAAATTTCTTTAAATATTTTTAAGTTTGGTGCAGTTTGGACACATAACGGCATTGCCACTGATGAGACAACCTTTGAAACATTTGTATATTCTTCTGAAAACAAAATATGATCAAGTCTGCCTCTGTTGGAGCCATGGCAGCCCAGAGATCACGATGTTGGAGTTTTTACCAAAAGGATGCAGGTTGAAATCTCATCATGAAATTGGTTTATGTCAGCCACCGTGGTATGACCTTGTGCAGAGCACTTTAATCAAATTGCTTCAGCACTAAAAGTAACTTTTATATGGTGCTATTCGATAAACACCAAACCAAACAGAGCTATCAGGTTTGCTCTGATTGTAAACATCTGCTTTGCGGAAGTAAATCCTTTAAAAAGTTAGTGTCATGTATTCAGCCATTCATAAAAACATATAATCATGTGATGAATGGATTAAATAAAAGAAGTCGGGAGAAATGTAGAAATGATTTCATGGAATTGTGCTTTATAAAATTGTTTCTGGACCATATTTATCCCAACACTTTCATGTCACACAAAATAATATCCTCCATCTGTCTTCTATCTCTATTTGTTTGTCAGCCTTTGACTCCATCTCCTTTTACTGCCAGGTGGAAATCACCAATCTTTATAAGTATGTTGCCTATTTGGTAACCATCTGGAGGAGGAGGACATTATTTTGGGGTGCCTCATCTGGGGTCAACATGAAGTGGTAAATATTCAAATATACACAAATTCCAATTTTAAAAAATTTCAGTTGGTTTACTAACTTGCCAGATGTCATCATCTAGGTTGAAACATAACATTATTGGATTTGGGTTACAGTCACCCAAGTCAAGGTCCAGAGAGGGGGAATCAAAGCAGGTAAGAATATACAATAAAAACCCTAGAGGTCTGTCAAGGCTTGCCATAAAAGTGGCTCTAGTTACAGGTATTTGTTAATTGAGATGTATTTAAAAAGCATGCAATTGAAAATATTTGTGACTGATGCTTGAAGTGATGATTGCATTCCATAGAAATGAAGTTTCCCTGGTCTGCATGAAGTAGGTAAATGAAAATAGTTGAATGCAGAAGAACAGCATTTGAACTCTACTAACCTTTAACCTTTAACCTGGACTCCAGATGTTGTAGCAGACCTAACACAGCATGGAATCATTGGATCCTAGGTATGTTGTATAGTTGCCACATTTTCTGGTACATACCATTTCCCTTCACTATAAAATTGCCATATATACATGCTTATAAGTCCAACTGCATGGACCCAGATATGTTGGTGTGTTATGTGCCAGCAGATCTGGGTCTGTGCAGTTTATTAGTAATAATCAGTGGAACAAAAATAGACACATTATGCAATAACTGATCAAGTTTTTTTTAAAGCGCTATTGAACTTGTAGGCCAGTATATATAGTATTCATGACATCAAATAAAAATGTTTCATTATTCTAAGGTAGATTCAATATCTCTTTAACCAAAAAATGCGATCCATTACCATATTTTTGTTGTATAATGACTGCACTTTAACGAGGTATATTATAATGAGAAACAAGGGTAATTCACACCCAACTGAAAATAACAGACTCTGATATATCATGATGGAGATAAGAGTTGATGTTGAAGGTGTTTTACCTTTGATTATACAGAAATAACTGACACAGCATATACAAGTCAATTTTATTAATCATGGATTTATTTTTTATATTTTTTTTCTTCAATTTATTATACAAGTCAGTTTTTTTAATCTCGGATTTCAACATAATTCCATAGACCAAGCATATGATGAAATGAGTATGTGCAATCCACAAATGGATGCAAGTTTTACATTGTAATTATCGATGTCCCTGTATGGATGCAAGTTTTACTTGGATAAAAATAAAAGTTTTGTATGGAACAAGTTTAGCTAGGGTAAAAATAAAAGTACCTGTATAGATACAAGTTTTATATGGCTAAATATAATAAAAGTCCCTGTATGGATACAGTTTTTTACTTGGGTAAATATAAAAGTCCCTGTATGGATGCAAGTGTTTGGGTAAATATAAAAGTCCCTCCATGGATGTAAGTTTTACATGGGCAAATAAAAAAATCCCTGAATGGATGTAAGTTTTACTTGGGTAAATATCAAAGCCCCTGTAATAATGCAATTTTGACATGGCTAAATATAAAAGTCCCTGTATGGATACAGTTTATTACTTAAGTAAATATAAAAGTCCCTGTATGGATGCAAGTGTTTGGGTAAATATAAAGGTCCCTGAATGGATGCAAGTGTTTGGGTAAATATAAAAGTCCCTGAATGGATGCAAGTGTTTGGGTAAATATAAAAGTCCCTGAATGGATGTAAGTTTTACATGGGTAAATAAAAAAGTCCTTATCTGGATGCATGTTTTACTTGGGTCAATATAAAAGTCCCTGTAAGAATGCAAGTTTGACATAGCTAAATATAAAAGTCCCTGTATGGATGCAGTTTATTACTTAAGTTGATATAAAAGTCCCTGTATGGATGCAAGTGTTTGGGTAAATATAAAAGTCCCTGTATGGATGCAAGTGTTTGGATAAATATAAAAGTTCCTCCATGGATGTAAGTTTTACTTGGGTAAATATAAAAGTCCCTGTAAGGATGCAAGTTTTACATGGCTAAATACAAAAGTCCCTGTATGGATGCAGTTTGTTACTTAAGTAAATATAAATGTCCCTGCATTTGAAGATTTATTATTATCATCATCATCATTTTTGGTTAGAGCGTCCGTCTCTGATGGAGGAGGATGTGGGTTAGATTCCCAGTCGAGTCATACCTAAGACTTACAAAAATGGTACTAACAGCTGCCTCGCTCGACGCTCAGCATTAAGAGGTTAGTGTTAGGAATGGTCAGCCTGGTGTCAGGATAATGTGACTGGAGCTACATTAAAGCTACATTAAAAATGTAAATCACATTACTTTATTTTTATTATTATTATTATTATTATTATTATTGCTATTATACTTTATTATTATTATTTTTATTATCATCATCATCATCATTGGGGCCCCTAGTGGCCTAGTAGTCTAAAGCGCTGTCCATTATGGATCACTGCCATCTCACCTCTGTCTTCGTGGTTGAGTGTAGGATTCATCGGATATGGATATGTGAGAAAGCTTGCCAGTAGCTTCTCGTGGGTCAGTGGTTCTTTCTGGTAATTTCCCAGTTTCTTTCTCCACTATTAATACTGGACGCCATGTATAGCCTATCGTGTGCTGAAAAATGGCGTTACACCCCACAACAACAACAACATTTATTATTATTGATCGACCCTGAAGTATTGTACCACTTTCTATGATGTACAACAGTAATTCTTTAGTCTATGTTTTCAGATTGTGAAAATTGCATGCCGTGATATAGTTTTATCCCATCTAATTTGGAGCCAGTTATTATTACATATTTACTATGAAAATTCTGTATTAATGCAGTAACAAGCAAATACTAAAGATAAAATAATTTAGTATTCTAGGTGTTGAGATATTCCATAATTAGTGTAATAACAATTGCACACATGTAAATGACCTAAGATTTCAATTGCTAATCAAAGAACTAAGATTTTTGCATAGATTAACTTCATACCAAATTTTTAATGATGTACATGTACTGTTGATATAGGTCAATAGCTTGGATTGATTATCACTATATGCTTGTTTATAATGTGCCAGCAGATATGGGTCTCTGCAGTTTGCTAGGAGCACTTAGTAGAACAAGAAACAAGATAGACCCAAATCTGATGACACTTTATAAACAATGGCAGATCAGTGTCTATGTTGTTTGTAGTTGGACTGGACTTATATGAGAGTACATACAGTTCTCATCTTCATTACAGCCAAGAACTGATGGGAACATGACCCATGGTAAAATACTGTATGACTATACAGCAGTCAAGGAGGATGAAGTATCAGTAATTAAAGGGGAGATAGTGCAGATCCTTGCTACAAACCAGTATAACATGTTCCTGATTCACAGACCAGCCAATATGGCTTCCCCAGCAGCTGAAGGCTGGGTACCTTCGTATGTGATTGGTCCAAGGGATGGAGAAGGAAGTTTGAAGTAATTTTCATAAAAAAATTTCTTTACATTTTTTTTTTCCTCAGGTATGAATCATTTTTGAACAAACATTTGAATTTAAGAAAGCAGTTGTTTGGTTTAATTAAAATGACCAATTTTCTTGGTTCTTAGCTCTCTTGACCAAGTTCAAGTGAGCTTATGGTATGGTCTTCATTTATCATCTTTTGTGGAAACATGCATTACTAAAACAAAAGCCCCCTCCAGTGGCCTAGTGGTTAGAGCATCTGCCTCTGATGTGGGAGGCCATAGGTTCGAACCCTGGTACTAACAGCTGCCTCTCTACATGATTAGCATTACAAGATTAGTGTTAGGACTTGTCAACCTGGTGTCAGAAAAATGTGACTAGGTGGGACATCATGGTACATGACTGCGGCACTATGCCCCAGTGCTAGACATCACTATAAACTGCCACACTGCAGACATACTAGTAATATGACTGAAAATTGCTAAAGCTACATTAAAAATCCATATCATACTTACATATACTAAAACAAAAGCAACTTTTAAATGACTTCTCAAAATATATTGAACAGAAATTGACCAAAGTTTACCAATATGACCACTGTTACTAAAAACTAGAATGACCACTAGAGTGGCTTAGTGGTTAGAGCATCTTAGATGCTGGATGTCACAGGTTCAAACCCCAGCCAAGTCATACCAAAGACTTCTAAAAATAATACTAACAGCTGCCTTGCCAGGCACTCGGCATTAAAAGGTTAGTATTAGGACTGTTCAGCCTCGTGTCAGGATATTGATACTGGGTGGGACATCATGCCACATGTCAGCGACATGATGCCCCAGTGCTTGACATCGCTATAAAATGACACACTGCAGATATTGTAGTGATATGACTGAAGATCTTTTAAAGCTACATTAAAAATCCGGATCTCACATGTACTAAAACTAAAAAAATCTTCCAATGTCTCAAACACTGCTATCAAATTCTCACTTAAAGGCCCTTCAAAATTTGCATACTATCCTATCTGTCATTAAATATGGCCACCATATATTATATATATATATATATATATATATATATATATATATATATATATATATATATATATATATATATATAAAGAATACAAATCATATGGCGAATAACAACCCTCTCCAGCGTACTGGATCCACCAAGGGATCACGTTTGTCAGGGATTAATTAAAATAGATGCAATAAACTGACGACGAACAGTACGAAACTAGTAACTAACTAGCCTAAGCGCTTTCGACTCTTAATGAGTCTTTTTCAAAGGCAAATAACTATGTTTTGTATTTGCCTTTGAAAAAGACTCATTAAGAGTCGAAAGCGCTTAGGCTAGTTAGTTACTAGTTTCGTACTGTTCGTGGTCAGTTTATTGCATCTATATATATATATATATATATATATATATATATATATATATTGCATACAAGAACTAAAAAAAGCATCTTGGACATTAGCCCTTTCATTACTGGAAGAATGATGGTGATGTACCATGAAATATGGATGAAGGTACCTAAAGTAAACTAGTCTCAAAACAGTCTTTGATAGCATGTGAAATCAAAAGCACCCCACTGATCTGGATTTGAGACTGAGACATGACCATCTGGATTGGTAAAAACAATCTAACAAAGGTGCAGTGCAAGGGTGCAGAAGAATAGGCAGACAGAAAACAAGGTGGGAAGACATTAAGGAGTGGACAGACATGGTATTTAAAAATTCAGAGAACAGGGAAAGATGGAGAGAATTGTTTGTAATATAAATTGTGGTGCCCCAACAACCTCTTTGATTAAGGTGGTGGTGATGATGATGATCCAGATTTTTGGGCATTAACTGGCTCTTAGGTGACAATATATAGTTTCATATTTTGCACTGGGTTAGAATTTTAAAGAATTTCCCAATGGGTTTCCTGAATGGTGATACTTGTGGTTTAAAAAAGGTCCTGTATCCTGTATATATCTCACTGGTATTGTTCAAAAAACCTTTACATGTAATTTCCTTTATTTTGTTGTATGATTGATGTATGTAATATGGATTATAGAGTATACAGCTTAGCCTTACTCCATATGTGCATTTTTCAAAAACCTGCTAGCTCCACTAGTTATTTTCACTTCTTGAACTTTAGAGGTAAATTTAAAAAAGAAAAGAGCTGACAACTTTTTTGCATTTTATATATTTGGCAATTCATTCATTGCACTTTCAGAAGAGGGTTTTGTCTAATCTAGTCAACATTCATTTAGCCTATTTTAATAAATGCTTTACATAGTGTACAGTAGTTTAGACTAATTTAGGCTGATGTTTTTGAGCACAAGGGAGCAGTCATTTTAGTTTAGCTGTATGCTGAGATCATGTACAATTTGTACAAGTATAAAAATAAAATAGAAATATAAAAAAGAAATTTCAGCCACATTTCATCAAAGTAGCATAGAAGTATGCAAAAATTCTCTCCATAGTGCAGGTTTCAAATGCAAATGACTTGACCTTACATATGTCACACGTCACACTCTCAAAACCTACATAGTGACTGGCCCCCTTAGGCAGTTAGTCAGGTGAGCAGTCTTTCAGGCCCAATTTGACCTCTTGTTTCCTATCTTGTATAGGAATGGCTACAGCTTTGTTAAAAGACTTGATTTTCTTTTGGTTTTTATCATTTTTTGGAAGTTAAGTATGAGGATAAAAATTTTAATTATTTTTATTCCATTAAAACTTGTCAGTCTGTAAATTAAAAGTTGTCACTTTATCAAATGTCTTCAAAAGGCTGCATCTTTCTGCAGAAAACAATAAGTGAAGTTACATATTGCCTGTAATTTTAAATATCCACTGATTTGTATGCCTGTAATTTTAAAAATCCACTGATTTGTATGTTCACTATCTCCAAAAAAATTATAACTACCTTTGGTTTTGAAAGGATACCTGTCATGGTGTTGAAGAGTGCAAAACAAATTACAGGGAACACATTTTCATATTAGTAGTCACAAAATTTGAAATAATTGCTACCCAAGTTACTTATTTACTCAGTCTTACTCAGTCCCACTTTGACCTCTTGTTTCCTATCTTGTACAGGAATGACTATAGCTATGTTAAAAGGCTTAATTATTTTTTGGGTGGAGGGTTATCATATTTTGGATGTTAAGTATGAGGATAAAATTTTTAATTATTTTGATTTTGTTCGAACCCGCAAACTTTTGCATCTGAGGTGGACACTCTAACCAACAGGCCACCAGATCGGTCATTGCGCTAGTGACCTTTAACCATGAGTGACCAAGTGGTCTAAAGCGCTTTCCGTTATGGATCACTGCCATCTCACCTCTGCAATCTCACCTCTGCATGAGTTAGAGTCTAAGATTCATCGAATGTGGTTATGTGAGAAAGCTTGTTAGTAGCTTCTCGTGTGTCGGTGGTTCTTTCCGGTGATTTCCCGGTTTCTTCCTCCACCATTAATACTGGCCGCCATGTATAGCCTATCCTGTGCTGAAAAATGGCGTTAAAGCCCCACAACAACAAATTTTAACCATGTGGAAAGTATTGAAAATCTTGGAATATCTATTTCAGGAAGAGCACCTGGCAAATGTTCAAGTTGAAGAAGCCCGTGTTCAAGTCAGAGAAATCCAGAACGTTTGATTTTGTTAGCCCAATCAGCACAGACAGAAAAAGCAGAACACTTCCAAGGACTAAGGAAGGAATGTCCAAGGTATCTTACTGTATACATGTCCCAGTTATGCAGTTTGTTCAAAGTAATCAGCCAAACATTCATCATTGTACAAAACTATTCATTGTATAACATCCAAGGTATCTTACTGTATACATGTCCCAACAGATCTGCAGTTTGTTCAAAGTAATTAGCCAAACATTCATCATTGTACAAAACTATTCATTGTATAACATCCAAGGTACCTTACTGTATACATGTCCCAACAGATCTGCAGTTTGTTCAAAGAAATCAGCCAAACATTCATCATTGTACAAAACTATTCATTGTATAACATCCAAGGTACCTTACTGTATACATGTCCCAGCACATCTGCAGTTTGTTCAAAGTAATTAGCCAAACATTCATCATTGTACAAAACTATTCATTGTATAACATCCAAGGTATCTTACTGTATACATGTCCCAACAGATCTGCAGTTTGTTCAAAGTAATTAGCCACACATTCATCATTGTACAAAACTATTCATTGTATAACATCCAAGGTATCTTACTGTATACATGTCCCAGCACATCTGCAGTTTGTTCAAAGTAATTAGCCAAACATTCATCATTGTACAAAACTATTCATTGTATAACATCCAAGGTATCTTACTGTATACATGTCCCAGCAGATCTGGGTTATGCAGTTTGTTCAAAGTGATCAGCCAAACATTCATCATTGTACAAAACTATTCATTGTATAACATCCAAGGTATCTTACTGTATACATGTCCCAGCAGATCTGGGTTATGCAGTTTGTTCAAAGTGATCAGCCAAACATTCATCATTGTACAAAACTATTCATTGTATAACATCCAAGGTATCTTACTGTATACATGTCCCAGCAGATCTGGGTTATGCAGTTTGTTCAAAGTGATCAGCCAAACATTCATCATTGTACAAAACTATTCATTGTATAACATCCAAGGTATCTTACTGTATACATGTCCCAGCAGATCTGGATTATGCAGTTTGTTCAAAGTAATCAGCCAAACATTTATCATTGTACTAAACTATTCATTGTGTAACAGGAGCTTATTCAACAAATAATGTTCTGCCAAGAAAAGCATGAAAAACTGACATTTTATTACAGTAATATCATAACTGTTGCTATTGCATAGCTGTTACTTTTTCATGCAGAAAAACTTTCTCCTCCATTTGAAGTGAATATTGTATACACACAGAGTAGAGAATTATCCTCAAGACATGGTCCATTCCTGCACCTTGCATGCCCATGTGCAGGACAGTCATTGTTTTCAGGTATGAGTGTTGAATCTTTGACCTGAGAAAAATTGCTTAAGTTGATATTGCTTGACCATATTGCATTCTTCCTTCAACAAATATTATCTTAGTACTACATTTATCATCTTGATTGTATTTATATGTTGGTAACCCCATTCTCTTTTAGAATTTGGTTTTTTAAGGGTCGTTTTACATTACATAACTGTATCACACCCCTTTATTTATCTATTAAGCTTGCATGGGAAAGCCTTTTGAGTTCAAGAAATAGAACATATCTAACATACTGGAATTTTGTATCCCTTGCTTTCAATTAATTTTCTAAACACTAAATCTGGTGTTTTTTAACCATTGTAGATCAATATATATTATTGTAGTGTGTAATTGCAAGCACTTATCAATAAAGTTTTAACAATAGATCATCTTACTTTTAAATTACTATAAGAAAAGACTGGTAAGTTCTTATTCTTTACCTTGTGCATAGATTAATTTATCCACTGGGGGTTTTATGCAGCACAGACCATGTGAGTTCCACATGGCATTATAACATATTGTCATTATTCATCATTTTCTTTGTTCATTTCGGAGAATAATATGGATATAGTGTGGCCACAAGAGGGACCATTGTTCAGGTTTCTCTCTTACAGAACCCCCAGGGTCTCACAAGATGATCCTCAGCTGTTCAGGACAGAAAATCTCACCTGGGTTCCAGGAAATTACAGCTCCAGTTTTTTCACACACCTGTGATGATCTAGATATGCTGTTATATTCCAACTTTGCTTCCAACGGAAAACAGGTCAAATACATTTATAAAGAGGAAGGGCAGAAACTGGACCAACTGACCCCCTCTTAATTCACCTTGGCCTTGTATGTCTTGGAACCAATTCTCACCAAATATTCCCACAGGTTTCATATTCTCAAAACATTTTGACAACAAAATGCAGTGTTTAAATTTGACACCTTAATATCAACATTGATACTTAGAGTATCAATGTTCTATTTGATGTTGCGTCAATAATAAATTGGCCTTTGTTTGGTCATTCAAAGCTATCCTTTAGCAGTGACTTCAATAACATGCACCCTTCATGAAAGTGGACTACAATCTGCAATGAAAACAAAGAACCTTTCATCAAAGAAGAAGGCACAGACTTAAATAAAAGCATTGGAATCTGATGGATTGTTGCATTATAAAAGTGACTGGAACATGTTTAATATATCATGATAGCTTTCTCTTTTCAGGAAAATAATTTATGCATACAATCTCTTCAAATGGCAGCATAAACACCAATTAAATTTCTAATTGTTTTAAACCACAGATATCTGGTCTTCAGGTTAATTGAATATGGGGTATCTCATATTTGTTAAAATGTTTTTAATTTTTTGACATGCATTCATTTTCTATGAACAACCTCACTCCCTGGGTTGCCTCAGCACTAGGTTGCCTCAGCAAGATGATAGAAGTCTCCAGCTGACCAAACTCTTGCCCAATTTAAGTACATGTAGTATGTAAACAACTATAGCCATGTGTTATTGATGACAATATCCTAATGAATAATTTAGTGTCAATCAGATATAGATCAAACGAGGACTACCATTGTTTTTTATATCCATTATTTGTGTTTTCTAACAGGATATGACTGATACACGAATTTTATAACAACTGATCTATACTCAGATTCCTAGATTTCCCATTAACAGTTTTTAATGAACTATAGAAGGTACTACATAAATGTAACATGTTAATATACAAGAGTATTTCAGACCAGTTTGTCTTTGTTTAATCAAAAGCAAATATATTTGCACCCACTTTTACTAATCACCCACCCCATGCCACCATTTTTTGGGTACATGCTTCATTTTCCTCCCTTTAATGACTTGGTTGGTTATAACATGGTTTAGTCTATATCACTGTCTGGTTCTATGGATGCCAACCACCTTTTTTATAGCACAGTCACACTGTTCTATAATTCAAAAAAAATCTTTTAGTTCAAGAATATTATTTAGCCCTTTTATAATTTCAGTGAATAATAATTTGAATAAATACATCCTTCCATATTAAAAACTGCACACAATAATATAATTATTTTTTTCAGATGTTAAGTAGAGAATTAGTAATTTTTCAAGTTACAATAATAAAGCCAGGATATGTCAGTCTCCTCTCTAAAACATTCAAAGTTTTTAACAAGTTTTTGAATTTCCAAGTGAAAAACTAATATCCTTTATTCAGATCAAGGTAAACATGTCTGTAACCAATGATAATAATCTGAATATTTAATCTATATTGATAGATAAATATTAGCTATATATTATGTTATTTACAAAGTAAAAGTCACTGGCCAGGTACAACACTACCCTGAGTTTGGACAAAGATCAACTACAAAATACAGATATACATAACATATATATATATATATATATATATATATATATATATATATATATATATATATATATATATATATATATAAAAAATACATATATATATATAACATATAACTATATAGTCATGGAGAAAAGTCAACAAACAATACAAATTAAATATACCTAACAAATCCATTACCAGGAATTAATGAAATTTAATTGCTACTAGAGGAATCTTGTATCAGAATATATGATATTTAACATGCCAATAGAGGAATCTGATACCAGAATAAATGAAATTCTGCAAGTTAATGGACAAATCTAATACCAGAAGATATTAAATTTAACATGCTAACAGAGAAATCTAAATATCAGAAAATTAAATTTGACATGCTTGTGGAAGAATCAAATAACATAAATATTTCACATGTTAATGGAGGAATCTAATACTGGAAAAATTTCAAATGCTAATGGAGAAATCAAATACCAGAATAAATGAAATTTAATATGCTATTGGAGGAATCTATTACCAGAATAAATAAAATTTAACATAATAATGGAGGAATCTATTACCAGAATAAATAAAATTAAACATGCTAATGGAGGAATCTAATACCAGAATACATGAAATTTAGCATGCTAATGGAATAATCCAATACCCAAATAAATTAAATTTAATATGCTAATGGAGGAATCTAATACCAGAATAAATTAAATTTGACATGCTAATAGAGGAATCTAATACTAGAAGAATATAAATTTAACATACTAACAGAGGAATCTAATACCAGAGTAAATGAAATTTAACATGCAAACAGAAGAATCAAATACCAGAATAAATGAAAGAATAAATGAAATTTAACATACAAATGGAGGAATCTATTATCAGAAGAAATTAAATTTAACATGCTAATGGAGGAATGTTATATCAGTATATATTGAATGTTCCATTATTCTAACTTCTTGTTACAGAATAAAGCTAGAATGATGAAACTTAAAAATTTTGTCTTAACTGAAATTCCTCTACAAAACTGCAAGATTTCAAGGTTATAGGTTTGCCCAAAGAGCATATCAGATTTTAGTGTTTTCAGAGCTCAAATTGCTTGCAAATGTTTTGAAAAAACATGACCAGGAAAGTTGTGTATTTACGATTTTTTAAAATCATTTCTGAGAAATATTTGTTCTGTTTAGCAGCAAAACAACATGCCACAACAAATCAAAACAAAGACCCATACAAATGAATCCATGTTATTAATGACACCACTAAAATATGGCATAAGAGTTATTCACCATTCCCATATTATGCCCTTTTAAGCAAAACCTTTCAGATTTACTCCAGAATTCAAATGAGTTTATATTAACTGTCTATTTCAGCTCCACTCACCTGATTTCATGTATGAAATGTCGCCATCTGTACACACCCCTCTCACCAGTATCACTGTCCAGGCGGGTGACACCGCTACACTGACGTGTCGTGTTTGTGGCCGGCCACGACCAAACATCATGTGGAAGTTTAAAGATAGCATCATTATTGTGCCGAATGGAAGAACCCTGATGTCTTATGGGGAGGACGGTGTGGCAACTTTACAGGTACATTTTAGTGCTTTCTGAGACTTTTGCACCTGTAAAATCTATGATACACTCTCAAATTTTGGTCCCATTGTACATCACAAATCTCTCTGTAATGGTTACAAAATGTCATGGAGAATAAAAATCTATAATTTCTTTGAGTAAATGTTTTAGATTGTGTTCAAACAATACTTTATGTACTCACTTATCAGTTGTTCTTGTTGGTGTTGTTGGGCCTAATGCCATTTTTCAGCACACAATAGGCTAAACATGGCAGCCAATATTAATGGTGGAGGAAGAAACCAGGAAATCACCAGAAAGAACCACCGACCCATGAGAAGCTACTGGCAAACTTTCTCACATATCCACATTCGCCGAATCCTAGACTCGAACCCACAGTCAAACTGCAAATTGCATAGCATGCCAAAGACTTTTTAAAAAATGGTACTATCAGCTGCCTTGCTTGAAGCTCAGCATTGAGGTTATTGTAAGGACTGCTGTCATGATAATGTACCAGGAGGGGTGACATGATGCTTTGTGTTTGCGACATAATGCCCCAATGCTGGATATCACTGCAGATATCATAGTGATATGACTGAAAATATTTTAAAGCCATGTTAAAAATCCAAATCACACACAGAGAGAAACACACACATACACTGCATAGACCCAGATCTGCCATCTCATAATGCTCTGGTACATTTGGGAGTGTGCAATTTGCAAGAGTTTTCAGTACAACAAACAAATAGACCCTAACCTTCTGGCACATTATGGCAGATGTGTTGTTAGTAATTGACTCATCAGTGTTAAAACTCATAACCCTTCTTGCCATGGACAAATGTGTTTAGGATTTTCCTTTTGTACATAGGGCTTAATAGAATTTTGCCATGGGTGAATTGTTTTTACAATAGTTTACTTCCTTTTTACTCCCAGAGATGTTTAAAATTATTTACAATGATATTTCAGCTTTGGAAAAATTAAAGTATGCAAATCGCCATGCTTGAAAGAATCTTACCAGAACTTGTATGCAGAAAATGAATGCATGTATGGGCCTTGTCATTGCTATATTCATATTATTTGACAATATTTTTGGTCAATTTTGTATCTTAAAGTTTAATTGTTGATATTATGCAAGTATTTTCTTATATAATTTCATCTGATATTTTATTTTTTAATTAGAGGCAATAGTTCCTGGGGGAGGAGTCTCCCTCAGTTGTTTATATAATGGTTCAAAATTTTGAATTAACTAATTTTTAAATTATCTAAATAAATTTAACTAAAGCTTTCATTTTATGAATCATGTCAGCTAGAATATATCCTACGTTCACTTCTGTGTTTGCCCACAGACTAATTTTTAAAAAATGTTTTTGTGCAATTGTCTCATGATCAGATACATAGAATATATAAATAAACATGGATAAATCTATTAAACATATAATAAATTAATCAAACAATTGCATTAATTAATCAGTCAATACAATTCTGTGACTTTACTTCTTTTTCAAACTGAATATTTCGTAGATTTGAAATAAATAAATACCTTCACTTTCATCACAAAAAAGCACATTTCAGGATGGTAAATCTAAACAATGTTTGATACAAAATGATGTGTTTATTACATCAAAATTAAAATGCATGGTCAGGGGTAATGTAATAGAATTTCAGAAGAGGAAAACATGAAAAGAGTCGTGCAGAGGTGAGCTATGTAACACTTGATTACACTGTTTTTTAACAGTTTACCAGCTTAATATGTTAAATAAATTTATAAGCTGTCTCAGTCTGATCATGTATCAACAAATTTACAAACTGTCTCAACCTGATCACATAGCAATAAATTTACAAACTGTCTCAACCTGATCACATAGCAACAAATTTACAAACTGTCTCAGCCTGATCACATAGCAACAAATTTACAAACTGTCTCAGCCTGATCACATAGCAACAAATTTACAAACTGTCTCTGCCTGATCACATAGCAACAAATTTTCAACTGTCTCAACCTGGTCACATAGCAACAAATGTCAAGCAGTTTCAACCTGATCACATAGCAACACATTCATGTCTTAGTCTATTAGCAACACTTGTTTCTCACCATTTTATGGTATATCACATAACAATTATCTAATTAGAACCATATTTCATGGACATGTCTTAATAATGAGTCATCTGAGTTAGACCATATTTAATGGACAAGTCTTAAGATGAGTTTTCTAATTAAAACCATATTTAATGGACATGTCTGAATAATGAGTCTTCCAATTTAGACCATATATAATGGACAAGTCTTAAATTAGTCATCCAGTTTAGACCATATGTAATGGAGTTTTGAGTCATGGACATGCTACTAGTCATCCAATTTAGATATTTCATGGACATGTCAAAAAACGAGGAGTCATCTGATTTAGACCGTGTTTAATGGACATGTCAGAAAATGAGTCATTGAGTCATTTGATTAAAACCATATATAATGGACAAGTCATCTGATTTAGACCATGTTTAATAGACAAGTCATCAGATTTAGACCATATTTAATGGACAAGTCATAAGATGAGTCATCTGATTTAAACCATATTTAATGGACATGACATAATTCGGTCGTCTAATTGAAACCATATTTAATGGATGTAAATATTCAGCTTAAGTATGTATGCCATTAGGCTCACAGTGAACAGGACATATTTTTATGAATATATTTTTACCTTAAGTAGATTCATTTACATGGTAGATTATAACCAACATATTAACACCAGAACATTAAGCCAGTCAGGTGTGGAAACCAGGTTACAGCAGAGCTGTTATGGGGAAATTTAACTGTTATTCAGAGTTTTGTGTTTACAATATCATCAAAATTTAATCACATATAATTTAAAGTTGTACCTGTTTATCAAACATCAGACATTCTGAATAGGAACAAAATATCTAAACTAAATTATAATATCCAAAAGAAAATGAGAGGCAAATTGTTTTTTCTTCTCATTGCAGATTTCCCAGGTTACACTGTCAGATAGTGGAGAATACTCATGTGTTGCCACCAGTGAAATTGGAGGAGTTTTTACTAGAGCAATAATGACAGTAATGGGTAAGGGCAGCTTCCTTGTAAAAGGTTTGCTTGAGGAAAATAGAATTGCATATGTTTTTTATGCATACTTTGCCTAATATGCAGATCAGAGTGCTTCAGAATCTTGAAAGGCCATCATCAGGGTCATGGGCAGCTTCCTTGTAAAAGGTTTGCTTGAGAAAAATAGAATTGCATATGTTTTTTATGCATACTTTGCCTAATATGCAGATCAGAGTGCTTCAGAATCTTGAAAGGCCATCATCAGGGTCATGGGCAGCTTCCTTGTAAAAGGTTTGCTTGAGGAAAATAGAATTGCGTATGTTTTTTATGCATACTTTGCCTAATATGCGGATCAGAGTGCTTCAGAATCTTGAAAGGCCATCATCAGGGTCATGGGCAGCTTCCTTGTAAAAGGTTTGCTTGAGGAAAATAGAATTGCATATGTTTTTTTATGCATACTTTGCCTAATATGCAGATCAGAGTGCTTCAGAATCTTGATAGGCCATCATCAGGGTCATGGGCAGCTTCCTTGTAAAAGGTTTGCTTGAGGAAAATAGAATTGCATATGTTTTTTTATGCATACTTTGCCTAATATGCAGATCAGAGTGCTTCAGAATCTTGATAGGCCATCATCAGGGTCATGGGCAGCTTCCTTGTAAAAGGTTTGCTTGAGGAAAATAGAATTGCATATGTTTTATATGTATACTTTGCCTAATATGCAGATCAGAGTGCTTCAGAATCTTGAAAGGCCATCATCAGGGTCATGGGCAGCTTCCTTGTAAAAGGTTTGCTTGAAGAAAATAGAATTGCATATTTTTTATATGTATACTTTGCCTAATATGCAGATCAGAGTGCTTCAGAATCTTGAAAGGCCATCATCAGGGTCATGGGCAGCTTCCTTGTAAAAGGTTTGCTTGAGGAAAATAGAATTGTGTATGTTTTTTATGCATACTTTGCCTAATATGCAGATCAGAGTGCTTCAGAATCTTGAAAGGCCATCATCAGGGTCATGGGCAGCTTCCTTGTAAAAGGTTTGCTTGAGGAAAATAGAATTGCATATGTTTTATATGTATACTTTGCCTAATATGCAGATCAGAGTGCTTCAGAATCTTGAAAGGCCATCATCAGGGTCATGGGCAGCTTCCTTGTAAAAGGTTTGCTTGAGGAAAATAGAATTGCATATTTTTTATATGTATACTTTGCCTAATATGCAGATCAGAGTGCTTCAGAATCTTGAAAGGCCATCATCAGGGTCATGGGCAGCTTCCTTGTGAAAGGTTTGCTTGAGGAAAATAGAATTGCATATTTTTTATATGTATACTTTGCCTAATATGCAGATCAGAGTGCTTCAGAATCTTGAAAGGCCATCATCAGGGTCATGGGCAGCTTCCTTGTAAAAGGTTTGCTTGAGGAAAATAGAATTGCATATTTTTTATATGTATACTTTGCCTAATATGCAGATTAGAGTGCTTCAGAATCTTGAAAGGCCATCATCAGGGTCATGTCTGTTTTGCATAGGCATTTCTTCTTAACTCCACTTGCTCAAGGGGAAAATTCATTTGTTTTGACATTGTGCATAAATATTGCTTAGGGCAAGCTTTTTTTAAATGGAATGAATAATTGTTCAAAAGCTAATTTTCTTCTAGAATTGTTGTTAACAAAACTCTTTGTATGGAGCACTGCAGCCCAAAAAACAGGTTAGCCATTAAAATGAGATCAGTCTTTCCTGTTCTTAAGGAAATTGCAATAGTAAGGGACAAGATATGTTCTGCTTGACATGGGGAATACTCCTGCAGAAAATCAAGTTTTCTGATTGCCATGGGGAATAATCCAACAGTAAAATCAGAACTATTCTGATTGCCATGGGGAATAATCCAACAATAAAATCAAAACTATATATTTAGCATTGTAAGAAATTACAGAAAGCATCCTTTTTCTCAGATTTCTTGGCAAGCTATCAATGTATTTAGCAGATGTTAGCTAGGTGAGCAAAATCTGACTCACTTAATCCTCTTGTTATACATAAACACCTTGCTTGTTTTGTAGGCACTCACCAGTTGTTATGTACTTTTGAGAGAATGATGTATGTAACTTGTGAAGATGTTTGCATTTAAAGCATGCACAGTGGAGAGAATATTGGCATACCTCTATGCTACTTTTATGTAATGTGACTGACATTTCTTTGGACTTTGTACATGATTTAATCACACTGTTAACTAAATTGACTGCTCCCTTGTGCTCAAAAAATCAGCCTGAATTAGTCTAAAGTACACTATCATAAGCAGCTATTAAAATAGAAAAAAAATGAACTTTGACAGATTAAGCAATATCATTTTCTGAAAGTGCAATGAATGAATTGCAAAATATATCAAATGTAAAAAGGTTATCAGCTCTTTTCTTACAATTTACCTCTGAAATTCATTAAGTGAAAATAAGCAAGTGGAGCTTGCACATTTTTTTAAAGGTGCACATCTGGAGTAAGGCCATATCACACCCATCAATCATAGACAAAAAATAAAGGGAATTAAAAATTCTTTGAAAAATACCTAAGATATACAAAGTTCTTTTTAAGTAGCCAGTATAACCAATGAGGAAACCCAGGCAAATTCTTTTTCTGTAAAATTCTAGCCCTATACAAAATACATAACTGTAAAGTACTATCTTTGTCATCAACACTTTATCTCCACATCCATGTCCATTTTGAAGAAAGCCAAGTTTATGTTCTCTATTTTCAGATCGTCCAGGTCCGCCTACAAAACCTCAGATAATGAATCAAGTCGGGACAGCAGTGCATTTAGAGTGGTCACCACCTCCTACCTCTCATTATGGAGGTCAAATTCAGGGCTATACCATAGAGTACAAAGAAGCAGGTAAGATCAGATTCAGGTCTGTACCATAGAGTACAAAGAAGCAAGTAAGATCAGATTCAGGTCTGTACCATGAGTACAAAAAAGCAAGTAAGATCAGATTCAGGTCTGTACCATGAGTGCAAAGAAGCAGGTAAGATCAGATTCAGGTCTGTACCATAGAGTACAAAGAAGCAGATAAGATTTTACTTGTCTTAAAGGAGAATAACAGAATGTTGGTCATCAAGACAATAAAATCCTGGTTCTGATTTAAATTTGAGGTGATGTCAAGCAGATGAAGACAAAACTAATACAACCCATTTAATTGAATTTCCCATTCTCATTGGAAATCACTAAATTGATTGCCAGTTATGGTTTGCTCAGCTTGGCATCAAGAATGATAACCACTATCCATCACAGAAACATTTCAGCTAAAATATTCAAATTCATTCTTGGCACAAATAATTCAAGTACCATTTGTATCAACAGAGTAACACAACTCATGCAATGCATGCTACAAAAGATTGGTTTTGTTCATGTAATCTACCATTTTCATGGTGTAGTCAGGGAAGTGTTGATTTTTGACACAGGACTGATTGGTGATATGAGTACAGGTAAACACAGGTAAGCAAAAATAGCCTACTCATTAGACAAATTGTAACATAAATGTAAAATGAAAACTAGATGATGCAATGTTATTTTAACATGAGATAATAGGGTAGTATGAATTTCTTTGCTAGTTTTGACAAAAAGAGGGGAAGTTATAAATCACCTCGCAGAAGTATTGGTGTCTTGTTCCAATAACAACGTCATGAGCTAATATTTATAATAAATTATTCTCATGCCAAATTGTCCATAGCTCATCTCCACTACTACTAGACCAATTCAGTTGCCTAGTGGTTCGAGCATCTGCCTCAGTTGTAGGAGGTCACGGGTTTGGTTCCCACTAAGTCATAACACAGACTTTTAAAACATCATACAGACAGTTATCCCACTTGATGTTCAGCATTAAGAGGTTAGTGCTAGGACTGGTCATCCTGGTGTCAGGATAATGTGACAAGATGCTACATAATGCTACATGTCTGTGGCCCCCAGTGCTAGACATCACTATAAACTGCCACTACTGATGCCCCCAGTGCTAGACATCACTATAAACTGCCACTACTGATGCCCCCAGTGCTAGACATCACTATAAACTGCCACTACTGATGCCCCCAGTGCTAGACATCACTATAAACTGCCACTACTGATGCCCCCAGTGCTAGACACCACTATAAACTGCCACTACTGATGCCCCCAGTGCTAGACATCACTATAAACTGCCACTACTGATGCCCCCAGTGCTAGACATCACTATAAACTGCCACTACTGATGCCCCCAGTGCTAGACATCACTATAAACTGCCACTACTGATGCCCCCAGTGCTAGACATCACTATAAACTGCCACTACTGATGCCCCCAGTGCTAGACATCACTATAAACTGCCACTACTGATGCCCCCAGTGCTAGACATCACTATAAACTGCCACTACTGATGCCCCCAGTGCTAGACACCACTATAAACTGCCACTACTGATGCCCCCAGTGCTAGACATCACTATAAACTGCCACTACTGATGCCCCCAGTGCTAGACATCACTATAAACTGCCACTACTGATGGCCCCAGTGCTAGACATCACTATAAACTGCCACTACTGATGCCCCCAGTGCTAGACATCACTATAAACTGCCACTACTGATGCCCCCAGTGCTAGACATCACTATAAACTGCCACTACTGATGCCCCCAGTGCTAGACATCACTATAAACTGCCACTACTGATGCCCCCAGTGCTAGACATCACTATAAACTGCCACTACTGATGCCCCCAGTGCTAGACACCACTATAAACTGCCACTACTGATGCCCCCAGTGCTAGACATCACTATAAACTGCCACTACTGATGCCCCCAGTGCTAGACATCACTATAAACTGCCACTACTGATGCCCCCAGTGCTAGACATCACTATAAACTGCCACTACTGATGCCCCCAGTGCTAGACATCACTATAAACTGCCACTACTGATGCCCCCAGTGCTAGACATCACTATAAACTGCCACTACTGATGCCCCCAGTGCTAGACATCACTATAAACTGCCACTACTGATGCCCCCAGTGCTAGACATCACTATAAACTGCCACTACTGATGCCCCCAGTGCTAGACATCACTATAAACTGCCACTACTGATGCCCCCCAGTACTTGACACCACTATAAACTGCCACTACGTTTAGGCTCATACAAAAGTAACAAAGAAAAGAGTGAAGCCAACAAGCTTTGTAAAAAAAATTTAAAATAATTTATTTCCCTATAAAACAATGTAAAAATATGAAAAAGAACTTACAGTTTGTGAATATAATCCAAAAATTAATCCTGGATTCTAAAAGTATAAATCCTATCACTAAAAGGTTCAAAATAAATCCATCAAAGTTCGAATCCCAATGAAGTTCCAATATGGAAGGCGATGATGTCTTTTGTAATCTGCTTTGTGTTGATAT
Organism: Potamilus streckersoni; assembly: GCA_016746295.1. Taxonomy (NCBI): domain Eukaryota; kingdom Metazoa; phylum Mollusca; class Bivalvia; order Unionida; family Unionidae; genus Potamilus; species Potamilus streckersoni. The sequence goes on from JAEAOA010000405.1 coordinate 759,625, forward strand.
GTCAACAGTTCCTTGTTGAGTTTTATGAGTCAAGAATAATATTCCATTTTTAGAATTCCAAAAAATTTCCATAGAATATCCTTGTCCAAGAATCTTTGTAAGCAAGTATTTTCCAAGGTGAATAAATTATTTTTTAAGTATGAAGATCAATTCAAATGGCAACAACACTAAATACCTCTGAGTTCCAAAGGTATTATTTTATGACTGACAAAATCTCTACCAATTACCTGTTTTAACCAGTGATATTAGATCACATGATGGTTCACATGGTCACTTAATTTGAAAGTTGCAAAAAGCCCATAAGACAATTGTTGTTGTTGTAATAGGGTTTAATGCCATTTTTCCGCACAAGATAGGCTATACATGGTGGCCAGTAATAATGGTGGAGGAAGAACCCTGGGAAACACAGAGAAGAAACACTGACCCACAAGAAGCTACTGGCAGGCTTTCTCACTTACTCATGTTAGCCAAGCCTGGACTCAACTCACGCAGACAGGTGAGCGCAGCCACTCGGGGTCCCTATAAGACAATTCACCTAACGAATCTTACTATAAGATTCAAAAATAGCAAAAATAATAAAGATTTGTTTACAACAGAACTAACACATGGGCTGAACATGGCCTTGATAATGACCAATCATCATTCAGTGATTATGAATTTCTGAATTAAAGTCAGCTAAAAATACAATGTAGCAATCAAATTGCATGTTTATCGGGTCAAAGCAGAAAACAGAATCTTCTGAAGAAAAAAAAAGGAAAAAAAAAAGTCAAATACAGTGAATAAAGTTATCATTATAATAACTTGCAATGAATTAAAAATAAAATAAAAATGAATTTAAAGCTAATACACAATTAAAGTACATATATGTAACAAGACATCATAGCAACATGACTGAAAATATTTTAAAGCTACTTTAGAAATCCAAATCACACACACACACACATACATACACACACACAACTTCAAATATAAATAAATTTGTCAGAGATCGTTATTAGCAGAATGAATGTTTCGCAGTCTTGACAATTATGTTAATTAATCTGAAATTATATGAATGTTGCTGCCATGACCATCTAATAATTACATCTGGTCGTCATTACCAAACAACCAGCTATTTATGTGTGTTAAAGAGCATAATCTCACTCTAAGTGCATATTAGTTTCTAGCTGTTAGTAGTGACAGTTGGCAAGAACATTAATACCAGCATTCTGGATATTTAATACCAGAGACTGTCAACAGGTTCAGTTTTGCTGTTTATCTTCCCATGGCTAACTGAGCCTGGACCAGTCCATGCCCTTGGATAAGACACAAATGTTAAATTATTTAAAATCCCATATCCCTAACCCATACTAAAACAAGACAAGAGTGAGAGAGCAGTTATGTAGTAGCTGGGCTTGGTACTGTAAGCAATACTGGTTTTAGTTTTTGTCAAGCTTTAATTTGGTTAAAGTTGTAGAACCCTTACTTAGTGTTTGTATGTCCTTTGAACCTGAATATAACAGTGTGGTATTACTAACCAGCCATTGTAAGTGTATGCAACTACCAACCAGCCATTATATGTTTGCAATTACCGACCTGCTATTTTATGTATGTGATTACCAAAAAGTTGTTATATGTATATGCAATTACCAACTAACCATGGTATGGGTACATGTTTACCAACTAGCCATTTTATGTGTACATGTTTACCAACCAGCTGTTGTATGTGTACATGTTTACCAACCAGCCATTGTGTGTGTACATGTTTACCAACCAGCCATTGTATGTGTACATGTTTACCAACCAGCCATTGTATGTGTATATATTTACCAACCAGCCATTGTATGTGTACATGTTTACCAACCAGCCATTGTATGGGTACATGTTTATCAACTAGCCATTGTATGTGTACATGTTTACCAACCAGCCATTGTGTGTGTACATGTTTACCAACCAGCCATTGTATGTGTACATGTTTACCAACCAGCCATTGTATGTGTATATATTTACCAACCAGCCATTGTATGTGTACATGTTTACCAACCAGCCATTGTATGGGTACATGTTTATCAACTAGCCATTGTATGTGTACATGTTTACCAACCAGCCATTGTATGTGTACATGTTTACCAACCAGCCATTGTATGTGTACATGTTTACCAACCAGCCATTGTATGTGTACATGTTTACCAACCAGCCATTGTATGTGTACATGTTTACCAACTAGCCATTGTATGTGTACATGTTTACCAACCAGCCATTGTATGTGTACATGTTTACCAACCAGCCATTGTATGTCAACCAGCCATTGTATGTGTACATGCTTACCAACAAACCATTACATGTAACTGCCATGACCAACTTTCCAAATTGTTATAACTGCAAAACTATCTATCTGTACAATTCATATTTGCAATCTCTGTTCCATTCCATGTTTTATGTTCTTTTCTATTTACACTTATAATTTAATTGGCAAGGTTGAATTCTTATGTTGCAGGTTGTGATCACTGGCTCTCTGCCATACCCTATGTGCCAAATACATCTCAGGTACTAGGAGACCTGATGCCAGGTGTAACGTATCAGTTCAGAGTTTTTGCCAACAACACTATTGGCCGTAGTCACCCGAGTTTATCATCTGACTATGTCTGTATACCCACAGAGTCTGGTGAGTCTTCAACATTTTTCATTTTATCCACATGAAAAGTCCGTGTTTATGATAAACCTGTCTTTTATGATAAACCCATATTTCTGGGTAAGCCTGTTTAATGATAAGTCCATTTTTCATGACAAATCCATTTCTGATAAGCCAATTTCATGCTATCATGTTTTGTGATGATTCCTTGTTTTATGATAATCCCAAGTTTAATGATAAAATCATGTTTTATGTTAAGCATGTTTCATGATGAGATTGCATTTCATGATTAGCCCAGGTTTAATGATAAAACCATTTCATAATAAATCCATCGTGATAGGCCTTGTTTCATGATGACGTCTTGTTTAATGATAAGCCCTTCTTTCATATTGACATCTTGTTTCATGATGATGCCTTGTTTAATGATAAGCCCTTTTTTCATGATGACATCTTGTTTCATGATGATGCCTTGTTTAATGATAAGCCCTTTTTCATGATGACATCTTGTTTCATGATGATGCCATGTTTAATGATAAGCCCTTTTTTCATGATGACATCTTGTTTCATGATGACACCTTGTTTAATGATAAGCCCTTCTTTCATGATGACATCTTGTTTCATGATGACACCTTGTTTAATGATAAGCCCTTCTTTCATGATGACACCATGTTTAATGATAAGCCCTTTTTTCATGATGACATCTTGTTTCATGATGACACCTTATTTAATGATAAGCCCTTTTTTCATGATGACATCTTGTTTCATGATGACACCTTATTTAATGATAAGCCCTTCTTTCATGATGACACCATGTTTAATGATAAGCCCTTTTTTCATGATGACATCTTGTTTCATGATGACACCTTGTTTAATGATAACCCCTTCTTTCATGATGACATCTTGTTTCATGATGACATCTTGTTTCATGATGACACCTTGTTTAATGATAAGCCCTTCTTTCATGATGACACCTTGTTTAATGATAAGCCCTTATTTCATGATGACACCTTGTTTAATGATGACACCTTGTTTTTTTTATGAGCCCTGGTTTTATGGTCAGCATATTTTAATAAGCTCTTGTTTCATCATAAGCCCAGATTTGCTGATAAAATTGTTTTCATTAGAAGCCAGTGTTTCATAAGTCAGTGTTTCATCATCAGCCCATGTTTTTTGATAAGTTGATGTCATGTTTTATCTACAGTTGTTTAAATAATATTCTGTTGGATGTAAAAATTGTCACTTTTAGAACAAAAACACTCACTATTATAACATTGTCATGCAGACATTGACAGTCCAAACATAGACATTGACAGTCCAAGCACTGACATTGATAGTCCAAACATAATCAAGTAACCAGTTTTACCCTGTTCAAAATGCTGGCCAATCATGTCAGTTTTGATGAAAGTGCTGCTTCAGTTTGGAATTTATTAGCTAATAAAGTCTGAACATCTTTTATTTTTCTGCAACAGACTTTGTTTTATCAACATTGAAATTACATAAATTTCTAAATGTAATGAATGCACATGATTCTAACAAATAATGTAATTGCAAACTTCAAAGAGACCATATACTCTAATGAAGATAAACAACTACAATCCAATAAAAATTGATGCATTGAAATCGTTGGAGGGATGAGGTGTATTCCTTCAATTACAAGACTTTGGCAGGTCCAGGGGATATGCTTTCATACCGTTTGACTTTTGAGTGCTTCTCCAATTAGGAAAACAAAGACAATTTAAGAAATAATTATGGACACCTTATTTTCAATGTCCAACATGCCAAGTAAGCTAAACCTCATCTGAGCTCGTTGGGCAGGTTGTTCAACAAATACTGCCATTATATGATTTTAGATGACTTGTCAAATAACGTATTTGGGTCCTAGCTACAATATAAAGGTCAAAGGTCAGTATTTTAAGGGGCTTTTTTCATTCAGTAACTATAGAGCTGTTTGTGAAACTGGGATGAGACAAAAGGGTGTGTCACCCATGACAGTGGAGAGTCCTGTCGTCAGGAACAATGCACAGTTCAATCTGCAAGTTTTTTTGTCACATTTTCCCCGTACACCCTGTAACTTGAGAGCCATTTGAGATAAATTGATGATACTTGGTATGTGTCTATGTCTTAAGGAATTGCATCATATACTATATCGGGTGCAGTTACTATTATCTTCAAGATTAATGTCACAAGTCAATATTTGTGGGCTTGTGTCATGTCTCTGTAACAGAACATAAAAGCTGTTTGAGATAAACAGATGAAATTCAGTAGACTTGTATATCCTACCACTTTCAGTGCCATATCTTGACATTTCACTATTTTCTATTTTTGTCATTTTAACTCGAAAGCTACATTCTGTACCATGATCTATGGTCCACTTTATTTTTGTGAATTTAATTGCATGTCATGTAGCACTGTCAAGATGATATTATCTTTAAGGTCAAGGTCACAATTATTGCACTGCCAAGGTGATAATATCTCTAAAGTCAAGGTGGCACATTTTACACCCATTTTAGCAGTTAATTACTCTAATGCTCATTGACATAAGAGCACAAAAAAAAAAACTTATTGCCTACTATGTCTGTCTATTAACTCAAAAGCTTTATCACAATGGTTGGTGGGGGACCAAAGATTCACTCACTGGATGCCACTTCAGCTCAGCATTACATACATAAATTGGTGTCTACTTGACCAGTCAGTGGATATCTTTGTGTATTCATCTCCCTCATCAAAGACTGCACAGCTAGTGAAGACTGTCCTCCACAAATGTATTACAAGCTTGACCTTTAATACCTCAGTGTTGCACTGCAAAGTCAGGTGACAACTGCAACAGAAAAAGTGAAAAATGAAAATACTCTATGTGCCCAATATATGTAATCACAACACTGGTAGGTGAAATAGCATGTAATCACAACACTGGTAGGTGAAATAGCATGTAATCACAACACTGGTAGGTGAAATAGCATGTAATCACAACACTGGTAGGTGAAATAGCATGTAATCACAACACTGGTAGGTGAAATAGCATGTAATCACAACACTGGTAGGTGAAATAGCATGTAATCACAACACTGGTAGGTGAAATAGCATGTAATCACAACACTGGTAGGTGAAATAGCATGTAATCACAACACTGGTAGGTGAAATAGCATGTAATCACAACACTGGTAGGTGAAATAGCATGTAATCACAACACTGGTAGGTGAAATAGCATGTAATCACAACACCACTCACAAGTTTAATACCATGAAGTCACAGCACTACTACAGGTGAGATAACATGTAACTGCATCATTGCTCACAGGTGAGATAACATTATATATATATATAATGTTCCAGGTGAGATAACATGTAACTGCATCACTACTCACAGGTGAGATAACATGTAACTGCATCACAACTCACAGGTGAGATAACATGTAATCATCACACTAGTTCTTGATGAGACACCATGTAATCACAACACTACTCACAACACAATATATATATATATATATATATATATATATATATATATATATATATATATATATATATATATATATATATATATATATATATATATATATATATATAATGTTCTTACTTCTTTAAATTGATTCACATTTATTTTTCTATATATTCATCATAGAATTGAGTGAAAGAGAAGACACCAGCTATGCTATATGGAAGACAACATTTGACAATGACTTTTCAGAAATGGAAGAGTTAGGAAGGTAAGATGGATTTTTCAGAAATGGAAGGGTTCAGAAGGTAAATTTGATCTTTCAAAAAAAGAGTTTGAAAGTAAAATAGATCTTTCAAAATGCTTCAAAAGGGGCCCCGAGTGGCCAAGTGGTTTAAAGCGCTCTCTTAGCGATCACTGCCATCTCACCTCTGTCTGTGTGTGCTCAAGTCTAAGATTCAGCAAATGTGGATATGTAAGAAAACTTGCCAGTAGCTTCTCGTGGGTCAGTGGTTCTTTCCGTGGATTTCCGGTTTCTTCCTCCACCATTAATACTGGCTGCCATGTATAGCCTATTGTGTGCTGAAAAAGGGTGTTAAGCCTCAAAGCAACAACAACAACAAAATACTTCAAGTAAAATATGTAACCATATCAGCACTTTGACTGCTTGTCCATTCCATTAAAAAAATTTGTAAAACAAGAGAAAATGGAAAATAATGTACAAGTCATTTTAGGAAGTGCACCCAATATTGTAGACCTAAAGAAAAACTTTTTATACATGTATGTTTCAAAATTTGTATAGAAGCCTAAAATAACACTTGATATTAATAGAAGTAGAAGTTGTAGTAGTGATAATAATAGCAACAGCAACAACATAACATTCTACCAGTGCTAAAGTTTTAACATGTCCATGCAAATGACTAATGGGAAGCAAAACAACACTTTTCCAACAAGTCATCAACGGTTGAATAAGGTTTTTATTAAAGTCTTTTATTTGCATAAATTTCCATAACTGCTTATTCAATTGTCATCATTTTTGGCTTCAATCATTATAAAGCTAAGAAATTCATTCCGTTATATGCTGACTTGACCCTTTTACCATGGGGTCAAGGTCACAGTCATAGAAATTTTGCATTTAGGGGTTTGCTTTAAGTTTTTTTTATTTGCTTATGACTTCCAACATTTCTTTGATTTTCTTCTCACTGGATGATGCATAGCTAAATTAATTAATCACTTGACCTTTTGACCTTTTGATCAATGCACCTTGTACTCCAATCATTTTGCAGCAATGCTTCATCTTGGGTTCAGCATGCAGGCTCTGGCTGTCTTGTTTTCCTTCATGAATAAAAGTATAACATAATGCTTTAGGCATAATTCGAGAACAGATTCCATGGCAATGGGGTATGACTTGAGGACAAACTTTAGAGTTATTCAATTTTAATGGAAAATATGAAAACTGAACATGACATGTTCTGTTTGATGATCTGCTTCATTATTTGTTAAGTCTGGAGTTTCCTTAAAAACCTTTTGGAATTTGTGATGAACAGAGTGGACTTAAATATATTTCCATAGTAGGTTAATTATCAATATTATTAATACTGTCAGAAAATGGTAATGCTTTTTTCCTACCATTTACAGTAAAGGGAGTAACACAAAAATGCCATATTGTTTTGTTTATATTGAAAAGATAAAATTCACCCAAATTTATACATCTTTAATGGAAGACCTCATTTCTGTGCATAATCTATGTTCATGTTGACAACTGGAATTATCTTTTTAATAAACATTGGATATTTTTTGTTTCAGGGGACGGTTTGCTGTGGTAAAAAGATGCATACAAAAATGTTCTGGGCAGGTGCTTGCTGCAAAATTGATTAGTGGTGGTCTACTAAGCAAAGAAGCTGTAGAGACAGAATTCAATACACTACAGAGTTTACAACATGTTAATCTGGTTCGAGTCTTTGACCTATATGAGACAAGCAACAGTTTGATTATAATAATGCAGTTGTAAGTGTTTACAGTGTGCCTTTGATCTATATGAGACAAGCAAGTCTGATTATAATAATGCAGTTGTAAGTGTTAACAGTGCATTTTTCATCTGTATGAGACAGACAACAGTCTGACTATTATAGTGGACTTGAGTTTACAGTGTACCTTGACCTGTATGAGACAGACAACAGTCTGACTATTATAGTGGACTTGAGTTTACAGTGTACCTTGACCTGTATGAGACAGAAAACTTTCAGATTAGAATAATGTAGTTGTCTTTATGTTGTGGTGTTCCACAGGGGTCTGTTCTTGGACCTGTTTCCTTCATTCTATACACTCAGCCACTCTTAAGTGTCATAGATTATCATCCAGTGTCTCACCAATTGTATGCTGATGACACCCAATTATACAAATCTAGCCATACAGCTGAAGTTGAAACTACCATCCAAGGTGTAGAGAAATGCATTTCCAATGAGAAATCATGGATGACATGTAACAAGCTGCAGATGAATGATGATAAAACTGAAGCCATTCTGATTACAAGACAAAGACTTTCTCATTCACATCTTTTACCTCAGATAATAAATATCAGCAACACCAACATTACATTCACACAGTCCGTATGAAACCCATGTGATACTCTAGACAGTACTCTCTCATTGCATCAACATGTCATGAACACATGCAACACTGCATATCTTGAACTGTTATGCATCAGCTCCATTCGCAAGTATCTTTCAGTTGATGCCTCTAAAACACTTGTGTGTTCTTTAGTACTTTCAAGACTTGACTATTGTAACTCAATTCTGTCTGGTTCATCTCAATATCTTCTTCAGAAACTTCAAAAAGGTCAAAACACTGCTTTTTGGATCATCCTTAGAGTACCATGAACAGAGCACGCCTCCCTCCTGCTCTGTACCCTACACTGGCTATCCATTCGATCCAGAATTAAACTCAAAATTTTGTTCCCTGTGCTATGTTTCACTAATGGGCTCCAGTCCAACATACCTATATATACAACCATACATACACACCAGCAAGATACTTATGTTCCTCTTCTGACACATTTATTTTCTCATTACTCCCACTTTGAAAATGAAATCATATGGACAACATTCTTTTGCAAACCAGAGCCCAGCAAATTGGAAAAAATTGCCCACTGAACTTAGACACAAAGACAGTGATCTCATTTAAGAGCACTCTTAAAACTCGGCTATCTCAACTGCAAGAACAGATTTAAAGTTCTAATAATGTTTCCTTACCTTAAATATTTACAGCATGTTTTCTAATTTTGTGGTGTTTGTTTTTATATTTGTAATCATTATATATGTTTTTAATTGTTGTTAAATGGCATAAAGGGCTAAGAGCTTCTAAAGATTAGGCACTTTATAAAGTCTACATTATTTTTTATTATTATTAATATTGTTATTGTTGTTGTTATTATTATCATTATTATTATTATTACAGTTTATGTTGACCTATACGAAACAGACAACAGTCTTATTAGAATAGTGCAGTTAAAAGTGTTTACAATGCTTCTGTACAGTTTTCTTTGTTGTCATTTATCATTGAAATGTATGCAGTAAGTAGCAATTGATATTTATTTTCATTGCTTTTTAATATGATTGGAGGCAAGAATATGTAAACACATTGATATGTAGGTAATGGCAAGAATATGTGAACATATTTATATGTGCATACAGCCAACAATATGTAAACACATCGATATGTACATAATGGTAAGAATATATAAACATATTTATATGTACATACAGCCAAAGAATATGTAAACACATTGATATGTACATAATGGCAAGAATATTTACATGATGGCAAGAATATATAAACACATTGATATGTACATAAAGTCAAGAATATGTAAAAGCATTGATATGTACATAATGGCAAGAATATGTAAACATGATATGTACATACTGGCAAAAATGTAGATACACTTATGTACATACAGGCAAGAATATGTAAATGTATTTATATGTACATACAAGCAAGAATGTGTTAACACATTTATAGGTACATAATGACAAGAATGTGTAAACACATTGATATGTACATACAGGCAATAATTGATATGTACATACAGGCAAGAATATGTAAATACATAGATATGTACATAATGGCAAGAATGTGGAAATACACTTATATGTACATACAGTCAATAATGTGTAAACACATTGGTATGTACATACAGGCTAGAATATGTAAACACATTGATATGTACATAATGGCAAAAATATGTAAACACATTGATATGTACATACAGGCAAGAATGTAAACACACTTATATGTACATACAAACAAGAATGTGTAAACACATTTATATGTACATAGAAGTATAGCATGCACATTATGTATGTGGGATGAGGGTGCATTCAGAGAGAGCATAAATGTATGTTGTAACATACACAATCATCAATTTCTTAACAAAGCATAATGTGTGTGTAGAAAAGGAGCAACTGTATGTTGTAAGATGCACAATCATTAACATTTCAGCAGAGTAATGTGTGTGTGTGTGTGTAGAAAGAAAGATGTAATTATTTGTGTTGTAACATAATCGTAAACATATAAACTCAGCCTTTTACCCATGTTCTTGTCACATAATTAAATATCATGCACATTCGGGCATTCTTTTTAAATATCCATTACATATGTGTTACAAGTCATAAGACCTTTAAATTTTCATTACTTATTACTACAAGTCAGGAGACCTTTGGATCACTCCAGTGACCTAAGTTGACCTAAGTGGTTAGAGTGTCTGCCTCAAATGTGGGAGATTGTGGGTACAAACCCAGGCTGAGTCATGTCAAAGCTTAGCTCTAAGCATTAAGAGGCAAGTACTAGGACTGGTCAGCCTGGTGTCAGGATAATTTTTCTAGGCAGGACATGATGAGACACATCTGCACCATGAAGCCCCAGTACTTGACATGGCTCTAAACTGCCACACTGCAGATATCATATCGATATCATGAAATTTGTTAAAGCTACATTAAAAAAATCCAAAACACACACAAGGAAGACTGAATATTAATTCCATATTACAAGACTAAAGACCTTTAAGTATTAATTCCATATTACAAGTACAAGTATTCAACACATATTAGAATTATTATATTACAATAATACATATTACAATATTACAATCCCTTTAAATATCCATGACACATTACAAGTAAAAAGACAGGACATAACTTGATAACATTACTTGCTACTCAGTGGCACATGTTGGTCTCAGTAGTATAGAAGCTTATCACAGACTAGAAAAGAAAGCAGTCATCTACCATAGATAGAATCACCTTATAAGTACAACTGCATACTGCTAAGGTCTACAAACAATCTAGGACTATGCAATTTGTTACCAGTGATAAATAGAGCAAACAGCAAAGACCCTGATCTGCCAGAACATCAGGGTCCTGTGTTGTCCACAGTTGGAGATGACTTCTATAGGAGTACATATGGCAAATGACAAACACCTTCATGTAAACATGATCATTTCCTTTCTATCTACAATTAAGATTTCTAATAATCTTAACAGCAATGGCAATCAGTATCTGGCATTAGTTATTTACATTTATGACTTGTAGAATTAAAATTTAATATTTTTAAAATTTGCATAATTTTAAATGTTACCATCAGAGATAATAAATTGGAACTCCACTGTGTTTACCTCCACTGATGGTTTCACAGAGTGGTAATTAGTTCATGATGAAAATGTCTCAAAATTTGTCTAAAATTTTTATGAAAGTTTTCATAAATTCTCTACTGAGAGATGAAGAAAAGAAAAGACTTTTTACATACTTGTAATTTGGATTTTTGCTTAACTAAAGAATTAAGAAACATTAGGTCAGGATTACTGTTATCTTGGGTTAGTGCTCCAAGACCTCAGGATTAGTACTCCAAATCATCAGGCCAGTACTCCAAGTCACCAGTATTCTTAATACTTTGTTGTTTTTTTCTAGGATGCATGCTGGGAGATTGTTTGATTTCATCTGCTCCAAATCACAGTTTGATGAACTAGAATGTGCCGAATTCATTCAACAGCTTCTGGATGTCGTGCAGTATTTGCACAACTGCAGAATTGCTCATCTCGACATAAAGGTGAAGTGATCAAGTAGAAATTTTGTACCATTATAAAACTATGTTAACAGGTAGGGAATAAATTTAAATTGAAAAAAATATTTGTGCTTGATTCCAGATATTGCAGCCTAGTACAGTGGTACAAATAAATACTAATACATTCTCCAAATATTTTTCATGATACAAATTTTTTAAAATTTTCATATTTACTAATTTGTAAAATTGATTTTAAAATATTATGATTTGAGTATAGTCTAACCTGTGGTATGTGAACACCCCAGAGGTGAAACATAGAGCCATTTCACACTGGTGTTTGCTTAAAAGATTTTGGTTCAACAGTAGTTTGTGTAAGAAACCAATAATGGCTGTGTATGGCATGTAATTGCTTAAACACAGTGAAGGGGAGGGTCACAGTGACCGGAAAATTGTTTTGCCTTTAATAACTTTTCTTAGGCATACCTTGTGACTTTGGTTATGATGGAAAATAAATGATTGATTCAACTGGATGAAAGTCACCAAAATATCTGAACAGACTTACCCATATTTCTGGTATCAAGTGCCGATCCACAAACAATACCTTTAAGCTAAGCACTGCGCAAGCCACCATGACTGTATAGGTAAATACTGGTTCTATAACCCAAACTTTTCAACTGCAAATTAAATGAGAAAATGTATTTATTTAAAATACATACATACATACATACATACATACATACATACATACATACATACATACATACATACATACATACATACATACATACATACATACATACATGCATGCATGCATGCATGCATGCATGCATGCATGCATGCATGCATGCATGCATGCATACATACATGCATGCATTTTTATAAATCAGCATTTTTTAACTTGTTTCCTAATTTTTTATTGAAATGGTCAGATTTACTTATATTCTGTGATGACTTGTATTTTAAGACATTCAATTTTGTCAGTATGTGACAAACTTGCATTGTGTGTTAATTCCCTCAGTAAATTTTTATCCTTTGAGGTTTAATTGTTATCAGTATATAACATACTGACTTGTATTTAATGAGGTTGAATTGTTAGTATATGATGCTAAATCTGTGATGTTTAATTCTGTCAGCATATGAGATTTACTCATATTCTTTGATCTTTAATTCCTGTCAGTATATGACTTTGACTAATGTTCTTTGATGCTTTATTCTGTCAGTATATGAGATTGGTTCAAATTCTATGTTTAATTCTGTCAGCATATGAGATTTACTCATATTCTTTGATCTTTAATTCCTGTCAGTATATGACTTTGACTAATGTTCTTTGATGCTTTATTCTGTCAGTATATGAGATTGGTTCAAATTCTATGTTTAATTCTGTCAGTATATGAGTATTAATGATGTTCTTTGATGCTTTATTCTGTAAGTATGAGAGATTGATTAATGTTCTTTGATGCTTTATTAAGTCAGTATATGAGATTAGAAATGTTCTTTGATATTTTATTCTGTCAATATGAACATGTTTAATTCTATGAGAATATGACAGATTGACTGGTAATGTACAGTGCACCCTTCTTGAATGGCCTCCTGTATTAGCAACCACCTGCTTTGTACAACCAGAATTCCTTGACTCCTAGGAGATAGTTCAAAGATGTCCCTCAAATACAGCTACAATTCTAATGAAGCTAGAATATTAGTGCAAACAAATTATCAAATTTGCACTTCACAAGAGGACATGCATTGGGGTTTTACAGAAGGAAATCTGAAATATTTGTTTTTTAACTTCATCACACCGACATATTGAGGCCCTGCAAGGGGCTCAAAGGAAATTGAGGTCTGACTAGAGGCTTTATCAGTTAAGGGGACTGACTCTATTATACCCTAGAGTTTCTAAGTTAAGCATTTTTAATTGTAAGCTTTACTTGAATCATGTGCTAAAAGATTGTCAGAATTATAACTTGGAAATCTTTTGTTTTACCTGTAAATTATTCTGATCTTTCTTTTCAGCCTGAGAATCTATTGGCTGAGGTTGGTACAGGGTCAACAAATCTAAAACTGATAGATTTTGGGGATGCGAGACACATCTACAACAACTATTACATTCATCCTCTGCCAGGAAACCCAGAGTTTTTAGCACCAGAGATAGTTGGTGGCACCCCTGTGGGATTACTCACAGATATCTGGTAAGAAATTTTTTTAAGTTTACCTGGCTGTAAAGTCAAGTAAACTTTTGGTATTGTTCTTTATTCATTATTTATTTTCTATTCATAATTTTTGCCAATATGGCTGCTGTTACTAAAAATAGCCTTAAAAGAAACTTCACAAAACTACTTATTATTATTGCTTACGTCTTCTTAAAGACCACATTACCAACTTGCACATAAATTTACAATGAGTACCAAGATGTTTCAAATTTGTTGAACTGTCATTTCATCTTCCAATATGGCTGCTGTTACTAAAAATAGCCTTAAAAAACTTCACAAAACCACTGAACCAAATTATCCTGACATGAAGTCATTTCAGTTTGTAAGGGAAATTCCCAGCTGACATTTCTTAAATGAGGAAATGCTAGCTACTCTCCAAAACTGCTTCACAGAATTTGGTCAAATTTGATAGAAAGCATCCTGAGATCAACTACTTTGTTGGTGGTACAAAAGTATTCACCTTTTACTAAGAAACAAAACCCATTTAATTGGCTTGAAAAAGAAACAACATCCAAATTGATTGAAAGCATCCTGGTATGATGGTCTTTCAATTTTTTTTTAAATGATGCCAACTAACCAACAAATATGGCTAACATTCCTTAAAATAGAAAAAACTTGAAAGCAACTTCTCAAAAATCACTCAATCATATTTTCCAAATTCGACCAGACACCTTAATTTAAAGATATTTAAAATCTGCTAAAATATTTTTCAGGCATTACTGAAAATATACAAATATTTAAGCTGCTTTATCTGAACATCTGCTCTGCAAAATTTCACTAAGTTTGACAGAAAGGATTCAAGCGTAAAAACGTTTCACTATTAGACAAATAATGCAATATGTGTCATCAATTATGAATAAAGATAGAAAATATATAGAAACCCTGAGACAATTGTTTCTGGCATGTGTGATCAACAACATTGGGAAGAAACATTTATTGAGGATTTCTACACACCCATAACACTTGACCAAGCGTTCTTGCATTCAGCTATTATGCAAATCTCAAGTCACTTGAGTCTCTTGTGATATTATCTCCTTACAAAAATAATTGTGAAAAAATATGTATTTGTGTGTTACTATATTTACTATATAGTAAATGTATTTGTGTGTTACTACATTTACCTCTTTCTTCTTCCAGTACACTAATACATTTGTAATGTTTTTTTCTGTAAGGCAAATCCAGCCCAGGCAAAAGAATAACATGTTATCAATGACTTTTGGAATGTTTTAGTATCAAAAGTGCTGCAATACAAAAAAAATGAATGTTAGATGAGAGTGATCTCCCCTTTGTTAATTCCTGTAGTTAAATCTTCTCATGTGTAGAGAGCATGCTGTCCAGTTTTGTGCACTTGCACAACTTTGTGAGTATAATTGTTAATTACAGGCAACTACAAGACTCTTGCATCCACAGGTTTTTCTTCTCACAACAACATGTCTAACTTCACCCCAACCTTTTAAAAGAAATCACAGAGACATTGCAGGTCTGATCATATTGAAAATATCTCCCTATACACGTGGACAGGAAACCTTCCATGACTTGCAACAGCTAGTTCACAAGACTGTAGCTATTGTTTTCTCCCTTTGACCACAATGGACTAGGGAAGTCACAGATTCGAACTCAAGAGTTATACCAAAGACTTAGAAAAATGGCATTAACAGCTGTCTCACTAGGCGCTCAGCATTACGAGGTTAGTGTTAGGACTGGTCAGCCTGTTGTCAGGATAATGTGATTGGGTGTGACATCATGCTACATGTCTGTGGCATAATGCCCTAGTACTAGACATCACTATAAACTGTCATGCTGCAGACATCGTAGCAATATGAAATTGTTAAACGCTGCATTAAAAATCCAAAACACACACACACACACTCACACATCTCCTTTGACATTTTTGAAAAGTCAGCCCTAGTCATTATCAAGGGATAAAACTTTCACAAATGATTTTCAGTAACACAAGGGAGGCTATAAGAAGAGCCAGTTTTCAATAACACAAGGGAGGCTATAAGAATAACCTCTCTGATCTTCTAGCCAGTTTCAGCTTGTAACAACCAAAGGCCTTGCCAACTTTTCCAGAATGGAAAATGCCCCATGTTTTCACATTGTTTATAAAGCCAACTTGATTCCTAAATGACTCAAACAACTTCCAGTTTTACCATATGGTTCACTTTATCTCATGGCACCTGATATTCTAGCCAGGAACAAGGTATCATTCCTGGGAAATTAATCTTTCATTTTGAATCTTCTGACTTTAATGGTTCCTTCTTTCCATGAATCATCATGTTACTTTAAATCTACTGAGCCATTCTAAAGAAAGAGGTCTCACTGACTCTTGCTCTTCAACTGAAGAAAGAATGGTACAGCTACTAGACATATTCATCCATTCATTTTCTCCTGGATTGATTGGGTTATCTGACCGCCTACAGGGAGAATTAATCCGAGATCATATTTTTTATGCTTGTCAACTTATAATCAAGTTTAAGTCAGTGACTACCATCTTAAAGTGTTCATTTGAAACTTATGTCCTTTAGTTATGGACAAATGATGATTTTTCTGTCTCCTTGGAGACCACTCTTGGCTAACTTCCATTTCCTGTTAGTAGGTATTGGTAAAACAAGCCATAAAGATGAGGTCAAAGGTTTCCAGGACAGTGGATGCTTTCCTAATGCATTAATATCAGATAAACAACTTAATTGTAAAATAGTTTTTTAATCAGCATTTTAAAAAAAATAATCATATTTATCAGTCACATCATTATCATTTTCATTTCTTCAGTCATCAACATGTATGACTATAAAAAATACATGTGGATACATCTATATAACTGTCCATCAAAATGTGCATTTGGATGTATCTCTAAGACTATCCATCAAAAGGTACATTTGGACTTATCTCTAGGATTATCCATCAAAATGTACATTTGGATGTATCTCTAAGGTGGTGCTCTACAGTTTCATATTTAGCATAGGGTTAAAATTTTAAAGAAAAAGAGTTTCCCTGGTTTTCCTCACTAGTTATACTGGTTTTTTAAAAGAGACTTTGTATATCTTAGGTATTGTTCAAAGAACCTTTAATTCCCTTTATTTTGATGTATGATTGATGGGTGTAATATGGGTTAGAGAGTATACAGCTTGGCCTTACTGCAGATGTGCACCTTTCAAAAAAGTGCTAGCTCTACTTGCTCATTTTCACTTCTCGAACTTCAGAGGTAAATTGTAAAAAAAAAGAGCTGATAACTTTTTTTACATTTTATGTATTTGGTTATTCAGTCATTGCACTTTTAGAAGCTGGTATTATCTAGTTTGACAAAATTCATTTTCCATATTTTAATAGCTGCCAAGAATAGTGTACTTTAGACAAATTTTGGTTGATTTTTGGAGCACAAGGGAGCAGTCATTTTAGTTCGCAGTGTCCTAAGCTCATTTTAAATTTCCAAAAGTACAATATCCAAAGAAATTTCATCCACATTACATGAAAGTAGTATATAGGTATGCCAGCATTCTCTCCACTGTGCATGTTTAAAATGGAAACAACTTCACCTTACATACATCACTCTCTCAAAAGTACATAATAACTGGTGAGTGCCACCTAAGACTATCCATTAAAATCTACATTTGGATGTATCTCTAGGATTATCCATCAAAATGTGCATTTGGATGTATCAATATAACTATCCATCAAAATGTGCATTTGGATGTATCTCTAAGACTATCCATCAAAAGGTACATTTGGAATTATCTCTAGGATTATCCATCAAAATGTACATTTGGATGTATCTCTAAGACTATCCATCAAAATTGTACATGTGGATGCATCTATATAACTATCCATCAAAATATGCATTTGGATGTATTTCTAAGACTATCCATCAAAATCTACATTTGGATGTATCTCTAGGATTATCCATCAAAATGTACATTTGGATGTATCTCTAAGACTATCCATCAAAATTGTACATGTGGATGCATTTATATAACTATCCATCAAAATATGCATTTGGATGTATCTCTAAGACTATCCATCAAAATTGTACATGTGGATGCATCTATATACCTATCCATCAAAATATGCATTTGGATGTATCTAAGACTATCCATCAAAATCTACATTTGGATGTATCTCTAGGATTAGGTGGCGCTCACCAGTTATTATGTACTTTTGAGAGAGTGATGTATGTAAGGTGAAGTTGTTTGCATTTTAAACATGCACAGTGGAGAGAATGTTGGCATACTTATATACTACTTTCATGTAAAGTGGATGAAATTTCTTTGGATATTGTACTTTTGGAAATTTAAAATGAGCTTAGGACACTGCGAACTAAAATGACTGCTCCCTTGTGCTCCATAAATCAACCAAAATTTGTCTAAAGTACACTATTCTTGGCAGCTATTAAAATATGGAAAATGAATTTTGCCAAACTAGATAATACCAGCTTCTAAAAGTGCAATGACTGAATTACCAAATACATAAAATGTAAAAAAAGTTATCAGCTCTTTTTTTTACAATTTACCTCTGAAGTTCGAGAAGTGAAAATGAGCAAGTAGAGCTAGCACTTTTTTGAAAGGTGCACATCTGCAGTAAGGTCAAGCTGTATACTCTCTAACCCATATTACACCCATCAATCATACATTTAAAATAAAAGGGAATTAAAGGTTCTTTGAACAATACCTAAGATATACAAAGTCTCTTTTAAAACACCAGTATAACTAGTGAGGAAACCCAGGGAAACTCTTTTTCTTTAAAATTTTAACCCTATGCTAAATATGAAACTGTAGAGCGCCACCTTAAAAACAAATATAAACATATATGCAATTATTTTTCTTATTTTCATATTATTATGTATGATCTTCTGGGTAAAATGGTACATTTACAATGATTTTATTCATGAAAATAAGCTAATTATGCTTATTTTTGCTCTAGCATACCTACTTTGCTATGAGGCATGTTTGGGTGAGTAGTGACCTTCATTATGGGGAAATTAGAAGTCTTAAAATATAGAAATAAAGTCAACTTAAATTAAAAAATGTTGCAATAAATAACAGAAATACATAGTGAAAACATTTCATTTCATTTATTTGCAATGAAATTAAAAAAATAAATGATAACAAAGCAAATCTGCTTTCTTCCATATCAAAAAATTAGTTAATATTTTACCCTTTGACCTTTGACCTTTATGAACCTCACCTGTAATATCCCTTTTATAACTGTAAAATTTATTGTTGACATTTTAGGAATAAATATGGTAAGTTTCATGTTCCTGTCTATCAGCATAACACTGGTTGCTATGTTGACAAAATGCAATGCACATTTTTAAAGTTGTTCACTTTTTATCATAAGGAAAGGGGCTGTACCGGTTTAAGACTCTGACTCTAATAAATGCTGTTCTGAGGGGGAAAATATAGGACAATTATTACAAAGGACTGTTTTGATGCTTGCAACTTAAATATTTGAGCCATACAATCAAAACTAAATCATACAATAATAATTTCTATATACTCTTTATGGTGGCACCCACCAGTTATTATGTACTTTTGAGAGAGTGATGTATGTAAGGTGATGTTGTTTGCATTTTAAACATGCACAGTGGTGAGAATGTTTGCATACCTATATACTACTTTCATGTAATGTGGATGAAATTTCTTTGGATATTGTACTTTTGGAAATTTAAAATGAGCTTAGGACACTGCGAACTAAAATGACTGCTCCCTTGTGCTCCAAAAATCAACCAAAATTTGTCTAAAGTACACTATTCTTGGCAGCTATTAAAATATGGAAAATGAATTTTGCCAAACTAGATAATACCAGCTTCTAAAAGTGCAATGACTGAATTACCAAATACATAAAATGTAAAAAAAGTTATCAGCTCTTTTTTTTTACAATTTACCTCTGAAGTTCGAGAAGTGAAAATGAGCAAGTAGAGCTAGCACTTTTTTGAAAGGTGCACATCTGCAGTAAGGTCAAGCTGTATACTCTCTAACCCATATTACACCCATCAATCATACATCAAAATAAAGGGAATTAAAGGTTCTTTGAACAATACCTAAGATATACAAAGTCTCTTTTAAAACACCAGTATAACTAGTGAGGAAACCCGGGGAAACTCTTTTTCTTTAAAATTTTAACCCTATGCTAAATATGAAACTGTAGAGCGCCACCATTATCCATCAAAATGTACATTTGGATGTATCTCTAAGACTATCCATCAAAATTGTACATTTGGATGCATCTATATAACTATCCATCAAAATATGCATTTGGAAGTATCTCTAGGACCATCAAAATGTAAATTTGGATGTACCTCTAAGACTATCCATCAAAATCTACTTGTGGATTTGTGGATCCATCTCTTAAACTATCCACCAAAATCTGCATAGGGATGCATCTCTATCACTAGCCATCAAAATATACATGTGGATGACTATTTGTATAAATGTACATGTGGATACATAGAAAGATCGTGATGACCACAGGAATAACCACAACCCAAGGGAAGCTGATGACCTGCTTTCTCACATATCCATGTTGCTTGAGCCAACACTGGAACCAATGTAGACAGAGGCAAATGCCTTAGACCACCAGACATTGACTATCCATTAGAGTTTGTATGTGTATTTAACTCCATAAATCTCTATTGAAGAAAATGTGGGTCACTGTGACCCTAAGTTTTCCATTGATTTTAATTGTTATTTAGTAAATTATTTTGACCAACATTATTGGGGGTACAAAGAACTTCTTTATGATACACTTTCATAAAAAAAACCCAAAAGTGGACTGACTTGCAGAATCATTTTTCAAACACTCCAGTAGGTCTCACCCCAGAAAGTTTTCATGTCTTTCTAATTTTTCAAAGTTCAGAGAAGATCTGAGGCTTTTCTCTGGTACTAAGCAATTAATTTCAATGATGTTCTGACAAAACTATCTTGGAGAAAACTCAGACATAAACTCACTTTGATGTCTGGGTGCATGTCTTTTCATCCATACATTGGCCACATCCTAGACTAGTTCAACAGAGTGATCTGATGTCAGTGTGCATTCCCTTTCATCCATACATAGGTCCACATCCTAGACTAGTTCAACAGAGCAATCTGATGTCAGTGTGCATCCCCTTTCATCAATACATAGGTCCACATCCTAGACTAAGTCAACAGAGTGATCTGATGTCAGTGTGCATCCCCTTTCATCCATACATAGGTCCACATCCTAAAAAAGTTCAACAGAGCGATCTGATGTCAGTGTGCATCCCCTTTCATCCATGCATAGGTCCACATCCTACAATAATATTAATGTGCTCTTTTCAGATTACAGTGAAACCTGTCTTGAAAGAACACTGCTATGTGATACCACCTGTCTTGAGAGACCATATTCTCAATACTCAAATTTAATGATTATAAAACACTGTGACCTGTTATGAGAGACCACCTGTCTTGAGAAACCGTAATTTTCAGAAAGCAAGAAAGGGTGGTCTTTCAAGACATGTTCTACTGTAACCTCATAAAAACCAGGTATCTTGTAGTAATCCAGTAATTGGTAATTGGTTTTTAGAAGTTTTACTGTACTTTGTCTAATTCTGCTGACATTGTCACGATATTCAGACCTTTAGATGTAACTCTAAAATCCTACAAATTCACTCTCGATCACAGGAGTGTAGGAGTTGTCCTTTATGTGATGCTGAGTGGAGTGTCCCCATTCCTTGATGAGAGTGAAGAAGAAACCTGCTCCAATATACTCCGGAATGACTACTGTTTTCCTGAGGAATTCTTTGCTGGAATTTCCCCCGAGGCCAAGGACCTGATTAGCAGTATATTGGTGGAGGATCTAAGGTACATTACACATTTAATGTCATCATGTGTAGGATCTATGGTACATTACACATTTTATGTAATTATATGTAGGATCTAAGGTACATTACACATTTATTGTAATGTGTAGGATCTAAGGTACATTACACATTTATTGTCATCATACATAGGATCTATGGTACATTACACATTTCATGTAATCATGTGTAGGATCTAAGGTACTTTACATATTTAATATAATGTGTAGGATCTAAGATATATTACACATTTCATGTAATCATGTGTAGCATCTAAGGTACAGTACACATTTCATGTAATCATGTGTAGGATCTAATGTACATTACATTTTTAATGTAATCACATGAACATTACACATTTCATGTAATCATGTATAGGATCTAAGGTACAGTACACATTTAATGTAATCATGTGTAGGATCTATGGTACATTACACATTTTACCTAATCATGTGTAGGATCTAAGGTACATTGCAAATTAAATGTCATGTGTAGGATCTATGGTACAGTACACATTTCATGTAATCATGTATAGGATCTAAGGTACAGTACACATTTCATGTAATCATGTGTAGGATCTATGGTACATTACATGTTTTACCTAATCATGTGTAGGATCTAAGGTACATTGCAAATTAAATGTCATGTGTAGGATCTATGGTACAGTACACATTTCATGTAATCATGTATAGGATCTAAGGTACAGTACACATTTCATGTAATTATGTGTAGGATCTATGGTACATTACATGTTTTACCTAATCATGTGTAGGATCTAAAGTACATTGCAAATTAAATGTCATGTGTAGGATCTATGATACAGTACTCATTTCATGTAATCATGTGTAGGATCTATGGTACATTACACATTTTACCCAATCATGTGTAGGATCTAAGGTACATTGCAAATTAAATGTCATCATGTGTAGAATCTATGGTACAGTACATATTTCGTGTACATATTTCATGTAATCATGTGTAGGATCTATGGTACATTACATGTTTTACCTAATCATGTGTAGGATCTAAGGTACATTGCAAATTAAATGTCATGTGTAGGATCTATGGTACAGTACACATATCATGTAATCATGTGTAGGATCTAATGTACATTACATATTTAATGTAATCACATATAGGATCTAAGGTACATTACACATTTTATGTAATTATATGTAGGATCTAAGGTACATTACACATTTCACATAATCATGTGTAGGATCTAAAGTACAGTGCACATTTAATGTCATCACATGTAGGATCTAAGGTACAGTGCACATTTCATGTAATTATATGTAGGATCTAAAGTACATTACACATATAATGCCATCACATGTAGGATCTAAGGTACTGTACACATATCATGTAATCATGTGTAAGATATAAGGTACATTTCACACATAATGGAAACATGTGTAGGATCTATGGTACAGTACAAATTTATTGTAATGTGTTAGGATCTAAGGAATAGTACACATTTAATGTAATAATATGTAGGATCTAAGGTACAGTACACATTTCATGTAATGATATGTTGGATCTAAGGTACATTTCACATATAATGTAAACATGTGTAGAATCTAAGGTACAGTACACATTTAATATAATCATGTGTAGGATCTAAGGTACAGTACACATTTAATGTAATAATGGTAGAATCTAATGTACAGTTCACACAGAGTGTAATCATGTGTAGGATTGAATGTACAGTACATACACTGAGTGCAGTCATGTTTATGATCTAATGTACAGTAAACACTAGTGTAATGACATGTCAGATCTAAGGGACAGTACACATTTAGTGTAATAATGTCAAAATCTGAGGGGCAGTACATGCCTAGTGTAATCTGTTGAAAGATCTTAAGTATAAAACACACAGTGTAATTTATAAAGAGGATTTATAATACAAAACACACTTGAATTGAAAAATGTGGAACTTCTAAGTTATAGTAAACACTTAATGTAATAATGTGGAAAATCTAAGGTACAGTACACATTGTAAACATGTGGAAAATCAATAGTACAAAACACATTGTAATCATGTGGAAAATCAAAGGTACAGTACACAGTGTAATCATCTGGAGAATCTGAGGCACAGTACACACTTTGTGTAATCACATGGAGGATTAAGGCACATTACACATGTAATAATCATGTGAACAGTCCAAGACACAGTACACAGTGTATTAATTGATATAAGATACAGTACACACTGAGTGTAATTATGTGTTGGATCTAAGGAACAGTACACATTGAGTATAATAATGTGTAGGATCTAAGGTACAGTACACAGTGAGTGCAGTCATGTGTGGGATACAGTACACACCAAATGTAATCATCATATTACACTCATGCTGACTAAAAATTAGTGCAGGTAGAAGATTACAAATATATTTTGCTGGTGAAAGCTCAGACCTAGAGTATACACAAAGTGTACTAACCATTCTACACTTGTATCAATCATTTCTGAGAGTAGTATAGTGACATGTGTAATTGTTTTATTTGCATTTTTATGGTAGGATGTGTATTCCAGTAGAAGATCACATATATGATATATACACAAGAATATACCTACGGTTTCTCACTATGCCATACTTATGTTTGAACACATTGTTACCATACCTTACTTATGTTTGAACACATTGTTATCATACCTTACTCATGTTTGAACAAATTATCATACCTTACTTATGTTTGAACACATTGTTACCATGGTTTACTCATGTTTGAACACGTTGTTATCATTCCTTACTCATGTTTGAACACATTGTTACCATGGCTTACTCATGTTTGAACACATTGTGTCTAGGTGTATAATAGTGATGTTAAGTGGTTCAGCTGCATACTAATTGGTATATACTGATGGGAGAATTACTTGAATAGTAAACATAAAATTTACTTAAATGCTACACTTCTCTGATAATTCATATTATTGATGAATGTAGTGTAGTGTTGTTACATATGATGTTGTAATTGTAATTACCTTACACATGTACAAAGTGTACTGACTTAAAGAGTGTTGTTGAGTGTAGTTTGGTAACATATACTGGTAGAGGTAGCATGGAATTGCAGTTATTTAAACAATCTCTCTCTCAATCTCTCTCAAATGAATTGAGATAATGGAGTTATTATTAACTTTATTGTTTTATAACCTTCTAGCAAGCGTCCAACAGTCCAGGTCTGTCTAGAGAGCTCATGGGTGAAGAAAGCTATAATGAATAAAAGTTCGCAACTTCATCAAAAACCCATACCTACAGCCCGTCTGGCCGACTTTGTCAAAAGGAGATCACACCAGGTGAGGTGTACACAAACATATACACATAAATCCCCACAATGTGTCTTAAGGACTTAATTAAGATATATATGCAAGCAACATTATTTAGTACATGTCTTAAGGACTTAATTAAGATATATATGCAAGCAACATTATTCAGTACATGTCTTAAGGACTTAATTAAGATATATATACAAGCAACATTATTTAGTACATGTCTTAAGGACTTAATTAAGATATATGTGCAAGCAACATTATTCAGTACAAGTCTTAAGGACTTAATTAAGATATATGTGCAAGCAACATTATTCAGTACAAGTCTTAAGGTCTTAATTAAGATATATGTGCAAGCAACATTATTCAGTACAAGTCTTAAGGACCTAATCTAGATATATGTGCAAGCAACATTATTCAGTACAAGTCTCATTCTGGATTTTTGCCTACAAATCTCTGCTCAACCAATGTAGGTTTGGTTTTGTCTGGTTTCCTTCATGACACATCAATACGGGTAGGTTATTTAGTGCAGAGGCAATTGGAGTATAGTGCCATACACAACAACACACCATGGTATCCAACACAGAATATTTCTAACACAATGTGTGTGTGTGTATATATATATATATATATATATATATATATATATATATATATATATATATATATATATATATATATATATATATTTATAAATAGATATATATATATAGATATAGATAGATATATATATATATAGATATACACATATATATAGATATATATATATATATATACACATTTAATTTGTATTGTTTGTTGTCTTTTCTATTTGATTATATTATGTATGTTTATATTTTAAAATTAACCTTTGTCCAAATTCAAGTTGATTGCATACATGGCCAGTGATATTTTTGTTTTGTAAACAATATAATACATAGCTAATATTTATATATGATTATAAATTAAATATTCAGATCATGACTAATTGTAAACATTGTTTACTTCAGTCTGAGTTAAAGATACAGTCTATATTTCTGACCTTAGAAATTAAATTTTCCATGAAGTAGACGTAGTACCAGTATTTCCCAGAGAATGGTAATTGCAACCTAGGTCATGTGGAGGGGTATATAAACTTGTTTACTTAAATATTACTCATTCTTGTCTTAACATCTGAAGCAGAATCAGTCTTGTTGGGTACAGTTTTTAATTTGTTTATTATTAACTGTAATTACAAAGTGCTGAATAATATTCTTGGATGAAACTATTAATTTTGAATTTATAGTGAATTCAGTCAAGGACATTTTGGACTGTATTATTGTGATACATCAAAGACTTAGCTATCATCACATTTCAGGTTATAGACAAAGTAGCAACTTCAATACTAAAGACACTTAAAAACATTCAGTATTATAATTTATTTATAATACCACTGGAATTTTGTATATTTGGACTTGTGATAGAACTTTTAGTTAATGATATTATAAGTTATATTTCAATCTTCACTTTTTATTCTAATGAATAAATTATTTGTTGAATTTTACAAAACTTGATTTTCTTTTTTTTCTGTTACCTAATTTAAGACCATAGAGTTGTAACAATGTTTATTATACCTATGTTTGAGCAGGGACAAATTGTGATATCATGATTTACATTAATAAGTAATGCTGTTAGCTTGATGATGATGATGATGATGATGATGATGATGATGATGATGATGATGGTGGTGGTGGTGGTGGTGGTGGTGATGATGATGATGATAATGATGAGGATGGTTATAGTGATGAACATTCAGCTTTTATCATTATTACTATTAGACAAATTATTTTCCTTCATTTTTATAATGATACCTATCATGGTCCTATTTTGCTTTTGCAGGTGTTAAGATCATCTGATGATTAGTGTCAATAAGCCATGTGATCTGTAAGGGAGCTAACTCTGGAAAAGGTTGCCCATTCCTATTTGCAAGTTACTGTTCTTTGCATCTGAGGGAAAAAGAAAATCTGGTGTAATAGTTACAAAGTCAACATTGAAAATAAGATTTTACATATCACTGCTGTATACAGTGAGTTATTAGCCCTTTTTTGGTGATAATGTCTCTGTGCAAATACATTCTGTCATAACTTTATTGTAAAAAAATTATATTACAATCAAGACATTAAAAGTTCTTATTTAAAAAAGATACTGAATGCTATTTCTGGCAATTATTGCTACAATAATTCCTCTTTCACAGCCATTTGGTGGTATTTTTTTGTTATTTATAAAGCTATTCACAGCGGAATACGTAATAAGCAAGAGTGATTGTATCGGATATTTTGTATACAAAACGCTAGTACTCCTTCATTATAATGTGGGCTAATAGAGCCATACTGCTGGCTTTTAATGAAGCACATAATATACACAATTCTGCTACTGAACAATGAAATGGAATCGATGACAATACCTTCCTTATAACAGAAATGATGTTACAATGATTGGCCTTGTAATGAGGTTATTGTATATTGTTTTATCATTAGGGAAATAAAATTGAGTGATATAAATATTATGTGACAATTTCAGACATACAACTAGCATCATGTAAAGGAGGGCACAATTATAACACTCTTCTTTATAACTCTGTTCATGGTAGCCATAAAAGTATCCTGTGTTTTAAGCGAGACAGCATTATAATGAGTGGTGCTATAACAAGGCCATGTCATAATAGTGCATAGTGTTGTAAGTGAAATAGTATTATACTGAGATGTGTTTTAACAAGGTCTTGTCATAATAGTGCATAAAAGTTAAGAAATGGGGTATTCCATGAAATTGCAGTTCTATTTGGTTCCAGTTAGCCAAGAATTAAAATACTATGAAATAACTATAGTAGCCCTGAATAAAAGAAAACAATTTAACAAGATTTTCGACCATACCCTAGTACAGGAGGAGTAATAGCATAATTATCTTTGAACTGTGTTATATAAAGTCACCATTTAATGAGAGAACACTGTACTCTTTCTATGCAAAATAAACACATTCATAGTCATTTTGTAAATACTGAAATCAGTCATTATGCTAGTACATGTGAACATGCATGTAGAGTATTTAAATTTTAAGAAAGTTGTACATTTGACAGAACATGGTGTGGAAAACTTGGAATTACGAATGCTCTGTAGTGTACTTGTTCTGTTATTTATTTTAACTTTATGTTTGACCCCCCCAGTGTTTTATGCCATTTTAAAAGTTTAGGTTAAGTCTGGAATATGACTTTGTTGTAGACTGATTTTGTTGTAACTGTATATTGTAGACATTTAAAAATGACCATGAAATGTCACTTTGTTCATGAAAGTAACAAATTTGCTCTGAAATGAAAACAAAAAAAAAATCACATTTACTGTTATGCCTCAGTTGTTTTCTGCACAAATAGATAGAGAACCAGTCCTTGATATACAGTGTAAGAGAATATCTCACCAAATGGCACAAAATCCAGTGTTGCATCCAGCCTGCATGATCATGGTATTTGCAGCAGTCTGTAACCAACTACAACAAAAACAATAGTTTAATGAGTAGGAGGCATTTGAAAGAAATAAATTTTCCATTTTTATAACATGGTGCATGACAGTTGTTATAAATTCAAATGGTTTTATCTTTTGCATTGAAATGTACCAGTCTTTCCTTGAGCGAGTATCATTCATCCTAGTTTATGTATGGGAATCATGAAGTTAGCCCAAGTATAATTATGCCTACAGGGGTACTGAAATTCCTATCACATTGCCAGGCATACAGGTTGTTGCTGTACTTGGCATTTATCACAGTTTAGAACTCATTAGATGAAACTAACTTGAGGGTTTTTTTTATGGCAGAGTACTAAATAGATGGTGAATATAAATGTCCTCAAATAAGGTCAGTTTCCATATAGTATGTCTGTCTGTCTGTGTGTTGGCAATTCTCCATCTGAATTAGGAGATGTTTAATGCAAATTCATATTCTAAAAATAGAATATTTTTTATATATTATTTATAGGTAAATCGCAAACAACGAGAGGGGTCTCCTGTAATGTTAAGGGGATAAAGCGCCAGGTTGATCCTGTTCGACATAATTCTGATTTCAATTAGAAGAAGTGCATCAAAAACATTAATTGTAGGGAAGCTTTCGGGACTCAGTACTAAATCATCTCCAATAATAAACCTTTTGAAACACCATGTCATTAAAAAAACTTCAGCAACTTCAAATTTTGGGATGCTCAGAAATGTTCAGATCTTGATGAGAAAAGAAAGGAAACTATTTACATAGAACTATATCAAAATGGTAAGTTGGAAAAATTAGCAGAACAGCACCAATCTCTGGTACTGTTATGGCGAAGAGTTCCCTTTATTGTAATTTCTTCCAGCACTAGATATCTAGATTATTTTGAGCATCAGGATTTTGTATTCCACCAGTCATTAAGAACATAACATTAATTATAATTAATTATTATTATTAATTAATTATTTTGTTGTATTATTTTGGATTAACTGTGGCTGTGAATTAAAACTAAAAGTTAAGCTCAACTGTATGAATTACCAGGATGGTGCTATCAGCAATCTACACATGTATTTGCTTTGGTGGATGTAGACAACAACATAAATTTCACATTTAAGGTTTTGATTAGTTCATATGGAGAACTTAAATTTCACAACTGTATGTTCATTAGAATATTTCTGGCTTATTGTTTTGTTTCAAACTGATATTTATTTTCCAATTTGTGTGAAAAAGTTAGGTAAAAGTTTTCACTTAAGTCTCTCTCTCTCTCTCTCTCTCTCTCTCTCTCTCTCTCTCTCTCTCTCTCTCTCTCTCTCTCTCTCTATATATATATATATATATATATATATATATATATATATATATATATATATATATATATATATATATATATATATATATATATACACACACACAGTATGTTACAGCTTGTGTTCAAGTTTGTGTGCAAGTCCAATACATTTTTAAACCAGTTTTACTGATTATGCTTCCAATTTATGTGGAGAAAAGTTTCAGGCTCAAGTTTGTTCAAGTGTTTGCTTATCACATGTACCAAGAAACTATGGCTTTCATTTTTATTTCTGTGTTACAGTAGAGCAGCAGACCCTTCAAAGGCATCTTGTTATGTCTATATTAAATAACATGTCTGTGACATTGTTAGATACTTTTCTTAATCCAGTGTTACAGACTACTTATTGTTGCCAAGTATATGACAAGAAAAGGTTTGAGGTTAAAGTTTCTTTTAGGTTTGTTATGTGTATAAAGCTGATTAAAGTCTGTGTTTCAGGTTTTCCTTTTATACCTTTTATGAACTATGTTTTACTTCTTTGTATTTTGTTCCTTTATTTTTATCTTACAGACTAAGCAGATTCAACAATGTCAACGGTTTGTTGTGATTTTGGTTGATGTTTTTCATTTCTATATATTTCTTAAACCCCATGGTTTTCATCATATTTGGCATCCCTTGGTTTCGTTATATTTGGCATCCCTTGGTTTTCATTATATTTGTCATACATTATTATAACATTAAGACAATTCATTTTACAACATGTTTGCAGACCTCATTTTCCTTGGGATCAAAGTCCCAGTGATTGGAAACTTTGCATGAAAGTACTTTTATGTCATTCCTAAATCCATTATGCATTTTCTTCATACTTGGGGTGAAATATACTGAAGCTTAGACAATTCATTATGTATCAAATGCTTACTCCAGGATTGAAGTCAAGGTCACACATGATAGAAAATTTGCATTAAGGTTTCGGTTACAGTATTTTCATTCACATATATTCCTAAATCCTAAAACAATGTTTGGATCATTATGAAGCCAAGATGATTATTCAACAGCCTGCATGTGGTACCTTTGACCTTGACCTCAATGTCAAGGTAGCCATTTTTGTGACCTATACAGCATAGGTCAGGCATAGCAATCATTGTCCTCTTCACTGGTATAGTTATCATCATTAAATATTTACCTACATGTATAGCTTAGTTTCTCTGACACAGTTGTAGGTACAGCCATGAAATTTGACAAGTATATTCATCTTAGTAGTAAATGGTGAACTTTTCATGCTCTAATACAGTTTCTCTGCTTTTCTATATAGTCATAAAGGGCAAAAGTAGGTTACAATGACATGCTTTTCTTGCTGTTGTCAGTTTGCAGGGTTTTTTTCTTCATTTATACCATGGCAAATCAGGAGAGACAGCATTCCATAGAATTTCTTATTTAATTTTCATTGCAGATTTAAAGTGAAAAAGTATGAGAATAAAATCTCATTAAGTTTGCTCAATATATCAAGGACTTCTTGCTACCATAAAGTAATCTTTTTGATTGCCTTCAAAGGACACAAGTCATTCTTGTATGATCCACAGTAGATGTGAAGGGGGTATATGTTGTTAGCCTCCTGCCAGACCTCATCTGTCATTCCTTGGCTTAGTTCTGCAGTACATTAGATGAATTTCTCTGTCAGTCTTAAAGTGTCATGCCAAAAGTAGGTCTGCATGACCTAAATGTCATGCTTCAGAATTTAGTGGACTTGATATATTTGTCATTGTGTGACATAACTGCAATTTCTTGTGGTTTTGTCTATGGATTGGTTTTCTTGAATACTATATCATCACATGAAAAGTAGAACAATGTGACCTACATTTCATATATCCTTGACTTTGAGCTATATTTTAAGTCTGTTTTTCAAGCAGTCTTACTGATATGTTATGTACATTTTTTATACCATGAGATATTATGCTACCTTTATTCCAAAATTAGCACACAACTTGCTATTTATTGCTGATCAATTAAAAGTAAATGTGCCTTACCTAATTAGTGTGTTTTGTCAACATCACCGGGGCCAAGTGGTCTAAAGCTGTCTGTTATGGATCACTGCCATCTTACCTCTGTCTGCATGGGTTGTGGGTTGAGTCTAGAATGGTTCAAGTCTAGAATTCAACGAATGTGGATAGGTGAGAAAGCTTGCCAGTAGCTTATCCTGGGTCGGTGGTTCTTTCCAGTGATTTCCCCTGTTTCTTCCTCCACCATTAATACTGGACGCCATGAATAGCCTATCATGTGCTGAAAAATGGCATTAAGCCCAACAACAACAATAACAACAACATCAACATCACCTGATTAACCTGCTTCAGCTACATGCTAAATTCCATAATGAAATTTCTAGTTAATTACATACCGACATGCAACCCATGCTGTCTGCAATCGTACTAGACTTAAGTGAAAATAAATGGTATCTCATTTTAGTCCTTATTGCATTTCAATAAATAAATTGCATGCAATCTATTGCTTTTTGATATCCCAACTAATGTTTCCAACATCAGTTGGACAGATTAGCTGTCACATAATACTGCAAATGAAACTATTAAGGGAGACAACTCATCATCTCAAAATAATCAGTCTTTGACACAGACCCATACATTAATTTCTGCAGTTGAATTGTACATCAATCATTAAATCATTTGCTTTTTTGCTGTGAGAAAAAGCTGAACAACATTTATTGTATTAACTTGTAAATATTATCCTGTTTTATTTATATATAATGTAATATTGATAACATTAAAATTCTCAACATTTTAAGTTTCATGTTTACTTTTATTCCCCTTGTTAGCTGCAAGACAACAATACAACTCAAATATCCTGCTTCATGTACAGTCAAAAGCATTACAGATTTTAGGTCACATCTAGAGATTTTAGGTCACAGGTGATATCATTTTCTTCACAACATATTTTACCTGATTTTAACTGATCTGTCTGTAAGGAAATGTGAGCACTGCATTTGTGATGCTTCAGCCATTGGTAATCGCTTATAACCATTCAGGATCTGATGGTTCTATGCCAGTTTCAGTCAAACATGAGATTTGAGTTTATCACATCAAAATCTAGAATGAGTTTGATGATAAGCCATATTAATATATTTTAATGACGTGATCTTGGATCATATTGGTTGACATTGTTTCCATTTTGGAGGCCCTATTTTTTACAAAACTTGGAATTTATGCTCTCAAGATTTATTTTTACTAATGCCGTAATTGGGAATCTGATTGATTGGTCTTGTTTCAATTCTGGAGTCAGCATTTCTGATCGAACCTGGCAGTATCTGCCTTGGATGTGAGAGGTCACAAGTTTTAAACCATGACCAAGTTATACCAAAGACTTACAAAAATGGTACTAATAGCTGTCTCACTAGGCGCACAGCATTAAGAGGTTAGAGTTAGGACTGGTTGGCCTTGTGTCAGGATAATGTGACTGGGTGGGACATGATGTTAAATGTCTGGGGCATAATGCCCCAGTGATAGACATAACTATAAACTGCCACACTGCATACATCACAGCAATACCGCTGAAATATTTTTAAAGCTACATTAAAATCCAACTCTATTTCTCACACACACACACACACACACATGCATGAAATTGGTGTATATGCTTATTTCATTATGATCTCAGATTAAGATCAATAATGAGCAACTGATACTAATTAGATTATCATTCTTCCGATTGGCTGAGCTTCTACCTTTCTGAAAGCCATGTTTCTGATCCAATTTTGATCAAACATAACATGTGGGCTTGTATCTTGAGATCTTGTATGGATTTGGTAGTGAGCAAGATCCATAGATATTAACAAGGTAATCTTGTGTATGATTAACTCAGTTCTTATAACACCATCCTTTGATTCAAGGATGGATACTCCTAATTTTCTTTGTAACAACCCCTGAGTTCCATTGTGGAGGCCAAAATAGCAGTTTGGATATTAAAGTAAGCTGTGATCAGGTCAACTAACAAACACAGGTCTTGGATTGTGAAAAGCATGCTTTTTCATCAGTTTTAATTTTAGAATCCAGAATTCATGAATTTCATAAGAACAAATAATATAAACTAGCATGAATTTAAATACAAGTCATAAATTAGCATGTATTTAAATACATGTCATAAATTAGCATGAATTTCAATACATAACATAAATTAGCATGTATTTCAATACATGTCATAAATTAGCATGTACATTTATTTCAATACAAGTCATACATTAGCATGAATTTCAATACATGTCATACATTAGCATGTATTTCAATACATGTCATAAATTAGCATGTATTTCAATACATGTCATAAATTAGCATGTATTTCAATACATGTCATAAATTAGCATGAATTTCAATACATGTCATACATTAGCATGAATTTCAATAGAACAAGTCATATCAATTAGCAAAATAATATACCTTTAGGATTTGATTGAATAACCTTTAATTTAATTTAAAAAATATGCAAAGAAATGAGTATACTTTATAATGTTTGGAATTAATTGCTTGACCAGTGGTGGAGCTAATGCCTCCAAATTGTAATGGTGCCAAGAAGGCTGTGACAATGGCTAACTCTCAGGCAGGAAGGTGCAATGGCCCATACTGTATAAATACATATTCAACAAAGTGAGTAACTTGGTTGGCAGTTATTGGATTCCATGTTCGTTCTTAAGATACTTTTATTGATATTATTTGCAAATTTTCCCTTTTGTGTGTTTGTACTTTTGCATAAGTGTTCCTGTGTGATAATTTATACAACCTATTTGTGAACGCAGTTTTGAGAGAGTGCCCTCACAAATGCCTATTTTCTAGTAAAAACTCAGACAATATTTCTGCAGCCTTTTCTTCTGTTTATTTAATGAGGAATCATATGGAAGAAATAAATTCTGTGTTTTTATATTCTTCTACTTATTCTGTGTATCGTTTAGTGAATACTTTGTTTGCCTTTACGTGAATGCATTCTTCAATTAGTGCTCTCATGGGATACAATCATTGGATTCACAATACATTGATTCGAAAAAGAATTGAACTTGCAACATTGGCAAGACATCCACCATATTCTCAGCATTTTTAATAACTTGGAACTTATTTCTCTCTTTTTTAATACTTTTTAATGAATTTTTAATTTATATAATGATGGGGGGTCCATTATTTAAAAAATACACCAAACCATTCCTTGTTCTATTTAACAGTCCATATAAAATCCAAATTTAGTTTCTCAGTAGTGAGTGGGGATAGCCTGGGGCAAATGAGAATATATAAGGAAAAAGATGGAGTTGTACCCTAGGGCATATATGGGAATTTAACATCATGGGACTGTCTAGGGACAAGGGGAATTTAACATAGGGAATGTATATCACCAATTGATTGGGATTGTTTATTGGACAAGGGGAAATGAACAGGGGTGACATCACAGTACTGGACTCTAGCAACAATGTTGCAAGAGACTGACCTCAATCAGCTGAACAGGGTGGTAAGCGGCTGACCTGAATATGTGCCACTCTAGGGACAAAGAGAGATATAGGCATGATTAGAGACAGGGTTAGAAACATATGAACAGACATATGAACAAATACATCAATACTGCAAAGAGAGAATAAATATCATTTTAAGGCAATGGAGTGGCCCTAAAAAGGGCCTTTGTTTTTGTTATCACCATTCAGTTAACATAGAGGGTATCTTCATCTCACCTCTGGACTGCAATTAAGACTCACAGCCTTGCCTCTCCACATAGATCTTTCATTTCCAAAGGTTCATATCCATGATCTTGGCGTGATCTTGGCGATAGCCCATGATGATTTGACATACATGGGATAGTCTGGGTTGAACAGCATCAATGACATGAAGGTAGATGATTCTGCATTAGTCCACATCTTGTGACAAGAATAGGTTAATGGAATGAGGTGAACTGCAGTTATTTATAGTGGAAGAGTGGATCAAAACAGATAAAGTTCTTTCACCAATCCTAACATGTGACAAAATTCAGTCAATGTGCAGAGTCTCTCTTCCAATCCTAAGAGAATTGTCTGTGATGTCACATTCCATATATAGGTGCACTAGCATCTATGCGCAGTGAATCAATGTGACAGTGTTACAACATGATTGAAACTAAGAAGACAATGAATTGGGATGCACTGGCTTTGGAGATGAGGAGTGATGGCAAAGCAGTGGCTACTAAAACAACCACAATTCTACTTCCGGAAGAGAATGATTTTAATTGGGATTTAGCAAATTTTCTCTTTACAAAAATTTGTTAAAGTATCTGTACATCCTCTGCTTTCTCCTTCCTTAACGTATGTAGAGGATTTTAAACAGAAGCAGAAAGAAGAATTGAATTGGATAAATTTTTTCAACAGCAAAAAGAAGCAGAATAAGCCTTTTTAATTCAATAACAACAGCAAGAAGATGATGAGGCAAGAAGAAAACAACAGGAAGAAGAAGCAGAGAAGAAACAAGGTCTAAGAGAGAAGGAGGACAGTGAAAGTCAAATGGAGATGGTACGTTTAGACATTTTGACAGAGTTGAGGAGTCTGAAACAAATATATCAGACTTCTTTAATACAACTCGAGAGAAAAAGACCTTCCTGGGCCAAACATTGCAACCCTGTCCACAGTCCCAGTACACCAGAGATGCCTACACTAGTGATCTCTGTTAAATCATCGACAGTAGCAGGTCCAGAAGTAGGTCTTGGACATGGCAAAGGGATAAGGCAGTTAAAGCTCATTACTTTCTGTTCCTGAGTTTGCTTTTTTAAAAAAACAAAAAGAAACAAAAAAAATAAACACCCAATGGTCCTTTCCAGGGCCACGCATCTCTCTTGAAATGAGACTACTCAATGTTTGCCAGAATCAATTAAAACTCAAAATCCCTTTTTGCCCATGATGAATGAGTATGAGTATGTGAGTGTAGGTCCTTTTTATAAAAATCAGAACCAAGAGACACTTACACTTTTCTTTCTGGCATATTCTCTGTAAAGATTTACAATTCAATTTCACAATAAATCACTATATAAAGTTCAGAGAGTTCTCTTTTTTTTGAATTTCTTTACTCTCGCAGGTTTTTCCACTTCTCCCTCACTTTCTTTTGGTCTTCTATTCTTCTCTTTTTTACATGTCTGGATTCTATCTTTTCGAAGGGTACACCTTCTGAACCCCTCTCTCACTCCTGCTCTTATTCTTTCTTAGGGCAGTCTAAGACCAATGTCCTTTCTCCTGATAGACAGATATAGCAAATATCTTGACTTTATCTCGAAAGTAGGGGAAATAGACCCAACAGATTCTCTGAAGAAAACCATCATATGACTCTTTGCAAAGCTCTCATTACAAGTTTGATCTGTGTTGGTTCTTTTCGTCTATCTGATAGGATTGAAAGTGAAATACTTTGAGGGTAGACACAAACCCTTTTATACAAGAAAGACACTGGTCTTACATTTTGGGGACCATCACATTAAAAAAGTAGTCATCTGACCTTTTGCCATCAAGATCAAATGATCAGACCATTTTTTGGAGAAAGGGGAAGTAAGTAAGAGGCAGAAATATGACCTATAGCTCAGCAGAAGTCTTGGCTCAAATTCATGCCAGCAATTTTGAAGATGACATGAGTGAGCCAGAATCCACACACAGAAAGTCTATGTAAAACCCAAGTCCACCACCAGTAATCACTGAAAACTAGAAAATTTAGATCCAAGGCCTACATGTATGCAGTGAAATTTAAAGATTTTAAGTCAGACATACAGTTGGAGAAAATAGAGGGGTTCATCACTGATTTGTGGGATTCCTTGTTAACCATATTGAAATTGGCAATGTCAAGCCAAATAAAACAATACTTGACACTTTTCATATAACACGATAATTTGAAGTCTCCCATTTGGATTGAGTTTAGCAAGCTGTCAGAATTTACACCTTCCAAAGTCATCAACAAGAAAGAATATGTTCAGCAATCTAATGACAAGTTTCACATCACCATGGAAAAACAACACTGTACATGGCCCACATTTCTCGTCCCAGATGCAAAAATATACTATTAGTGAATGAACTTCATAGTACCAAAACAACCATAGAATGAATATATGCTGACAAGAACAACACGGCAGAATTCCAATATGAATTCCCACCGTGGTTGTTAATAATATAGTTACTTTTTCTTATCAAGGTAAATTACAAGATTAAAGTAAGTCAGTTAACAATTATACTAACAAAGCTGGCGATTCATTTACTGGTACCATTGTTATGAACAATAATAAAATTAAATGACTTTATGACCCAGCCACAGAATCAGACTCAGCGACAAAAAATATATCGATGATCAAGAATCTAAGTACGTATTAGTGCGTGGTGGTATCATGTTTGCATTTCTCAATATGAGCAATAATGGTATTAATAATCTCAGAACACCAGAAACAGATTTTGACGCTGCAACTAAAAGCACGCGCTGCAACTAAAAGCACGCGTCGACAATAGCAAAATTCCGACAGTGACAGCAATGACAACAATCAACAATGAAATTACTGCATTTAGAATTGATTATAATGATCACGTACAAGCGTTTCTAAATTTTCCTAGAAATATAAACAGATCTAATAATGAATATTTTGGAATTCCACCAACTGTTGATATTAAATTCATTAAGATTAATACAAAACTAAACAATTTTTTGGAGTAGCATTCCTAATATTTTTCGAAAAAGCTAATCTTTTTAAAATTCCTCACGAACAACAGAATCAGCAACATGGTCACATCAAAATATTGCTATCATACATATCGCGAAAGTTACTGGTGTGTATAGGATCTCCGTACTTAGCAGTGCAAAATTCAATATATTTATTAACTTTCCATGGCGTCATTCAACTGACAAATTTTCTGAAGCTGTATCTGCAGTGTTAAATAAAAATGACGAAGAAGCATTTCTGCTGGAAGTATTTGATGAAAAATTAACTGCAGCGAGTTACTGGTGGTGTCTGGGATTTGTAGCTGAAACTCCACAATTACTTACTTAGATAACGGTATAAAATAGGTAAATAAATATTATATAATGAAGAAAAAAATTATAGTTGATTTTAATTGTATTTCAGAAAATGTTCCAAAACAAGATGTGGACTCTAATGCAATATTACATATACTATCATTAAAAAAAAACAACTTTGGTGCATGAAAAATGTTACAAATACCATAACAAAATATTCTGAGTGATGTCATTTACCACTACTAATGACTAGCTCTGGTATAATTTCAAGTGGAACACCATTAAATCCGTTTATGTTAATAAAATTCGGCGTTGGTGTTTCTCTTGCAACAGCATAGAAAAAAATTGAACCTCGATTCGCAACTTAAAAAAAAGTTGTAAAACAGCAAGCATCACTTATAAAAAAAATACGTGATAAGATATGATTTCATTTGCGTGGAATAAAATATGATATGGACGATTTAATACGAGAGTTCCATATTATTGACAGTATGTTAACATATTTTGCCTATGAGCGTCAGCAGATATGAAGATTATCACAAAAAGTATAGTAATATAAAATAAAATAATCTCAATGTTTTCACTTACCTTGGCTATCATTTTTTCACAATATAAGACTTACATTTTTGATCCATGGAAACATCTCAGCGTGTCCATTTCATATACTAAGAAAGCTTTGTATACAACTTTGCCATCAATGATACAGCGCGTCATTGGGTTTTCCTAGAGATTAAGATGGTCGATGCCGTCCGCCCACACAAAATTCTCATAATAACGTGATCAAGGTTAAATATATGGAATTTCCAATGTTTTTTTTTTTTAATATAACGTTGAAATCAGGTCAATTTTGTAATGGTCTTTATAAAACACTCCAAATCAAGGTTAATTCCTAATGAATCTTCCCAAAATTCCTACTGAAATCAAGGTCAAAGATATTTGAAATGGCTTTTCCCAGAACAATTATACACAAGAGTTAGAATTTACTTCGTGGCCATTCTGCTATAGGATTTTATGCATGTAAACAGGTGAGTGACAATATTTTTCTAACATATTTTTGATAAAATGTTACTATAGAAAGTTGTTTTGGGTGAGGAACATTGTTTACATACACCGTATAGCTTTAAAAATATCGTTGTCAAATAAAATATCAACCATATTATCAATGTCATTAGATCATCTGCCCAATCCGCTATTTGTTCGTCATTTCAGTCGCGAATAATCAGACTGATACATATTTTGGTGATATATGGTAACCAACTTCTTTAATACAATCGCTTATTATATTAGATTTTATGTCAGTGTACCTTGAGGCTGATTTGTCTGAATTAAATATCTTACAAAATTTGTCAGATCAAACCTAACATGTCGGATTGAATGACAGAAGGAAATTATATATATTTTATTGTTTAATATGAAAAAAATCTACTGAGCTAGAATCCTTCTTGGGTTTCAAAATTTCCTGATATATGAGGGTGATTTTTGAGGGAGAAGGGGTCTCTTAGGTAATAAAAAATATCAGAATATATTTATTTTTATTTTCAAAGGGGTTGGGGCTTTCTGACCTTAAACTCTCTTTTGAGAGAGGATCATCATCCTTAAATACTACT
Source organism: Potamilus streckersoni (assembly GCA_016746295.1). Lineage (NCBI taxonomy): Eukaryota > Metazoa > Mollusca > Bivalvia > Unionida > Unionidae > Potamilus > Potamilus streckersoni. The sequence goes on from JAEAOA010000405.1 coordinate 800,372, forward strand.
CAGTCCTGACAGCAGACGACGATCCTCACAAAGGATTTTATGACCGTCGGGAAAAAATTCTGCAAGGATGTAATTTAAAACTAATGGATTGTTTGCATTTAGACATGAGGATGCAAGAAAAGTATTTACTGAACGAAGTGAATATCAGCTTGAGTCTGAATCGTAGCAGTACCGTCTTCCAGTTCATGGCCCATGCCAACAAGTACAAAACCATCATCCAAGAAGCCAGGCTCTACCTAAAGTGGGAAACGACATCAGCCACACTTTGATCAGAACGACCGCCAAATATCCGATACGACGCGGTGGAAGTGAAAACCACCATTACAGCTGGACTCCGATCTAAGATCGAAGATCATCTATTCCAAGGATTGTTACCCAAACGTTTAATCATTGGTATCATCAGCAACGAAGCCCTCCACGGAACCGTCATTGCCAATTCTATCGAGTTTAAACACTGCAGAGTGTCCAAGATAGAAGCAGTCACGATGGCAAAACCTTGTGTACCAGACCCTTCGAACCTAAGTTTACCGAGAAGAATTACTTGAGATCGAACTTGTTACTGTACGAAACAACGGGCCAGTTAGGGACCAACAGCAGCCACGGCATTTCTTACGACAATTATGCAGGAGGTTACGCTTTTTTGCCTTTGATTTCACTCCAAACCAAAGCAGAGACGAAGGACATTTCCGCCATATAAAATCTGGCCAACTGCACGTGGAACTTCAGTTTGCAGCTCTAACTAAGACGGTGAATGTCATCTTGTATGCCGAATTTAACAATGCCATATAAATCAAAAGTTTGAGAGAGTCATTCTGGACTATTAAGAGCTATGGTAGACTATTATCCCTCATTGAATGGCGACTGGGGGATATCGTGCAAGCAGAAACACCCACAAAAAAGACAAAGACGAAGAGGTAATGGTGATCAACAGATGGCCAGAATAAGAACAACATTCAGTCTCCTGTTTGCCAAACACCTGGCAGAAACAATTACAGGGTTAACCAAACAACATTGCTATGGATGTCAAAACGATCATCTCAGTCCAATTCAAAACGAGCAATACCTAATGATGGGTCAAGAAGAAAAACTGGACAGGTGTCTGGATGACGCTTGGGGTCTCATCTCGGAAGAAGCAGTATTACATCAATGGTATAAAGACTTATCATGATCATTCCTCTCCTTCATTGACTCCTCTAGTGATCCATCGTATCGAGTACAGAGAAAATGTCAGGATTGAACTGATGACTTATCATTCCCCGTGGAACAAGAAAACAAAAATGGATACATGGTACTTTATTGCCTTTTGAAAAACAGTTTATACTTTCGTAACCCCTAAGGAACTATCACCAGGCTCGGCAGAGAATTGAGAGCGATTAAATAAAGTTGTAATAACTTTACAGCTTCAAAAGAAATCATACAAGCATGAAAAGAGGTGGACGATGGAAATACGTTGTGAGGAGATAGGCTATCGGCGGAATTTTTCCCAAAGTTCTAAATACAGAAATACCCATACAGGAGTTAGAGAATATTTATTTACATGGATTGTGGAAATTAACAAAAAAAATGAATGGTTACAAAAAGAATAAAAACTTTATATATATATATATATATATATATATATATATATATATATATATATATATATATATATATATATATATATTGAAAGAAAAAATAATAGTTATAGATATAGAAAGAAAAAATATCTATAGATAGAGAAAGAAAAAATATCTATAAAAAATATTTATAGATAAAGGAAGAAAAAAATGTAGACCAGTTTTTTTTATTAAGTACCGATTATGATATATCAAGCAAAATACTAGCGAAAAAGAGTTTTAAGAAAAAATATTAAATAATAATTGACATAACCACTGACTGGAGAGGAAGAAAGAATTATTGAAAATAATAATAATAATAATAATAATAATAATAATAATAATAATAATAATAATAATAATAATAATAATAATAATAATAATAATAATAATAATAATATACGAGCTACAAACCATGACAGATTTCATGCAAAGTAACGGCAAGCATGGAGCAGTAATACCATACAATCAACATCATGCTTCTGACAACAATATTATAGAACACCATCATGCTTCTGACAACATTACTATACAATCAACATCATGCTTCTGACAACACTACTATACAATCAACATCATGCTTCTGACAACAATACTATATAATCAACAACATCATGCTTCTGACAATACTATGATACAATCAACACCATCATGCTTCTGACAACACTACTATACAATCAACAACATCATGCTACTGACAACACTACTATACAATCAACAACATCATGCTTCTGACAGGACAGAACAAAATTATTTAGGAACTATTTTAAATATTAGTGGATTCTGATTTCTACAAATAAATCAAATTATTGTCTAAACATATAACTTCATCGGTACCTGTAATGAAGCAGAAACAATCTAATATAGAGAAATCGGTGAGACTAGGGTGTTCACTGTCAATGTTATAATGCTATAAAATCGAAGCTTTATGCATAAGGACAAATAATAATAATAATAATAATAATAATAATAATAATAATAATAATAATAATAATAATAATAATAATAATAATAATAATAATAATAATAAAAATTAATAATAATAATAATAATAATAATAATAATAATAATAATAATAATAATAATAATAATAAACGGCTATCAATGTTAAATTTAAATAAAGAAATATAATGTTACAGCACTTAAATGACTGCACAAATGTGATAAAAGATGGTTATTTCTTTAAACATTTAGAACAAAATTATGATGTTTGGAAAGAGAGTGGTCAACAAAGAAAAAGCAAATATCATTAATTGGCAATTGAAGTAGGAACCATTACAGTTTACCACGCAAACGTATAACAAACGAGCAAAATTTTTGTAAATAAGTTGTGTAGAAAACCAACTTTAAACTAATTTTAAAAATACAGAATAGCACAAATATATATTCTTAATCTAAATTAAAACCGACTGAAAGAATACAGGTCTCCCAGACATGAATATCCAGCAGAATTTGGCTTGTCACATACAATCGACCTTGATGATAACATGCTGGGCAAGATTTATATTTTAAAATTAATTTTAAAAAGAAACAAACTTGGGGAGAGTGAAAATGCAATATCTCTCAAGGGATAATTTGTAAAAATAAAAAATAATGAAAGAATCCCAACCCTTTGATTAAAAAGGAAACACACATAGTAAACAGAAAAAGAAATCTGACAAAGAAAAAAATAACTGCCTTTGAGCATAAAAGTATATAAATTGGTTTGGTTAGTTTTAAATTATGTTCGGGAAATATATAGAAATAACAGACTTGTGAAACTAGCAGGTAACATAATCTTAAAGGAAACTGAGAAACATAAACAATATGTCAAAGAATTGGGTACGTACCAAATTTGGAAGGAATCGTATGTGCATGATTTGGATTTGTAACGATCTAGACATATCATCCTGACATCAGGCGGGCTAGTCCTTACACTAACTTCCTAACGCTGAGCGCCATACCAGGCAGCTGTCGGTACCATTCTTATAAGTCTTTGGTATGATTCGGCTGTGGTTCAAACCCCACGACTTTCTACGTCCGAGGCGGACGTCCTAACCACATAGCCACCTGAGCAGTCACATCCAAACAAAATCTCTAAATTTAGAAAGAACTATTCGTCTCCACACCCAACCGAAAAACATGTTATTGTTGTCTGACCCCAGTTCATTATAATTTGAATTCATGGACCACAGACAGTAGAATATGGCTATGAAGGGGAGCGTTATCGAAAATAAAGAGAAGCTATTCATCAGTAACATTCCTGTAATCAGAGAGCAGCTAACCTGCCGTTACCATATCTCTTATTGCCCAATGCTCAAGGAACTAAACATTCAAAATCAATGTCTTAAAACAAACATTTCTGATCACAAAGAGATTTCACGTGCTGTAGTAATTATCTAACCCCAGCTCACTATGGTCCACTCTTGCTTAAACAAAGTCTATTATGATATATCCTTACACATGTTTTGTGAGATATTGTACGAATTTCCTCAGATGAGCGAATGCTGATCTCTCTCAGAAGTACATAACATCTGTAAACCGACCTCAAAGATAAGAGGTTTAGGATTATCAAACCCATCAATGTCGGTAAATACAGTCAACTATTTGTTATGTCATCACTGCTTGTCTCCCCTTCGCTGGTAGGTTGTTATTGTTGTTGTTGTTGTTGTTGTTGGGCTTAACACCATTTTTTAGCACAAGATAGGCTATTCATGGCGGCCAGTATTAATGGTGGAGGAAGAAACCGGGAAATCACCGGAAAGAACCACCGACCCACGAGAAGCTACTGGCAAGCTTTCTCACATATCCACATTCGCCGAATTCTAGACTCGAACCCACGCAGACAGAGGTGAGATGGCAGTGATCCGTAACGGACAGCGCTTTAGACAACTCGGCCACTCGGGGCCCCTCGCTGGTAGGTAAGTTGCAAATGAAGTTACTACGCGTAGTGGTTAAGGCACCTCTGCAATCAAACCATCTGCGTATTATGATGTTTGTGTTTTTTAGCATCATCATAGTCTTTACTAAACGTAACCGACACAACTGAAGACTGTTGCTAGAAGTGACGTCACTAGGGTTGGTACGTGTCACTCAGTGAGGTAACTCATCGTGTTACCCCCATGGACCTCCTTGCTACACAAACATTCAAAACTTAATATAGACAGTCATTTTGGTGTCACCCCCACTGATGGTGTCACCCAATGCGGTCCGCACCCTACCCGACCTCCGCACCCATCTAGTTACGTCAATGGTTGCTAGTCGTGCCGGGTAGCTAAAGATCTTTTTTTGAGAATGTTTTGCGAGTCGTCCCGTTAATTTGGAAGCCTTTTCCATTTTCTTATGCCTACGAGATACCATAAACCTCGAGAAAATATTGTAAGATTTCCCACTTCGAACCATTCTGGATGTAGTTTTGACAGCCCATAATGCAGCCGCTCATGAAATTAAAGTCACTCATATGCGCTTGAAAAGACCGAGGAAACGTAATAATTCGAATGGAGGTCACGAAACATCAAGTGAAATTGGGACTGCATTTGCAAAGTTAGAGCTATTATGCAAACCTTGTTGTTGATTGGTTCAATAGTTTGATAAGGTCATAACATGGCACTGAGTTATTTACAATAACACGATTTAATTGTTCGAGAGAGTTCGAGAGAGAGTTCGAGAGAGAGAGAGAGAGAGTTCGAGAGAGAGAGTTCGAGAGAGAGAGAGAGAGAGACTTTTTAACGAAGCTTCAACAATTTTTTCAGTCATATCGCTACGTCTGCAGTGTGGCAGTTTATAGTGAGGTATATCACTGTAACATCAATACAAACATGTCATGTGATTTTGATTTTTAACGTAGTTTTAACAATTTCTCAGTCAAATCGCTACGATGTATGCAGTGTGACAGTTTATAGTGATGCCTAGCACTGGGGCATCATGCCGCAGACATGTAGCATGATGCCCACCCAGTCACATTATCCTGACACAACGCCGACCAGTCCTAACACTAACCTCTTAATGCTGAGCGTCAAGCGAGGAAGCTGTTAGTACTATTTTTGTAAGTCTTTGGTATGACTCGACCTGGGATCGAACCCACGACCTCCCGCATCTGAGGCTGACGCTCTAACCACTAGGCCGCCAGAGCGGTGTAAATACAGACATGTAGCATCATGTCATACCTAGTCGCATTATCCTAACACCAGGCTGACCAGTCATAACACTAACCGCTTAACACTGAGCGCCTAGCCAGGCAGCTGCTAATACCATTTAAGTCTTTTGTATGACTCGGTCGGAGTTCGAACCCACGACCTCCTGCATCCGAGGCGGGCGCTCTAACCAATTAGGCCACCTGAGCGGTCTTGAAAGACTTAAATATATAAATAATTATATTGGATTATGTGAAACTCTCAAGGACTTTAGTCATATTCTCCTTTCACTGCTAACATTTAATATAAAACATCTGGATTTAGAACTGTGAATATTCAATGAAGCTACCACGTTATTTTATTTAAATAATAATTTATATTTGGAAATTTGAATGTTTGTTGGGATTACCCAATCTTGTTAAGTCCCTAGACACAACATCTGGTGTGGAGTCATCTGTCGAAAATTGCTTGTCACCAGGTTTGATTTAATTATGACCAAAACATGGAATACGGGCTCGCATTATCAAGCTCTCGGATTAATTCGATAGAGATCGAGATCAATTCATATTAATGATTTGATCTTGCATCTTATTGTTAATATTTGTTACCACCGTGGAATCTATATTTTTTCAACTTTGATTACACTTGGAATATAACCGTACACGGTCAAAGGATGCCATGAAATATGTCGAGAGCGAAGCATATTTATAAAATGGCTTTACTTATGATTGGGTGAATTTTTGTTTACCACGCTGGGGAATCTATTGCCGATCCGATTTTGTTAAATCCTGATCAATAAGCGTATCTCAAGAAATTACAGGTGTTATCTTCGATGGCTAATTTTCCCATACACCTTGGCGGATCGTTAAAATATTTCAGTGATTCGGGTCTGTGCGTTTCGTTTGATGCAGTGTTAAGCCACCTCATCCAGTCGAGACAAAGATAATCTCAGGCAACTCATATTATTAGAAGAGTTTATAAATTGCGTTTACAGTGACTTTAAGACTTATCTTGTCCAAAAAGAGGTCGAATCTTTAGATAATGCTGCTCGTAAAGCTGATGATTATTCCTGGACTCACAAAGTTTCTTTTTTAGTAAGTCTCCCACATAGTAGTTTAGTGGTAAAAAGCCATTTCGATCTTATGCAAGTACTTTAAAATCGCAAAATGGCACAACTTTTAGGAATCGTGTTTCTGATAAGGCTTATCAGAAATCCTTATCGCTTTCTACATGCATATTTTGCAAGTAGAAAATGCACATTATTTCTGGTTGCTAATGATTGAACAATAAGCACAGAATCAAGACAGACCTATTACAAAAGCTCTTATTTCTAAGATGTCAAGGCCACGATCATTTTATTGAAAGTAATACATTGTTTGGGTCAAACAATACTTCGTCCGATTTTAGTATGAAAAATAATGAACCATTCATGTCGAAAGGTTCTATTACTTATGAAAGATTCTGCCAATACTATCCCTATTACAATTTTAAGGGACACGGGAGCTTCTCGCTTTTTTGATTGACTTTTTTCTGAAAAGTCTAATTGTTATGTGCGTGCATTAATATTCCTCTCCATTGCATAAATTTGTCATCAAACTTAGTCTCATGACGTGTGACAGTCGGAGTTTTAGCGTCTTATCCATTAAGGGTATTCATTTATTACACTGTAGTGACCTAGCTGGAGATATGGGTGTTATTAATCCACTTGTAACTGACAAGCCTTGATTGGATCCGAAAGTAAATCCTATTGAAAATGAGATCCCTGATTTATTTCCAACTTGTGCATTTACTACCACCATGGAGAAGAAAGATCTTAAGAATGGTGATCAGGAAATTATTCCTTTAGCTAACACATTTATTGTCAAAGGATTTTAATGAGGTCACGTTTGATCATGTTATGGATCAATTAAAAGGTTTTGAAAAAACTGATCCTCTTTATACTACTAAATTTGCTTTAGTCTAATCAGGATGACAAATGACAGTTACTCATTTCTTAACATGAATAAAATCATTACATCTCTTGATTGTTTCAGATGACTATTAGCAAAACTGAATCCATAGAAATACCCATTTGGTATTTTGGTTAAATCGGGGTCCTTATAATGAAATGGAGACCACTTGAGATACTTGCTAGTGACAAGTAGTCAGTGAGCTATTAAATTGCTGTTCCTCAGTCACATAGACAAAGAATCCTTATTCTAGCCCATGCAACTAATTTGACTGGTTATTTACGGGTTAAGAAGACTTAACACAAAATCTTGAATCATTTTATGTGCCGTAAAATTTAAAAAGACGTTTGTAAATATTGTAAATCCAATCACACTTGTCGTCAGATGGTTGGAAATCACAATTAGAAGATACATAATGCTAATCTGCATCCTGCATCTGCATTTAGTAGAATTAAATCTGCATTTAGCAGAATAATTGTAGATTTTTTTTCGATCCCTTGCCTAAGATCAGGTTAAAATGAAACTAAGGTATGGCAGAAAAAAATGTAGACGAGTTTTCAGCTTGATAATGGAGTTTGGCTTTCTTGCCCATTCCTCAAAAAGCACTTTAGGCTTAGTATTTTGGCCCTTATAAAGTTAGAAAGTAAGCAAGTGACTTAAATTACAACAATAATATTCATTGGATGTTAATGTTATAGAGGCTTTTTTGATCGAGTTAGCCATGCGGTTAGTTTAGATGTACTTGTTTCACACTGTGAAGTTTTAAGCGATGGTATATAGTGACTTTGGTGTTAACAATCTTCAGAATTCAGAAATATTGAATAATCTATACCAGATACTTTAACATCTACAGCTACCAGAAAAGAGTAAACTAAAGTAGCTATTATTTTATTATTTGAATATTAACACTTGTTTCCATATTTCTTCACAAACAAATATAATTTATATGACGATGAAATTATAAATTACACACCTGTTTGAAATAAAGAAATTCGGTATTTGCTGAAGAATGGTTTCATAGAACCAAGTAAAAGTGACTGCAGTTCATAATGTATTCTTGCGCCGAAATCAGATATTTTTCGCATATGCACTGATTATATAAAAGTTAAGTGTGTGACCAAAACACATTCTTTTCCATTGTCAAGAAACGATAACTGCATTGACAAAATTGGAAACGCAAAATGTCACCAAATCTGACCTTTTGCAAAGATTTTATGAAACTACACTGACGAAAAGGGCAACATAAATTTCGGCCTTCGTAACTCCAGATGGATATTTTTCAACATAAAGCGATGCCGTTTGGAATGAAAGGTTGACCTTGTACTTTTCAACGTTTAATGAATATGGTTACATCCGGTCTAAATAATTTTTATGCTTACATCGATGAGGTCATTATCTACATGGACATCTGAAATGATCACTTGGAGGCACTCCGAAATTTCTCTAATAGAATCGGTGACATAAACCTGACAATTAATTTATCCAAAAGTAAGTTTTGCCGCGCGTGTATTGCACTTCTACGTCATACTGTGAGACACTAAAAAGCCACACCAGTAGAGGTTAATGTCAAGGGTATTCCAAATTCCGTTTGCCTATTAGTAAAGAGCAGCTGATGCAATTGTTGGGTATGGCTGAATATTATCGGACATTTGACTCGAATTTTTCCATAAATGCTGAATCTCTGACAAATTTGCTGAGTAGGAAAACCAAGTTTCATTTGTCGGGAAAAATGTCAAGAGAATTTGACAAGTTATAAGCTTTCATGTTTAAACTTTTCTTTATATGAGGTAAGGTAAAATGTATATTTAATTTGTACTATTTTTTTCTTAATAATTATATATTAGAGATTTGTATCTGGTACTTTACCTTGTCCGAAGGTAAGTTCTCTAGTACCCTGACTAGAGATATTGATTTGTAGACAACATAATGGCATATTTTTGTGTAAGATTTTTGGTTAAATATGCATGGCATTATTATTATAAAAAAAACATGTTAATTTTAATCTGAGTCTACGACGCTGGTATTTCTCATGGAAAACCTGGTCTGCACAATTTTTTCATTGCGACAGATTTTATCTTGTTGACAAGTTAGAAATATTCTTCAAATAATCTTTTGACTCTCATCCTGTTTTTCATTGTGACAGATTTTATTTTGCTGAAAAGTTAGAATTTTCTTCAAATAATCTTTTGATTCTAATTTTGATATAAATTACTTGAGAAATGACTCATTCTTGCATCAACATCTTTAGCAGATTGAGTCACTGTTGTGTTCAGTATTTCATTTGGGTGGAATTATTATTATTATTATTATTATTATTATTATTATTATTATTATTATTATTATTATTATTATTATTAACACATAGTCACAATACAGGCTATTCGAGACTATAGACACATGAAAAGTCTAGCATTGAAATTTGTTTTAAAAACCACTGGAATTCAGTTGGAACTTTATACATTTGGACTTGTGATAAAACTTTAACGGCTTTTTTGGGATTTAGTTAAAATATACTGTAATATTTGAAAAAATTTTACTTTATGTTCCAGGGAAATAAATTATGTTTTGCAATTTAACAAAAACTTGTTGAAGTTCGCTTCTTTCTGTTATTTAAATGTAAGATCATAGAGATGCAGTACATAAAGTCCACGGTTGATTAAGACTATTCGCTAAATCCAGGCATAGTAATAACTTGATCCTAGATCTGACTAGCTAAGCTTGCTACAATACTGGAGTCACGTTTTCACTCTTATTTCGCTCTAGCTTGGCAAAAAAAATGTATATCATTGTCTTCTACGGGTTCTATAACAAGGTCATTGTATTAGACGGGTTCCATAACAAGTTTATATCCTCATTGACCTGGACGGGTTCTATAATACGTGAGCTAGGCGCATACTAATGTGATGATCTAACATCTGACTTGCGGAGTTTGTCCCCTCTATTGATCAATGGACCATACTTCTCAACCAAATTCGTTCTGCACTTCCTTCCCCAATCCCACCCACCCACCCCGCGATTTATATAATAAAAATATGATTACTTTGTTTGTTTAGCATGATGCTTTGCATATTAATTATGCTTTTATCTTTGGAGATAATTTATGTCACACTATAGTAACATTTGTAAAATTTACACGATATTTAGATTGTGAAATAGTTTAGAGAAGCTGTGTTCTTAAAAAAACCTGCTAAGGAAATGGTAAGCTGTTAAGTCATGTAAGCCAAGCGAATGATTAAAAACCCACTTGAGTCTCTTGTTTTTGTAGGGGTATATTATCTGTCTGTCTCTCTCTCTCTCCTCTCCCTCTCTCTCTCTCTCTCTCTCTCTCTCTCTCTCTCTCTCTCTCTCTCTCTCTCTCTCTCTCTCTCTCTCTCTCTCTCTCTCTGGTACATACACACAGCTCGAGTCTACTTAAAACGCAGTTCTTACAAATTTTCTGATAAAATCTACTTCTTTAAATCACAGGTCCTACTGTAATTTTCTTGGCGTATGTAACTGGCCCACAAATACTTAAAATATATTTTGATTTATTGATTCAATTCTTCATTTTTCTTTGTGATCTATATCAAACTGAACGCTCTGTGTAGGTCAGATCAACAGAACTGTCAATTTAACAGCCTCCTCGCTTTTTTCTACGGTCTGATGGGACAGATGAATCCATGTTGTACGTTACAGCTATAATTAAAGGATGCTGCGTAATTTATTAAGACGGATTTACTTAACAGGTTCTTTTTATAAATGGATCATTATCGTGTCATGTATAAATCATTGTACTGGAACACAATGAGAACCAGCTATGATAAGAACGAAAATATACTTTCCAAATTAAAAAGTTGTTGTTTTTTTTCCAGACTCTATTTGTCTTTGACTTAACCAAGTCTGTACTGTGTGACTTGTGTGCGTTTTGGCTCTGTCACTAGATAATTGGTTTAGTTTTTATTTTTTTATTTTTTGTTCAGGTGAGTTGGCAATTTTGGCTACAATTAAAGTGGACATTCATGTTTGGAATTCAGCTAAGCCCCAGAAATGCCAATAACGTACGAGTCATGGTGTGGGCCGAACCACAGCTGTGGCTACTAGCGCTAAAACGCCCCCACCCCCATTTCATAAACAAGGTGGCATGTTGCATGTGTAGAACAGGAAGAACAGGAAACAATGCTATGTGTATACACCTGTACGAAATCTGACTTGACTGTATTGGGAAACTGACCTGTACCAGTTTGTTCGGGGCGGGGTTGGTGGGAGAGAGGAATAGCATTAATATCAAATTTCACGCACATTTCTTAGACCAACCAATCTGATATCAAAACTTTGTTTTGCTGGTTTATGAGGAGAATAATTATATAAAAACTCGGTTATAATAAGAGTCAAACAGATCGCACACGCAGACAAACACACACACACACACAAACACGCACATACACACCAACAACTCACCTTCTTTAATATATGTCGTTGCACTGTTCGTGACTCGTCTGTACGTTTGTTGTTCTGTAAACAATACTATCCGTGTTCCTTGCGTGATCATTTAGTTTCGTTTTCATCCGGATTAATGAAACATAGGAAGACGTCATATATAGAGTTTATTGGTTAGCTGAGACGGGCACACGACACAACTTCCATGCAATGTACCAGAAGTAAATAATGCGTCAAAATTCCAATCCAGTTGTCGCTGGTTCGATACTCACTCAAACCAGATATAAGCAGCAGCCTCGTTATGTTGCTTACATTCCATTTCATCGACATAATATATCTAAGAAAATGCATAAAAGGTCATTTAAAAACCAGCTACCGCCATATAAAGTGTGGCTGGAAAGGAGGCATATAGTCCCCTGCCATGGCGCTACTGTCGTGCACGCGTAGCTCGTGCACGTAGTCAAGGTTCAAAGGAAAAAACCTTTATTAATACAACATAATGCGGGTCATACAACCAGTTATTTTCTTTTCTGGGCTCAACGTCATTTTTCAGCACATTTTTTTAGGCCATACATATCGGCCAGCATATCTGGTGAAGACAGAACCCAGCAAAGCTAATATATATATATATATATATATATATATATATATATATATATATATATATATATATATATATATATTATATATATATATATATATATATATATATATATATATATATATATATATATATTAGCTTTAGTTTCAGACTGACTGACCCTCCCTGAAAAAATCCTGAACCTCAGCACAAAGTCCCGACCCCAACCCTCTGCAAAATTCATGCGGGCGCCCGCGGACCCAAGGGAAGCTACTGGAAAGTTTTATCACATACACACACACGATGGCCAAGTCCGAGACTCGAACCCACGCGGACAGACGTGAGATGTCGGATACCAAAGGCTTCTTTATATATCCTGCTTTGCTTAATATATGATGGAAAATTCGATAGGATATACACAATAATGGCATAGTGTTTGACCCTGCGAAATTTGATACTTGACTTTTCTTTTGTGTTCTATCGTATCTTTAGACACTTGGTAGAAAGCATTACATAGTCAATAGAAGAACCATATTTAAAGGCAATCTTAAAGTATCAAACGATTTTCAACACCTTTTGTAGCGAATCAGAATTAGACTTAATTTTAAGTCTGTCTACATTATTGCTTAAAGAATAGCATCTACAAATGAGCACAAAAAATAAACATTTTATGACGGACTGATATCTCATTTTTTAAGACCATGAATAGCATTTTGAAAAATATTACTCAAAAGTTGTGCGGTCTTAACATCAACATAAGAGGGCGTTCAACAACAGACGGTGTTCAATATTAGACTGGGTTCAGTTGCACACGCTGTTCAACATCAGACGGTGTTTAACATCAGACAGCATTCAACATCAGACAGTTTGCAGCAGCAGACGATGTTTAACATCAGACGGTGTTCAGCATCAGTCGGTGTTTGGTATCAGACGGTGTTCAATATTAGACGGTATTCAACATTAGGTGGTGTTTGACATTAGACAGGCGTGTGTTCCAGTCTAGGATTCGGCTAATGTAGATATGTGAGAAAGCTTGCCAGTAGCTTCTCGTGGGTCGGTGGTTCTTTCCGGTGATTTCCCGGTTTCTTCCTCCACCATTAATACTGGCCGCCATGAATAGCCTATCGTGTGCTGAAAAATGGCGTTAAGCCCAACAACAAACAAACAAACAAACATTAGACAGTGTTCAATGTTAGACGGTGTTCGACATCAGACGGTCTTTAATAACAGCTGACCTTCTCAAAACATTCTCTCATACTTCATAAAACTAATTCTATCTCAATGTACATATGACTTTCAAAAACACCTTCTGAATGCGAGTTTATTTATTAATTATTAAATTTAATTACTAATTTTGTAAGAATTTCATAATTATTATATTTATTTACTAATTTGTAAGATTGTAAAGTTTTAAAGAAATCAGCAAGCAAGAAAATGTTTGAAAATAAAAATAACCATAAAATAAAAGAACATGATACTTCTATAAATAATTATTATTAAGACTGGATTGTTAGTCAAAAATCCAAATTGCACGTTGAGAATAAGCACGTTTCTTATTGCAACGAAAACAATTAACTCCAAAGATCTTGTTTATTTATACAAACTCTTCATTTTTACGAATGAGACTCTAATTTTTCAGGATTATTATCTGACTTGACTTGCATTTGTTACAAACTTAAATATTGTAGTCAAGAAGTTTTTATATCCGTTCACCCTATTGAATTCCAATATTCTTTATTGTAAGGAACGATGTTTCGTATACAACTGAATACGTTTGCTGAATACATAAAATAAACTGCGATACAACAATAACTCTTACTGTCATGCAATTAATGTGATCCATCTATAGTGTACCTACTAAATAATCCGTATCCAATTATTTACAAAATAAGCATATTGTTAAATATTACATGCTTAATATAAATCAGTCCTACAAAGTAGATACAGCGTGATACGGTACAACCCTGCAGTATGATACGGTTCAATCTACATTAAGTGTATGAGATTACACAGTTAAAGATCCGATAAATATCAGTTCAGATTAGATAAAACATTAGTTCGGTATTGGCATGTAAATCGATTTATGAGAGGTCCACATAAATTTCCAATACGAAGTACATGACTGAAAACTAAAACAAATCGAAAGGACTGGATGGGAAGCAGGGATCACGATACCCCGTCTTGTGAACTATAAAAGTGAATGACCACAAAATAACACAAACAAAACAAAGGACCGTAAATGGCAGATCAGACTAAATATGTACAATTTCGATCTGTGCAGGATTGGTAAGTATTGATTGATTTCGATTTGTTCAGGACTGGTAAGTATTGATTGATTTCGATCAAGACGATTTTCTACGGATCTAAAATCATTTATTTGCTGCAGTTAAATATTAGCAAGTGAAAAGCTTTAATATATATATATATATATATATATATATATATATATGTATATATATATATATATATATATATATATATATATATATATATATACACACACACAGATATATATATATATATATATATATATATATATATACATTTATATATATATATACACACACAGAGATATATATATATATATATATATATATATATATATATATATATATATATATATATATATAATTCCTACCTATATCAGTATATATCCCCGTCCTGCTCTCTTTACCTTCTTCTTTTTTTGAACTATATCAACGTCTATTAAGGCTAAAAATAAATTAATTTTATAAAGTTGTTACACACTAATGTAAGGTTGTTATACATTATTATATAGTTGCTACGCACAATTGAAGTCAATTTTTGATTATTTTTGAAGTAGACATGTCGCACGCATTTGTACTAATTAAATGTTAAGGAATTTAGAGCCAATGTAAAAGGCATTAACGTTTTGAAATAGAGTTGAAAAGTCGCGACCAACATAAAACTTGCGAGGGTTCTTCTAGAGGTGTTGGAATCTTAGCTAATGGAGAATTTGTTTTACGAAACTGTCATAACTATGATTTCGGAGATATAATAGAAACTCAATTTTTAGAAACAATTTCAATGAGTTCTTTTCTTTCTTTCTTTCTTTTCTTTTTTGTTGTTCGTAAATTGGGGCTAGTAAGCAGACAGTGTGGTATACCCTGCGCATAATCACCTGCCATATATACTCGTGTATAAGCCGAATTCAATTGTCGGCGCTTTAAGCTAACTTTGATCTATGCAGTTTCTTTGGATTAATCGGTATATTAAGCATATATTCAGCAGCAAAGATCGTCATGGCCAGTGCATTATGGGATAGCATAATTAGGTTTATTTTGTACTCAGCTGGACTTGACTTATGCATGTAGAAACTGTGCTCTTATCTTTCCTGTACCATGAGAGACTGACTGACCTTTTGTTCTACTAGATTTTTTTCTTTGTATTCATTTATAAACTTTTTTATGTGAAATATGTTTCTATAAATATTTTTTTCTCACCTCATTCAAACTATTGTTGACATTAAGTTTGTATGACAATAACAATACACGTTTGTTAAATTTTGTCATTTTGTTGGTTATTGGTTTCCTTTCGCCATCTATTTGTCAGTTATTTGTCAAACAAGAAGCATTTATTCGTCGTCAGAAGACATTAATCCTCTCCTTTTTTTCCCCAACTTGTTTTCTCTTTCCAGAATAGATGTCCTAACTATATCCTTTTTGAATAAATTTCCAGCACTGTCTAGATGGATGTTTGCTTTTTTGCAAGGCTGCTGTTAATTTTTTTCACATGTTCAATGCTTTCTTTGCAATGTATCACACGTATTAAATAACGATGTTTGTAAAAGATTTAAAAAAAAAAAACTAACTTTCCTCCCCGTTCACGTTAAAATCGCATCTCTTTCAATTTGTGATTCCAATAACTATATTTGATTTTCGGGTAATTCATGGTCTTGAATATTTACAAACACCTAGAACGTCTATGTGCCAGTAAGCTTCTTTCCCCCACCCCACCCCACCCTACCCCACCCCACTTCAACCTTAAACAGAGCTTTCCTGACTAGATAAATCTGCCCATGCAAACTACATACATTTCACTTGCCCGCATCTTCACTAAATTTCTAAAACTTTTTTCTCAAATATAAATGTTATATTTTTTGCTTATGACATTTTGCATCCTGCAAAGAATATTTATTTAAAGTACATGGATAAAAATAAGCAAGATCTCTTGTTTTGAATTGCACACCTGAGAGTTTTGTTATTGATGTAAAGACAAAAGAACAGGAATTCATCAATCTGAAAAACTCAGATTTTCCTGACACAAAAAACTAAAACAAAACAAAAAACAACTCTTTCCCCCAAAATCAAAACAAACACTTTGAATTTATTAATATTCATGATATTAGTTTGTGTCTGAGTAGAGAAACTGATGACTGCGTAACTAAGAACCATAAAGATAAATGTAATCTGTTTATTTGAGGAAGGACACTTGAGAAGTTTGGTAAATCTGAACCATATATGTAGAATCATACAGGAGACTTCAATAAGCTCCCTAGTAAAACTGACAGAAAATTGCTCATGGCGTAGATCTTGATTTACCGTCTCATAATGAAACCCGGGTCTGCGCTTTTTTCACTATTTTGTTAATAGAGTGAAGTTGAATTTTCATGTTATTGACAGGTGATCAAAGGTTATGCTAATCTACGGCGATAAATTAGCCCCTCGCTCGTGATGATATTGACTTCTAGTTTAGAGACTGATATCAACTATTAATTTAAAGCTGCTAAAATCTGCAGCAAAGTCTGGCTGCAAACATCAATGTACATTCGATACACTTACCGGCATTTCTCGCGACTATGGAGTCACCGTCGGCTGAAGAGTTTGTTTGGTGATATGTACACTATATTTCTGAAGAAAATCCTATGTTTGGCGACTTGTAAATCCACGTAGAATAGCACGACCATCTGTCTCGTGGCCATTTTGAATTTCGCGCTAGATATGGCTGTTACCAATTACCGGTATGTGTTTATGGTGTACGCATGTTTGTTCAAGAAAAAAATTGCACGCAGCAAAATTGCACATTTACTAAACAGGTGACATTGTAGCCATATATCTTCCATTAGCATCAACACAGACTTGGTTTATCGGAGTAATGTTGGTCGTTGGTCGTGCTTAACTGAGTATTATGCATGGGTATATACGGTACAGAGAGGTATCGCAGAGAGAGAGAGAGAGAGAGAGAGAGAGAGAGAGAGAGAGAGAGAGAGAGAGAGAGAGAGAGAGAGAGAGAGAGAGAGCATCGCTATAACTACAATGACCAATGAATATATTGACGTGTTCTTGTTTATTTTAATCAGGCTGTATTCCTTGAAAATAAAATGGTTATGCTTCGAAGTAAACTATAAAGGATTTGTTTCTGTCGGTATGGTGTGGGGATGGTGGGAACTAATTTACAAGTTGCAGTATTCATTTTAGTTCTTTAATGGTATTTACAGAATATCAGCACTCTGATGCAAGTAAAGTGTCTTGTCAAATGACATACCACGGTAACCGATCAGGTTTGATCCGATGGTGGGAATCGAACCTCACCATTCTGGTCACGAGTCCAACGCTTTAACCAAGACATCAACGTGTTTGTACTGCAGTTTTCAAACAAAAATTGTTTTCAAATTTGCGGTCGTTTGCTGTGTTGCTTTGTTCCATATTGACGAAACAGTATATAAATTATCTTCAGTTCTGTATCTCTGGGCACTATGGACCTGAAATCGTTTGAACAAAGCGAAAATTTTTGGGTAACAGAGCCAAGTGTAACGACCGTCAATCCAAAAAAGCGCATAGTTTTTCAAGACTTTGTAATAAGTTTTGTAATAAGCATTTACACTGGTTAAACTTGCATCACGTGTCGCAGAAAATAACTATAAACTATTAGTTTGGAGCAACTGAAAGGACCACCTATGTAATTCTTCGTCTTTCCAAGGTCAAAGTCAGTATTTGAAACAAAAATAAATATAGTTCTATTTTGTATTGCCTGTGATTCGTCATTATGTATATGACTATATCTTAGAAATTTACTTCATAGTTTACAACATTCATGAAATTCTGATGAAGAACATTCTTAAACTCAATTTGTGTGAATAGCAGCTGCAACACGAACGCATCCCATGCGAAGTGTGAAATCGATTTTCATGTTGTACGACTTCATGGGTCATAAATTAATTTAATTTAATTTTGATTACAGAACATATTTTGTTATATTCTAATTAAATTTTTATCAGTCTTCTCTTCATATAACATATTTTCTTATCTTATTTCGTTACGGATGCTTTTAGACAAACAATTTTAAAATGTTTTCTTTTATTTCGAAAACCAAGCACAGAAAAAGCAGTCTTTCAGCTTCTAAGATGGCATTCGTTTGAAAGAGAAAAAATGGCTGACATAACACAAAGATCGCGAATTACTTTAGCATTCAAGATGTCTAGGACGTCAAAAGATTGTTGGTTTTGCAACAGAAAAAAAACCTTTAAACTATAAACTAAAATGACTTAACAATTATCTAACATTAGTTAATGCCACTATACATATATTTAAATTTAAGGCACATCTTATTGTAGTTTTCGACAGTGAGCTTATCACTTTCAGAAGGGAGGCAACTCTGGTTTCCTATTACGCGTATGTTTTTTTTTTTTTTACCTTCTTTGAATAGACTAGGTAAAACAAACTTGACTGGATCTCACACTTCTTATATATGACGTTACACAATATATGAAAACACCCAGCCTACTGCACAAAAGCGGTTTGTCTCAAACATCTTCAGAGTTTAATGAAAACAGTGATCTAAAACATGCCCCCAAGGAAACAAGCAGTTTATAAGGAATTTCGAGTGGTTTCTGACTGGTAAGTACTTTCAGCTAATCCTGAATTTGAGCTAACCCTGAAGTAAATTATTTCGATCAAGAGGACAGTGCGGGAGGATTTGTTGTGGGTCAATTGTTCTACCATTTCAAATTGGATATTCTTGAACTAGCCTTCCACATGGTTATTTAACAGCGTCCAGTCAAGATAACAGTTTGCATCACATGGCATTAAAACCAACAGTAAACTATCTCTGAATGAAATCTCTCGTTGTAGGTAGACCTTGAGCATCATTTTTTATTTATTCATATTTATTTTCTGGTCAGTTATAGTTATTTGTATATAATTCGAATAACAGTGTAATAATTTTTAAAAGCCATTTTTTTTACCACCTCCCCATGTCAACATTTATCAAAACTTCAGTGACCCCCGTAATAAAATTATGCAAAAAAAAAAAATTGTACCTCCCAACTAACAATATTTTGTACGGCTGGCTTTTATGCTAAAATATAATTATGGATATTAAAAGGTCTACAAATAAATTTTTATATATTTTTTACTTGTTTAACAGCTTTCAATTGACTATAACACTTTGAATTTATGAAAAAATTGAGACTTTATATTCCTATTTTCCTATTTTTAGATTTACTGTAAAATAGGATTGTTGACGTCAGTTTATCTTGAACTCCCCCATGTCAACAATTCTCAAACATCTTACCCTCTGTCTCCTATTTTGTTGGCATAATTAATGGACGACCCCTTTACTTGTCAAGTACTTTATTGTGCTTAAAAACACACCGTTCTGAGATGTTTTAAATTGTATACCCATGAATTAAGTTGTTTTTAAATAATGATCATAAAGCATTCAGTACTTATTTCATAATACGATAGGTTAAAGTTCAAATTCTTGCAGGTTTTGTTTTTAAAAACCGTTTCGGGACGGGCTGGGGATGGGTTGAATTAATTCAGAGCTCAAGATTTCAGAGACATGATTCGTATCATGCGTATGTCTCAGATGAATAGGAAATAAAGAAAATCAATAAATCATGGATCGGAAGACAGTTAGAGTGAAAGAGTGAAATGGGGGTGGGGGTGGCGGAAGGGGTAGACAGTTAATCCAGAGTCAATGTTGAAGGCGGGCCTGACAATTTCCAATAAGAATGGTTCGCAACACGACCGACCGCCTAATATGTTTGGGGACTTGGGGGATTTTCGTTCAAACCAGGATTAAGAATAAAAACTTCAGTTATTTCAAGATAATTTATTTTAACGTTTGTAATAGGTGTAACACAGATTCTTCGTTCAGTTACTAGGAGCAAATAAGTTTTATGTAAAATTATGAGAGAGAGAGAGAGAGAGAGAGAGAGAGAGAGAGAGAGAGAGAGAGAGAGAGAGAGAGAGAGAGAGAGAGAGAGAGAGAGAGAGAGAGAACAGTCTATGCTGGTAGTTAATCACAATTTCCGTCTGAAGACACAGATCCTGCATGATTCACCGTACACAATATCATTTGACATTTGACAGCAACTGGAGTTGAACGCAGTTTCCTAGATTTTAAAAGTTAACAGGTCTTTCTGCCCTTATTGAAATAACTCCATCTACCTAGAATTTTTAAACAACAATTTGATTGGATTTGACACTATGGATTCCGAGACCATTCTTAAGTTCTAGTTCAGTTTTACATAAGCATGTATAAAAATATTCAGAGTTTTGTATTTGAGAGTAGATCCTGCACCATATATCTCAGCTTGTACGAATTTCTTTAAAAAATTAAACATGGAGTACATTATAGTATATTGTGAGGTGTAGCCAGTATTTACTTTGTTTCTGTAACATCCCAACTCACTCACCCCACCACCATATTATACCTGAGCATACTATTTGCCAGGCCAGATTATTCCCGGGATATAGTTCTCAATGGGCCAGATTACACGCTAGGGTATAATTTGGACTATGATCCCCACCCTCCACCCTACTCCGGCCACTTGATACAGCCGTACATAGTCTGGGCTAAGCTATACGCTCAAGGAGTTTATATAGCTTAGTTTTAACTTTTACCCTACCCACACCCTACCCACAAGTCTAGATGAATGATAATGATGTCAAAAAGTAAACAGGCAATGAATTGTGATCTTTGGGATTATATTTAAAAAACAGCAGCGTAAACCAAAAGGAACAATAGAGACGTCATACGACATTATTGTTGGTCTACAGTTACTATTTTACAATTATCCGTCTTGTATAGTTAGTCATATAATATAGACGTTAGCTTGAGACAGAAAGCAGCACAACAAGGTAGGACTAGTAGGACTAAGCTCTATATTATAGAAATGACAAGAGAAAAACTTGCTAGGACGCTGTGCTCTTGTTGTGTTTAAATGTCCGTACCAAAGTATCAAAATCCAGGCAAGCAATGCTTGCAGTGACATTCCTCTATCTATAAATTCCGTTCTGTACCTTTAGATCTTGCCTACAAAGATTAACGAGGAATATTATTAACCTGCGATATGAAAGTTATGTAGTGTGTGAGATTTCAATTTTTAACGTAGCTTTAACAATTCTGGCAAAGTGGGCAACGTACCCATGTCCACCGAGGCTTAACGGGCCCCTTATATTATCATCTGATTTCACCGACAGTGTTGTTAATAGTACTGTAGCCATATCTATTGACCAGACGGAATTACTATGGGCCCTCTGAATTGGCAGTCCACAGGGCCCACAAAGGCTTTAATCGGGCCCTGTGCGGTGTGGCAGTTTGTAGTGGTGTCTAGTTGTGGAGTATCTTGCCGACGACATGTAGCATTATATCCTACCCAGGAACATTATCCTGGCACCAGGCCGACCAGTCCTAACACTAGCTTCTTACTGCTCAGCGTCAATTGATGGAACTGCATGTACCATTTTTATAAGTTTTTGGCATGATTCGACCGAGGTTCGAATCCGCGAACTCCTGATTCCGCCTAGAATGCTCTGACCACTAAGGCCACAAGAGCCGATGGAAGTTACAGATTCCACAGCTTAATACGATTGGTCGGTTATAAAAAATACAAACAAAAAAAAAATAAACAACCCAAAACAAGATCGTTTTACCATTTTAATTTAGAAAACATCCATCGTTAACAAACAAGTATTATTGAAGAACCAACACATCCTAAAGGTCGTCGGTTTATTTGATATGACATATTCCAAAATATTTTACTACATAAGGCGGAGAAATGCTTGGATTTCCTTCTGAATGAATGCGTGAAATACAATTTTAGACACACGATATCTGCAATATATATATATATATATATATATATATATATATATATATATATATATATATATATATATATATAGAGAGAGAGAGAGAGAGAGAGAGAGAGAGAGAGATTTACAAAGGCTTGCGTGAGGCTTGCTTGATATATGACTAAAGAGTTACTATTTTTTTTAATTATTTTATACTTGGCAGAACCGTCGTGTGGCTACCTATCTTATCCTATCCAACGTAACCTAAATATGCTCTCTCTCTCTCTCTCTCTCTCTCTCTCTCTCTCTCTCTCTCTCTCTCTCTCTCTCTCTCTCTCTCTCTCTCTCTCTCTCTCTCTCTATCTCTATATATATATATATATATATATATATATATATATATATATATATATATATATATATATATATATATATATATTTGTGTGTATGTGTGTGTGTGTGTGAGAGAGAGAGAGAGATATGTTATTTTCTGATATCTTTGACTTTTTAAAATCAGATTTATGGGTTCGAACATTCATTCTATAACTCGATAGCGATGAATGTTCGAGTTTCCGTGTGTCCAGTAGCGTGCTTCACGCTGGTTGCTCAGTGATCTTGTTAATCAGCTAACGGAAGTGTCAGTTTGTTTATGTTATAAATTTAGTGATTTTGTCATTTCATTTATTTTGCTGTAACTGCCAAAATTCATCGATGCTTTCATAATAATAACCGGTCTTGTTCCTCTTATTCTCATGCTGCAGTTGCCATTATAATGATTGTAGCTCACTCTCTCAACGAATTTTATGTAAAATTTTTGGGCCATGTTTGATGTTTTTGTGATGACGCGGCAGTATTCAATCCCGCGTGCGCGTTCGCCTGTGTTTGTGCAACAGGGTTCATGATTAAAAGCTCCATTAGTAATTATTATTATTATTATTATTATTATTATTATTATTATTATTATTATTATTATTATTATTATTATTATTATTATTATTATTAACATCATCATTATTAATGCTAATCTTATTAGTAGTAGTATCATCACCATCATCATCACCTGCAACAGCAGGATGATCAGCATCATTATTATTCTTCTTCGTCTTCTTATTCTTCTTATCATCATCGTCGTCATCATCATCATCATCATCATCATTATTTTTATTATTATTATTAGTAGTAGTAGTAGTAGTAGTGGTAGTATCATAATCATCACCATTACCACTATCATCATCGTCACCATAATCATTCTTCTTCTTCTTCTTCTTATCATTATTATTATCATTATTATTATTATTATTATTATTATTATTATTATTATTATTATTATTATTATTATTATTATTATTATTATTATTATTATTATTATTATTATTATTAGGTTGAAGGCCTATGGTGCTGGTCCGAATCGAGTTGCATTAGATGATGACATTTTTGACCGGTTGAGCCACCGTTTGACATTTTTGATACTTGTGATTTTTACCATGGTGGCAGCCGCTCAACAGGTAGTAGGTGAAAAAATGAGATGCTGGCTTCCTCCCAATTTCCACTGGTCACACGGAAACTACACCAGAGAGGTATGCGAAAGGTTAATTGTTTGTTTATTTTGTCAGTCTCGTTATAGGCTGAAAGGTCTTTTGAAATCAAATTAATACATTTTATTCTTCTATTGTTTCTTTTTGTCGGAATCTATGAAAACAGTTCATACTGAGTCATTCATTTAAAGATTTAGTCTGTTTTGTTCCTTTTTGTATAATTGAATTATACTGATCTGACGTACACTGTACGTAACTGTCATGGAGACTAGTTTGACTAGTTTGACTGTACTTAACTGAGGTAGAGAGAGTAATTTGATTGTACTTAGCTGACGTCAACCTAGTAACTTGTCGGACGTTGTGATAAGAGGGATTAAAAACCTTAAATCCCCTCCTTCTTTCAATTGGGCGTCGTTAATTAGGGAATGATTTCCTTCGATGTAATTACCCAGTGTGGACGGACAGATGGAACGTTACAGATAGCTGAGCAAAGTATTAAAAGAAAAAAGACAACGAGCCCCCTTTCAATGACTAAAATATAAAATTTTAATCAAATAACATATAATCAAAGAAACAATGAATTCCCCTATAACCGATTTACTAAATTACGTATTCAATTAAAGCATAGCAAATTCACTTTCTATTCAACTGATGGTCAATGACGGAATTCAATGCAACGTATAGATACCATCATATTCTTGAGTGGTGATTTTGAGTCCAATCTTATGTTTTGACAGCATCACCTGACACTTGTCTTCACACGGCTTGTCTACCATGTCTATCTACGTGCTTGGTCCTCTTTGACATTCACTGTTCTGATATCCCGAAGATGCAGATTTCCTCTTCGACTCAATGAGTTTCCTCCGTATTCCTCCTTCTTTCTCTCGTTCGAAGTACGAACTATGAAGGTTGAAACTCAAACTACGAAGCTGTCCCCTTAAATATAGAGTATATCTCACTCTAGACAAATACCACTACACATTCATAAATATAAACTATATTTCTCGTGCTTAGATTTAGGTAGATTACACTGTATAATTCTAATCTCACGTGACTTAAGTCAATACTCTCACAGATTGCGGTATGTTAAGTTGATACACATGGTCTTAACTCAAGTTCATTCGAGTTTACAGCACGGTCTAAATTCCCACTCACATGACTCATTTACATTTGGCTATTCAATGCAATTTACGTTCGAATACTTATGCGTAATATCCACTAAATCTAACTATTCTAAAGTAACTTGCGTGAGCAATTAAAAATTGCGAACTCTATATTTAAATATACTCGTCATCACTCACAAGAGTTTAAATGTCATCCTACAGAGATTTAATTCAAAGATCCTAAGAAATATGACATATTCGTATACTAGGGTGAATTCATGAAATCCCTACGCAACTCTACATATTGAATATTTAATTACGTACGATCCGTCAATTCTCTCAATAAATTGATAATTGAAAAATCAAAGAATTAACGGGTAGAACAGACATATTACTAGAGTTCTACGAAATGAATACACGAATATGTGCGTGTTTTATAATATATCATATCTGCAAACTATCAAACCAATGAAATATCATATTAAAATTTGAAACTAAAATTGCGTACCTTACTGCCGTTTTCTTTTTCCAAACAAACAGTCATAGCCTTTAGTTATTCTCCTTTCTAAGACAACTACCTGGCCTCTTTTGTAATTTTACGAAGACCACTACTTCATTAGTATCTACGGAGTCCTTAATCTTGTCAAGAAAAATCTGACTGAAGGGTTTTCCAAGTGATAGTCCCCATCCATAACCGTTACTCAGAGTGTACGCCCTTAAGTTTCCCTGGCCAATCGGATATAAATATTCCTAACATTTTCCCTCCAAATCAAGTGTTCGTCTTCGGTTTCACTGGCCTAAAACATTTCACAATTAGCGTCCTTTGAAAACTCGATTATTTGACGTGCGCCCCTTGTACCATAATACATTACCGGGTCAGTTTCAACTGATGCTTAACGTAATTCCTTATATGTTTAGAAATAAAATGAAGAAATAAACAATGAACTTTCACCAGACCTTTCTGCTTTGATAATGTTAACTTTAAAGCACAATTTATTTAACCATGGGTTTCAGCAAGTTTCGAAATTCGACACATCACATACGTACAGAGTAGTTTTACTGTACTTGTCGGACGTACCGAGTAGTTTTTCTGTCTTCACTGGTGTAAAGAATAGTTTTACTGTACTCATGGACGCAATGTTATTAAACTGTACACAAGACATAATGTGTTTTTAAGCTGTGCATAAATAGACATTGCTTAGGTATGTCCATTATTTATTTTTAGATGTGTTGGCTGACCAACACGTACGATATCCCGTGGAACGAATCAATCCCTATGCAAAAGAAGGATAGAGAAGAACACGAAATCAGATATTACCAATGGGTTCCACTTATCCTCCTATGTATGGCATTCATGTTCTATTTTCCAAAATTTATCTGGAGAACTCTTTCTGGCGGCGCACTCTGCATGGATCACGTGATGCTAAGACTCGTCGAGTGCGCTTTCTCTAAGCGAAGTGAAAGAAAAGCGATGTTAGGTGATATAGCGGATTATTTGGATGGATATTTCACGTCGACGACGCCATACCACAAAAATTGTTGTTATTCGAAACGAATGCTGTTGGCTAAGTACACGTGCATGGTTTGTGGAAGGAGATATGGGAACTACTTTCTGACTACATCACTCATCTCGAAATATGTATATCTAGCAAATGCTGTTTTGGTGTTCTACCTTTTGAATGACTTTCTGAGTGCCGATTTCAGCCTATACGGTCTTGAGGTTTTACGAGGCTTCGTCAGTACGAATCACGAAAGTGGTAGGAAAATGTCCCTGAGATTTCCTGTCGTCACATTTTGCGACATTCAGATTCGTCATATGCACGTTGTTCAACCATGGACGCTTCAATGTGTACTGCCAGGCAACCTCTACAATGAAAAGATCTTCATCTTTCTCTGGTTTTGGTATCTTTTTGTGGCTGTTCTAACAGGTGTTGGCTTTTTGCGAGCTATTTACAATTTTGTCGCGAGACCAAGGAAACTATTTTTCATTAAGAAGCATCTACGTATTAGAGGGAGATACCCCCTAAAATCGGAAAACAAAGCCCTTATAAGAAAAAACATAATAAAATTCGCGGATGAATATCTGAAGCAAGATGGCATATTTTTAATGGAGTTAGCTGTCAAAAATGGATCCGATCTTTTAGCTGGAGACATTTTGGTTGGGCTTTGGGATAGGTTTATGGAAAGAAATGGAGTCATACAAGAAAAACCTAGTGAACCTATTATTTTACAAAGCGAACCTAATGATTCTCAGACCTAGAGTATGTAGTGATGAAGTGTATTCGAGAAAAAATTTTGGCCATTGGTATCGCATTCAGTGCCCGTGTAATGCACGTGATGCAATAGTAAGATATGAAATCCATGCATTATATGTGTGATAAATGCTTGACACTGAGAACATTTGTCGTCCTTTTGATTTGATTCTTTTTTAATTGATATACATCATGTAAGATAAATTATCATTTGCTTTGTTTTTCTTATTTAGCTTCTTCCATTTCCAAAATAAGAATGATACTGTTGTCCTTTTTTCAGGATATCGATGCTTTTAGAACTGTTCGCAGTCTCGTCCCAATGTTTTTCGCTTGGTTCAGGAAGAACCTGATAACAGTGTTTGTTAAAATTGCAAACTCTTGTATATTTACTTACCATTAATGAAATTAGATCGCAGTGACGGGAATTTCTTATGTGAATTCAAAGTATGTATAGTAAAAAGTGTTTCCATTAGCTGGCAGGACACCTCACAAATTGTATATCACTGTAACCTCTTTGTCTGCGCTCAAATATCTGGCGCTATTTATATAGAAACAATGGCAGAAAAAATACAGATGTTATGCAGTCATAGAGTCACGGTTACTCGTAAAATATGAAGTATAATGT
The DNA here is from genome assembly GCA_016746295.1 of Potamilus streckersoni. NCBI lineage: Eukaryota > Metazoa > Mollusca > Bivalvia > Unionida > Unionidae > Potamilus > Potamilus streckersoni. The sequence continues at coordinate 828,582 of JAEAOA010000405.1, forward strand.
CTTGGTCCTAGTGTATAGAGCGTCATTCTAGGGTGTGGGAGATAGCGGGTTCGAACCCCGGTCGAGTCATGCTAAATGCTTATAAAACTGCTACTAACAGCATCCTCGCTCGGCATTCAGCATTAAGAGTTCAATGTTAGGAATGGTTGACCTTGTGTCAAGATAACGTGACTGCGTGGAACACGATGCTACAAAGTCTGCGGCATGATGCCCCATTGCAAGACATCACTATAAACTGCCACACTACAGAAATCGTAGTGATATGACCCAAAATAGTTAAAGCTAGGTTAAAAATGTAAATCACATAGACCTATACACACACAAACACATACACAAACATACACACGTATAACTTTTTTTTAAACTGAAATATCAGGCGCTTGTTTAATAACATACTTTTTCCTGATCCTTAAGACTGGATCGACAAGAACAGTAGAAAACATGTTTAAAAGCCACTTTATTCTTCACTTTTCGAAAAAATTGATCCGATTTAACATCTTTAACGCATTTTATAAGTAGTATTTACTTAAATACATTTTATAATGATTCCGTAGTAATAAACTTGTCAATGATGAAGTATTATCAAGAGGGATACACAACGGTTGATCAAATTTAAAAGTTTTCAATGTTTGTACCAATTACCTCTGCGGGTTGTTTCCTCGGCCGAGTCACACCAAAGACTTATAAGAATGGTACTTTACAGCTGCCTCGCTTGGCGCTCAGCATTAAGAGTTTAGTGTTAGGACTGGTCGGCATGGTGTCAGGATAATGTGTCTTGGTGGGACATGTCTGCGGCATAATGCCCCAGTGTTAGACATCACTATAAACTGCCACACTACAGACATCGTAGCGATATGACTGAAAAAAATTGTTAAGGCTACGTTAAAAATCCAAATCTCTCTCTCTCTCTCTCTCTCTCTCTCTCTCTCTCTCTCTCTCTCTCTCTCTCTCTCTCTCTCTCTCTCTCTCTCTCTCTCTCTCTCTCACACACACACACACACCTAAGTTGTTGTTTGGGCGTGGGTGATGGTAGTGGTGTATTGACGTCATTTTTCATCACATGAAGGGATATGGCGTCCAGCATAGCTGGTGAGGAAGAACCCTGGAAAGCCACGATAAGAACCATCGTCCTACGGGAAGCTACTTTCAAGCTTTCACACATACCCACACTGGCCGAGTCCGGGACTCGAACCAACATGGTGGTCGGTAAATGCATACGCTTTAGACCATTCGGTCATTCAGGTCCCTTTACTCCTAACAACAATTCTTAACATCATGTTCCTCGTTTTACTGAACAGATAACATTAACTTGGGTTTGTTGTAAACATAAGTTAAGTTGGTGTAAACTTAAATATATTGTCATGTATTCATATGAATAGCATTTTGTAGTTAATCATTTAGTTTTTCCTTAATGATGTTAAAATATGTATAACTGAAACAGCGTTAAATACAGTGCAGTTTTACCCCTACAATCACGAATTATTGTTAACATTTATATTATAATTTGGATATTGCAATACTAATTATTGCTTTTGTTGTTGTTCTTGTGGCGATTTGTTAATACGTAATCCTCCGAGTACAGGTGTATAAATTGTACTCAGTGTCGAAGCAACGTAGCAACAGTCCCAACCCCTCGAGTGCGGCGAGGAGGCCTAGTGGGCAATGAAAATGATCCATGAAACAACTTTTTTTTTTAAATTAAAGAAACTAGAAAGAGATCCCGGAATTACGTTTTGCTGTGCACCGGGGGGTGGGAGGTGCCGCATAATTTTTGCCAAGATACTGAATTTACGTATTGTATAAACGAAATATTTAGGAGAAACATTATCATGTTTCAAAGTTTCCAAACAATGTGTGATCCGTGGGTATGAGATTGTGTGTGTATGCGTGTGAATCTATTGAGCATACATTTGTGAGTAAGCGTGTGTGTGTGTGTGCGTGTTTAATTTGATTTAAAGATTTAATTAATACAATCTAAATAAATAGAAAACAACGGTATGTGACTTGTTCTCTACATTTATAAAAAAATCTGTGATTCATACTGATTGATAAAGGAAGAAAAGTAAAAACAATATCGCATGAAATTGTATATTACAAATATGACAACGATATATTATGCCTAACTAGATGCTCGTTGCGCACAAACCGTTGTAATGATACGCAGATGATGTAAAAAGAGTTGTTTTAGTTATTAATCTTCATGCATTTTGTTATGTCCATACATTTCGCTTGCGTAGAACTGAGCTATACTCATTTGTTTATTGATCTGATTTGTGTATATGAAATTATTAAAATTTTATATCTCGTCCACTGTGTTTTGTTTTGATTTTAACTAAATTACAATGCATTGTGTGTGTGTATGTGTATGTGTATGTGTATGTGTATGTGTGAGAGAGAGAGAGAGACAGAGACAGAGACAGAGACAGAGATTTGGATCTTAAACATAGCTTTAAGAATTTGTCCGTCATCTCACTACGATGTCTGCAGTGTGACAGTTTATAGTGATGACTAGCACTGGGGCAACATGCAGCAGACATGATGCATGATGTCCCACCCAATCATATTATTCTGACACAACGCCGACCAGTCCTAACACTAACCTCTTAATGCTGATCGCCTAGCGAGGCAGCTCTTAGTTTCATCTTTATAAGTTTTTGGTATGACTCGGTCGGGTTTTGAAACCGAGACCTCTAGCATCCGAAGCGGACGCTTTAACCACAAAGCCACCGTAGCGGTTAAATTACAATGAAAGTCTTTCCTTCAGCCACTATGATTCAGCTTTTTCATATCACCAGTTTCTCTTTGTTTTCGCTATAGTGTTAAATTTGTTTCTCTTATTCGCCCCTATTTATGATGAGATTCATTTTCAAAAATAGTGCGTGACTTCTTTTTACGAGACATGTCGTGACCATTTTCCTTTACGTTTTGGAACATTTTGAATGCAATGCGAGATACTGTTTTTTGTTTGGAATCCTTTAAAACAAAAACCACTGAGACATTATAGAATTAATCTGAGGAATATTTGGGACAATTTGACCTATGCATTTTTGCCTGATTCTTAATACTCTCTGCTTTTGAAGGAAACTGAGGTTATGTAATCTACTAAAGTTAAATTGGCTTGACAGTTTAACTACTTTCGAAGCATTTTACCTTAAATTACAGGAAAAATTGCATTGCTGTCTTTTGCGCAATTAATACATGCAAAACGTTGTCAAGCAATGCCAAACTTACTGTTGATGACTAAGTTATAAACAGTTTTGGAGTTCATCAGTGAAACAATGGTAAAGGCTGTCAGAAAGTGTTTTACTTTCATTGCGTGAATCAATTTTTACTTTAGCAGTTTCCTGTTTTCTTTCATTGTTTATACATACATGATGCCATAATTAATACAAGACATTTTAATGTATTTGATATTAATAACTCGAAACTTCGATCTCTTTGGCATTGTAATTTTTTCTTGCGTTGATTCACTTTTTCTCTTTCCTAAATTTCTTTTCTGGATACCCCCTCACGAAAAAAATCCGCCATAAAATCAGCAATATTAATTTATAGAACTTCGCATGAATTTTCAGATTTTTTTTTCAACATCGTAATTATTTATGTATTTATTTATGTGTAAGTAAATCCGTTGTGACTTTAGATGCCATAGCAACAAACCAGAATTATGGGTGAGTTCTGTTGATCCCAAGATAGGGAGTCAGATTGGTGTATTTAGCGAGACAGTTTCTTCCAGAATGTGACATTTTTTAGAGGGTGGGGTGGGATGTGGTGCGTGAAGTGGTGTCATTAATCTAATTACTCAAAACCTCAGCAGGAGAAAAACCGCTCAACTCATTAAACCCTTCCTTCATAATAAAAGAGTAACCAAGGAAGATTAATTTTGTCCATTTGGTTTAATGAACACTAGCAACCTATCAAATGCCTACCAAGATAAATCATTCGGAGTCATCTCTTGAGTTATCCATTTCTGCCAGACGTAAGTTTTTTTTTTGTTCTAGTCCGGACTCTACATTTACAAAAATGCTTTCTTGTGCAAACTCAGATTTAATTAAAACTTCTAACGTCCGAATAGTCGATGCTTGGCTACTAACCAATCAGATCATAATGTTTAAATGGTTGGCGCTTGGCTGTTAGCTAATCAATTCCTAATGTTTAAATCGTCTGTAATTGGCTGTTAGCCAATCAAATCTTAATGGCTAAATGGTTAGTGCTTGGCTGTTAGCCAATCAAATATTTAACTTCCAAGTTGTCTGCGCTAAGCTTTTAGCAATCAAATCCTAATGTCAAAATGGTTTGTGTCTGCGTGTGAGCCAGTCACGCATGGCCCAGGGTGACTGAGTGGTTTGAGTCGATTGCCTTGACAGATCACTCACACATTGCACCTTTGCATGCGTGGGTTCGAATCTCTGGCTCAACCAACGTAGGCTGCGAGAGAAAGCCTGACTGTAACTTCCCATGGGTCTGTGGTTCTTCCCAGGTTCTTCCTCTACTAGATATACTGACCTTCATGTATAGCCCTATCATGTGCTGAAAATGGTGTTAAACACCAAAACAAAAGCCAATCAAAGTGTAGCGTGTGAATGATTCCAGTTTGAACGTTAACCAATCACATATTAATAGCTGGATTGTCGGTGTTTGGATCTTGGCCAATCAAACTGCATATATTTCTGGCGAGTCAGTGTTTGATTTGAGTACTATGTTTTAAGAAGACAATGATAATTATTACATAATTTTTTCATTTATGTGTTCCCAACTTTGCTCAGTTATAGCATCGGTATTGACGATGTGGAAAGAATTTTAACATGCAAATGTTTCCAAAGGGTTGAACATTTCCCTTTTTGTCTCTGCACAATTTTGAATCTATGAATCTTTGCATAATTCATACAGTAACGTGTTTGAAAATGTCACATATATTGAGCCTTTCTTTTTTTCATGAATGTTTCATTAACGAAAGAGATAAAAAAAAGGTAAATTAGGTCATTCAATAGTTAAAAATTCAAGTGCGTGTGTGCGTGCGTTGAATGAGTTAGAGATAAATATTAAACTATTCGAAAATGATGTCAAATAAGATCTCTATTTGCTAAAAAAAAAGCTGTATTCTTTCCAATTTGACTTGTTCAACATTTTTCAATACCAAAAATCACAAATTGCGTTTAATATCTCGGAACCAAGATTTAGACTGTGCATGGAAGAAAAAAGGGGGAAGATATGGAAGACAAATTGTTTAGCGTTTTGATATGGCGGTAATATGGTTATTAAGATATTGATTCAATTTAGTCTAGTTGTTTATGGTTTTAGGCATATTCCTGCTCACAAAGTAGTTCTACACAAAACAAAAAAAACCACTTTCGGATGAAGACTACTTGAATCAGCTATATTTTTTGACTGTTATTTTTCTACAGAAAACGAAAATTTGATTAAAATCAAGATATATTTTCGTAAGTAGAGCTGATGGGCATCTTTGGAGTTCCCGGTCCACTTATTTTTAGTAAAATATCAGAAAAAGTGTTGCATTTCGTGTTAAGGAAAGTTATCGCTGGCAGTGTTATGCTACTTTCATAAAAGTGAAACTCTGACTGATTGGTGAATCAAATGGCGAACATAGCATAGCATCTTATTGGTCTATATCAGATCTCCGTGATGTAACAGGTCTCGGTTTTATTTCTGCTAGCGCCACCTGCCTTCCTTTGAATAATTTTGAGCCATGTGATATTCGGCAAGAGGAATTCGGCTGGGCTTTGCTAAAGTCGTGTAATCTATATAAAGATCTAGTCGTGTACTCGTGTATGCTATTTAATGGACTGGTCATTATACTGACCAAGGGGTGAGGGAGGGACGGGTATATTTTGGAAAGTAGAAGATTTGTTTATGTAGCACTTAAGATTTAATGATAGCGTAAACTATTCTCTTTAATGACGTTGGGATATTTATGTGGTGTTTTTCACAGGCAAGATAAGTCGGACTGCTATCTTGGATAAATATCACTCTTTGCCCGATTAAGAAAGGCCAAGTAAGACATCGTATATCAGTATTATAGGTTGTATTTTTTTCTTTCAGTGTATTAAGCTCTATGGAAAAAGAAATGAAGTTTATAAAGTTCAATACATGATTGATATTTTGGAAGTTCTCGACGGATAGTACACGCAAACATATTGGTCTAGAGATTTAAAGGGAGGTAACCCGGTCCTTTATTTCAATCGGAACATCCTTGGCTGTTTCTCGACTTGATGGAGGTTAGGGTTCGCTCTCCAGTTATTATGTACTTTTGAGAGAGTGACTTATATAATGTGAAGCTGTTTGCATTTAAAACATGCACAATGGAGAGAATGTTGGTAATTCTCTATGCTACTTTAAGATGTAATGTGGCTGGCATTTCTTTGGATATTGCACTTTTGGAAATTGTAAATGACCTTAGCACAATTCTAAAGAAAGTGACTGCTCCCTTGTGCTCCAAAATTAAACTGAATTTGTTTAAAGCACACTATTCTAAAGTACACCATCTTTAGCAGCTATTAAAACAGGGAAAATGAATTTTGCCAGACTAGACAACACCAGCTTCAGAAAGACAATTAATGAATTACCATATACATAAAATGTAAAAAAAAATGTTATCGGCATTTTTTTTTTATTTACCTCTGAAGTTCAGAAAGGGAAAATGACCAAGTGGAGCTAGCACATTTTTTGAAAGGTGCACATCTGGAGTAAGGCCACTCTATATACTCTATAATCCATATAACACCCATCAATCACACACAAAAATAAAGTAAATTCAAGATTCTTTGAACAATACATAAGATATACAAAATCTTTTTTTAAATAGCAGGTATAATCAGTGAGGAAACCCGATGAAATCCTTTTTCTTTAAAATTCTAACACTTTGCAAAATAAGAAAAGGTAGAGCGCCACCTTAAAGAGCGATATTCCCGACCGCTATTCTCTAAGATTTCGAATAATACTTGATATGGTTTTTTATCGTTCATGGTTAGCCTTTCATACAATTATGTCGCTTTTCCTCAATTTTTATAAGACTAAAAAGTGGCTTCAACATTCAGGCATTTTGACGACAGCCGCGGCTGATCAGTGGTCAAGGCGTTCGGCTCTCGACCAGAACAGTACGGGTTTGATCGCATCATCCAATCAACAATGATCGGCTAATGTAGGGTGTCTTTGGGCAAAGGACCTTTTAATCTGTGTGCCTTGACATTTTTCAACTTTTAAATGGGCTTTATACAATAAAACGCCATAATCTAAACCAAACCAAGCCAGGTGTTTATCTGATTTTAATAATAGTTTTCAAATTCAAAACATAAAAGTATGATTAATAACTTACGATTCACAAAAGCGATGTTTAAAAAATGTTGCAAAACGAATTTACTTTCATACTTTGATTGCTAATGCACAAATTTAGGTGGTTTAAAGACGTTCTGGCTTTAAAAGAAACGACCGAGTCGTTAACCGCCTCCAGTATGAACCACTCCGGTGGCCTAGTGGATAGATCATCCGCCTCGGATGCTGGAGATGGTGGGTTCGATCCCCAGTCGAGTAATGCAAAAGACATACAAAAATGGTACTAACAGCTGCCTCGTTTGGCGCTCAGCATTAAGAGGTTAGTGTAAGGACAGGTTAGCCTGGTGTCAGGATAATGTGACTGGATGGGACATCATGCTACATGTCTGCGGAATGACGCCCCAGTGCTAGACATCACTATAAACTGCCACACTGCAGACATCATAGCTATATGACTGAAAAATTGTTAAAAGCTAGGTTAAAAATCCAAACCACATACACGCCTCCAGTAGGTTGGGTATTGATACAAAAAAATACATTTGGACCACCTCGGCTATTTCTGTGAGAAAAAAGTATGCATCAGCGAAATAATTTCTTGCAAAACAAATATCAAGCATTTCGTTCGCCTCAAATTTCCCCGTCCAAAATTAAAACGCCAGTATATTCGGACCACGATTGTCTCTGTGATACAATTAAAAATGTTCGATGTATTAAGAATTTCTCGGACAACCCTTGTTTAGTAAATAGCTTGTGGTCTGAATGGTAGCTATCGGCAAGACGTCGAAGTATGGCCCTTCAAGGTATGGTCCGTTCGAGGTATGGCCCGTTCGAGGTATGGCCCGTTCGAGGTATGGCCAGTTCGGGGTATGGCCCGTTCGGGGTATGGCCCGTTCGAGGTATGGCCAGTTCGGGGTATGGCCCGTTCGAGGTATGGCCCGTTCGAGGTATGGCCAGTTCGGGGTATCTCCTCGAAGTTACAAACGATGACAATAACAACAACAATAACGAACAAACCAAACAAAACTACCACCTATGGAATGGATGGAATGGGGGTACAGAGTACATTTCATTATATTGGTACCGTTGTAGATTGTATTTTTTTCTTTTGTTCTCCTCATTATTCATGTCATCGTTGCTGAAGTATGATCGTACATGTTTTAAATTACAAGTTGTTAACCGAACTTAAAACTCCCAAACAAAAGCTAACCAGTAGGCGGTGATCCTTAACACCGAGTCTTGATTTATCATGCAAAAATCCCATTTAATACCAGCTAGAGAATGGAAACGTCTTTGCTCATATTACGCAAAGTTCTCGAATATTAGATTGTCCCAGTTTTTAGTCAGATAATTAATAAACTGCACCCATTTCAGCCTGCCTATGCTATCATCATGCATGTCGAATTTCCCGTCAATCACGTCGTATACAAACATTGCCTTTATTTCTTTTTTTTTCTTCGTGTTTTCTTTCCCCTAAAAAATATTGCAAACTCAAATGACTATACACTATAGTTGTATTTTATTTTGCCCACAGTACAAAACTATGGCTCTTTCTAGTAAGTACATACAGAATGATTAGACTCGATGTCTTTTATCTGTACTCTGGCATTAATTTATAGTTTCATATTAATGGCATTTGTAAAACAAATGCTTTAAAGGGGTAATAATATCTGGGGCACCGACCTCCAGAATATCAGCGAAATATCTTGTCATGCAAGCTTGCCCGCTTAGATCTGACAACATTCACACGAAATGTTACCGATCCCATGCCAAATTGATCTTAATATTTCCTTTTGTTAGATGCGTAAGCCGTCGGTGGACCGCTTCGATGTGTGCTTGGGCAAGGCGCTTACTTAGCTCCCATTTGCCCGGCATAATATAGTCAATAATGAGTTAAAAGTCCCATTAAAACCAACAAAAACAAAACGTCACCCGCATGAGTTTCGATAAATAAACAATGCACTAAAACACTTTCAAGAAAGATGTACCTAATTAGACTGATAATTGATCTATAATTTGTAATTTTGCCTGAAAGGTTCTTGCATTTTTTCCAGTTTTTCGTATTGCATATATATATATATATATATATATATATATATATATATATATATATATATATATATATATATATATATATATATATATATATATATATATGCGATAAAGTTTTGTATAGCGGAAGGTGAAGTTATGAATCTTAGGTGATGTTCATGAGAGTGGTTTTTGGTGCATTCAGGGTTCCATACATGTTGCTTTTGTCATGACTGTGCCAAAATTATTTGTATTACTGATTCTTTTTGGTGTCGTACGGATCGCGTAGTTCATGGTGTCGTTAGGATTAAATAGTTCAAGATTTCGTAAGGATCGTAAAGTTCAAGGTGTCGTTAGGATTGTATAGTTCGAGGTGTCATTAGAATCGTGTAGTTCATGGTGTCGTACGGATCGTGTAGTTCAATGTGTAGTTAGTATTATGCCATTTGTAGTTTTGTTGAAGGTTTAATCAGGGCCTACTTTAGGCCAATTGAACCGATTTTGCCAAAATGGGGTCTTGCACTCATAGGGGTCCCGAGCGTTACTAATTTTTAGAAATATATCTATGAAGAGAAAGTAATTTTAAAGCAATAGAAGAATATTTTTAGCTTAATATCATATCACACTTGTTGAAAAGTTTATTTTCAATGTCGTGCTCACAGGGGGCTCCGCCAAAATGATCCAAATCGGGCCCTACGTTTGCTAAGGCCGGTGATGGGTTACTTAGGGTAGCTACAGGAATAATAATTGTATAGTTGTACATATAATTAGTATTATATAAATAAATATAATTAGGACTGACGAATTTTGTGTAATTATGATTGCAGATATAATTAGGATTGCGCCATTTATTGGTGTAGTGACGATTATTTAGTTGTAATTGTATCTGGGGCTATGTACCGTAAGTAAAGTTAGGATTGAGTAGTATTACAATTGTTAACAGAACATAACACAGGAAGATAAAAGATCCACAGCATATAGTGACCTTTGAAGCCAGTTCTTGATCTTATGTTTACAAAATTCCGCATTTGTGATTATGTAAGTGTTGTTACGATTGCATAGATGCAAATGTAGTTATGGTTGTGTACTTGTAGTGTGGATTGAGTAGTTGTAGTGTGGATTGTGTAGTTGTAGTACGGATTGTGTAGTTGTAGTATGGATTGTGTACTTGTAGTGTGGATTGAGTAGTTGTAGTGTGGATTGTCTAGTTGTAGTGTGGATTGAGTAGCTGTAGTGTGGATTGAGTAGTTGTAGTGTGGATTGTGTACTTGTAGTGTGGATTGAGTAGTTGTAGTATGGATTGTGTAGTTGTAGTATGGATTGTGTAGTTGTAGCATGGATTGAGTAGTTGTAGTGTGGATTGAGTAATTGTAGTGTGGATTGTGTAGTTGTAGTGTGAATTATGTTGTGTATTATGGATTGCGTAATTGTAGTATGGATTGTGTTGTTATAGTGTGGATTATGTCGTTTTTGTTGTAGATTGTGTTTTTGCAGATGAAGTTAGGATTATGTCGTTATAGGTGTAGTGTGAATTGTATTGTTGAAGTTATAGTTAGGATTATGTTGGCGTATATTTACTGAACGTGTAATTGTGGGTAACGCGTGCCTGTGCATATACGTCCATGCATTGTCACGAAAAGAAAAAGAGAAGAAAATTAAAAAAAAAGATATATCGAAGTAATGTAGTGTAAGAGGAGAAAAAAAAAACCCACAAGGAAATGCAAGGCATATTTATGCAGCTAATAAGAGACTTTGCGCTATCTGACTTGCTTGTAGATATTTTTTTCAAGTAGAAAAACTAAACTTTCTAGTTCAACATTCTGCACATACATTCTATTATCTACGTCATAATGTGTTTTTTAATTTTGCGTATAAAGTCCAATTCTATCATAGCTTTCGCGCACTTGGTTAAATTTTGAAAATAAGGACTGTGCTATATCTTGCAAATGTCCCTCCTTAAGGTATTGAAATTTTCATTTTCGTGTTATTTTATTTCTTTTTCAAAAAATAGAAACGCCGTTCTTCCTCCCAAAATTTGATTAAATTATTTAAAGTCGATAGAATGCAATACAATTTAAAGAAATCTTGTTTCAAAATAATCCACACATACACTATATATATATATATATATATATATATATATATATATATATATATATATATATATATATATATATATATATAAATATATATGTGTGTGTGTGTAGTTGTTATTGTTGTTTTGGGTTTATATGGCGGTCAGTATAAATAATGCTGGAAGAACCAGGAGAAAAGCCAGTACGTGTGTGTGTGTGTGTGTGTGTGTGTGTGTGTGTGTGTGTGTGTGTGTGTGTGTGTGTGTTATTGTTGTTTTGGGTTTATATGGCGGTCAGTATAAATAATGCTGGAAGAACCAGGAGAAAAGCCAGTACGAACAACCGACTCAATGGAAGCTACTGGAAAGCTTTCTTACTCACCCACATTGGCCGAGCCCAAGACTCGAACCCACGCGGATAGTGGTGAAATGGTAGTGAACAGTATAGGAAAGCTCCTTAGACTTTAGACTACTCAGACATTTGGGAACACACCCACACACACTGCATATATATGTAAGTATCTATGCAGTTCTTTGAAATCTGTCTGCATGGAGTATGAATCCATTTATATATAAGCTGTATGCATAGAGTAAAAATGCATTTGTATGTAATATGTATGCATGGAGTATGAATGCATTTATATGTAATCTGTCTGCATGGAGTATGAATCCATTTATATGCTTCTGAATGCATGGAGTGAATGCATCTATATGCATCTGTATGCATGGAGTATAAATAGATTAATAGGTAGCTCTATGTATTGAGTATGAATGCATATATATGCAATTTATATGTAACTTGCTGAACAGTCCGGTAATAATTTCTCCCGCCAAAAGATCCGATGCACATTTGCGGATGACTTGCATAATGAGCATGCCATTCTGTTGTAGATAAGATTGTTCAAAGCGTCTTAAGTCTTCTTTACGGTATGGTTTCGTATGAATGCATTTGCATTTAATCTTTATGCACGGAGTATGAATCCCTTTTTATGTAATATGTGTGCATGTAGTATTAATCAACTGATATGTAATCAGAGTGCATGGAGTATGAATGCATCTATATGGAATCTGTGTGCATGGAGTATGAATGCATTTATATGTAAACTGTATGCATGGAGTATGAATGCATCTATATGTAATCTGTGTGCATGGAGTATGAATGCATCTATATGTAATCTGTGTGCATGGAGTATGAATGCATTTATATGTAAACTGTATGCATGGAGTATGAATGCATCTATATGTAATCTGTGTGCATGGTGTATGAATGCATCTATATGAATATTTGCAGGTAGGAAAGTATGAATGTATTGTATTCTGCTAGCTAACTAAAAAAAGCTTCCAAGATCATTTAAAATGAAAATATAATACATGATGCAATTTTTCTTCAAAAATATTTATTTCCAATAAGGCAAATAACATATTTAAGTCTAATGATAATTTACAACGATCAAACATAATTTTTCCCCGATATATATTTAGTTATTATCTGCGATAGGCTTAGAGATGAGGATGGATACGATTTTAGTATTGGATATAAATGATGCTTAATTATTTTTTCCAAAGCGAATTTTCAGAACAAAAATCTAGATAAAATTTAACTGCATATGACTTTCGTATTTCTTGTTGGTCAGAGGCTAAGATGAAATTGGTTGAAACTAATTATTTTATGACATACACATAAGGTAAAATTTGGACTTCTTTTCGATCCAAGCTTTCTGCTTGATGGCATCAATATTGTCCTAACTTCTGCGAGACTTAATTGTCGTATAATATACTTTGACCAGGTCTGGCAAGGATCTTTCTACAGGAAGCGTAAAACCCGGAAACATCCAGCCATCATGACAATATCTTGGAAAAAGAAAAGCACCCCCTGAAATATATATATATATATATATATATATATATATATATATATATATATATATATATATATATATATATATATATATATATATATATATATATATTTATATATATATATATATATATATATATATATATATATATATATATATATATATATATATATATATATATATATATATATATATATATATATATATATATATATATATATATCCAGGTATCCTAGCATGTATTTTACTCAGTAATAATGAACGGAAATTAGTATAGTCCAAATAGTCTAGTTCATCTAATTTCTTTCATTTAGTAAGGAAAAGAAATCGATAGATATTAGACTATCAGTCAAATGTGTATTAAATATATTATTTTTTTTTACTTGCCATATTATAGTTTTTTATTTCAAGCTTACTCATCTTAACCCAAAGCTTAAACTAATCCAGAAATAACGTCAGCATTTTGCATCATGCCTAATTGTGGATACAGAAGTCTAATATGTCTATTTTTAACAGCCAACAAGTTGCTACGTATGCTGTCCCAGACACTCAGGTAGAGCTATCGCTTCTCTCAATATAATATGTTACAAATTATTAAATTTTGCAAGATCCTGCCGAATTACGTGGTCTTGATTTTATCTCATGTCTAGACATTTCAGCAAAAGTAATACGAAATATACAAGTAATACGAACTATAAATCTACATGTAATACGAAATATACAATACGATACAAGTAATACGAAATATATAAGTAATACGAAATATACAAGTAATATGAAATATATAATACGATACAAGTAATACGAAATATACAAGTAAAACGAAATATACAAGTAATACGAAATATAAAATACTATACAAGTAATGCGAAATATACAACCAATACGACATATACAAGTAATATGAAATATATAATACGATACAAGTAAATACGAAATATACAAGTAATGCGAAATATACAATACTATACAAGTAATGCGAAATATACAACCAATACGACATATACAAGTAATACGAAATATACAAGTTATACGAAATATACAAGTAATACGAAATATACAAGTAATATGGAATATATAATACGATACAAGTAATACGAAATATACAAGTTATACGAAATATACAAGTAATAATGTTTAAAGAAGCAGACTAAAGACTTTACTGTTCAATGTGTAAACATTTTATATTGTCCAATTTGAACTAAAACTTTTCTTTCGTCAGATTTGAACGAAAAAATTACTTTCGTCGAGCTTGAACTAATTAATAGTTGATGACTCGAAACGATGAGGCTAGCAGCGGGTCAAAAGGACTATGCAGAATGGATATACCTCGGTATATATATATATATATATATATATATATATATATATATATATATATATATATATATATATATATATATATATATATATATATATATATATATATATATGCATGCACACACACCTTATGGTCGACATTTACACTTTACATGGAAATGATTTCTGGAAATGTGTATCTTGCATGTACAAAACTGAACTGAATATTATGTCATTTTACCTACACCAAGAGATGCAATATTATCTATCTTTCCAAACTTTTAACAATTACTTTCATCCTCGTCGGTAACATATGTATCTTTGAACTTGCTGAACAGTCCGGTAATAATTTCTCCCGCCAAAAGATCTGATGCACTTTTGCTGATGACTTGCATAATGAGCATGCCATCCTGTTGTAGATAAGATTGTTCAAAGCGTCTTAAGTCTTCTTCACGGTAAGGTTTCGTCTGCGTAGTATCCGGATTGTTATCGATACAACGAAGTTTGCTTGATTTTAAATGCTTTTTCAAAAAGTCCCTCCTTCTGGGTGGAATCAGATAATTATACGCTGATATTACGAGAGTGATAAATGTACAAATAGCGATGAAGAGAAACCAGAACCAAAAGAAGAGGAATATCTTTTCGTAAAACATATTGATTGGTAAGACACATTGTACCGTAAAACGCTGAATATGTATCATTTGCCTTATTTGGAAGTCACAGAGGGTCCTAACGGGGAACCTCAGAGATCCAGAAGGGATTTCTGAATTATCATCAAGCATGTTTTTCAGAGCATCAAGGCCGTATATACTAAAGTTTCCGCCAAGAAAAAAGTTTAAGATTATTAAATGTCCGGCTGAGTTTAAAAAGTACACTAACTTTGTAAAACATGACGCAAAAGATAAATAGTTACCGTATTTTCTGCCACATATGCAGCACGTGTATCTAGCAAAAGTCATGCGCAAAGAATAGCAGCAACCTTTAGTATGTGTCTTTCTCTGTTCTAAGAATCGATCGAGATAATCAACAATATCTGATATTCTTTTCCTTCTGTCCTCTTTATGTGTAAATTCCGCCTTATAAAGTTCATTGATCAACAAATCTATGCTGATTGCACTTCTGGTCATGGCCTTCCACAGCACGCGCGGAAATTTGAAAAGCAATGCCATCAGGACAAGTATCCATGGAACCCACTGGTAATATTTGATCTCTGACGATTTTCGATCTTCTTCTTTGAATGGAATTGGATTTGCATCCGAAACGTAGTACGTGTTTGAAAGATAGCAAATCTGCAAATAATCACAAAATTAGTGTTCGTTGAAAATTAAAACTAGTGGCGGATGCATTAATGGGGTTTTGAAAAGATCTACTGATGTGAAACAAAGAGTATCTTATCAAGCAGATTTTGAGTTCAATACGCCCACAAAAGAAGAAAGTTACGTTTGGATTACAAAAATATTAAGACACGTTGCCATGACACTGTAAATCCGCATCTGTTCTAATAAAAAGATGTAAAAAGATTTTGTACAAGCGTCAGCAACAGAGGCTATTAACTTACAAGGTGATGCTGCGAAACCCAGAGTTACGTAATAAATTAAAATTTAGAATTAGTCTTCTAGACTAAAATCCTCTCTGTCTCCTTGTCTTTTCACACACACACGTATGTATGTATGTATGTATGTATGTATGTATGTATGTATGTATGTATGTATGTATGTATGTATGTATGTATGTATGTATGTATGTATGTATGTATGTATGTATGTATGTATGTATGTATGTATGTATGTATGTATGTATGCACGCACGCACGCACGTACGCACGTATGTGCGTACGTACGTACATATATGTATGTATGTATGTATGTATGTATGTATGTATGTATGCACGCACGCACGCACGTACGCACGTATGTGCGTACGTACGTACATATATGTATGTATGTATGTATGTATGTATGTATGTATGTATGTATGTATGTATGTATGTATGTATGTATGTATGTATGTATGTATGTATGTATGTATGTATGTATGTATGTATGTATGTATGTATGTATGTATGTATGTATGTATGTATGTAAATACACACACACACACACACACATGTATATATATATATATATATATATATATATATATATATATATATATATATATATATATATACATACATACATACAATCATACATACATACATACATACATACATACATACATACATACATACATACATACATACATACATACATACATACATACATACATACATACATACATACATACATACATACATACATACATACATACATACATACATGGAGGTGTATTTGTATGTGTGTGTTTGTGTGTTTGTGTGTGTGTATGTGTGTGAGAGAGATAGAGACAGAGAGAGAGAGAGAGAGAGAGAGAGAGAGAGAGAGAGAGAGACAGAGAGACAGAGAGATAGACAGAGACAGATACAGGGACACAGAAAGAACCGAAACGCAAGAAAACGTCCCTTCAGACAATTTTGGCTTCATCGTTGAAAAAAAAGTCCTATAAGTTAATTTAGAAAGTGATAATGTTGTTGTTTTTTTGCAGCTGTCAAAGCACTGTTAATTTTTATTATATATCCGTCGTGGATTAAAATTAATTTTCTTAACGAAAGATTTCTCATTTTGATATACATATAGACTCATAAATAAAAATATAAGATCGAAGGAACGTTTTTATTTTACGTCGCGTGCTCACATATATCGACATCATCTTTATTACTTTTCTTTTCTCCTCTACCTGCACTATTGACGTACTGCCTTGCCGGAGTAAGGGTAGGAAACACGTACATTAAAAAGCAGTCATACTTACAGTGTACGTATAATCAACCCAGGGGTCTTCAAATTCGTCGGGGCAAAAACAGGTGATTACCGATCCTATGTAATGTTCCATTCCGGTAAATATTATGATGGCCATGCAAAGTAGGGGGGTGTAATGATGGCTGAACCTATCAACGACGTCATCGTCACGACGTAGCTTAACCCCTTCGAAACGTCCGATGTTCCCAAGGGCATTGTCTATACTATATGAGAAAAAATGCATTGGTGATAGTGTTGTTGTTGATTATCATAATGATGACGATGAAGAAGAGGATGACGACGAGGATGATGATGCCGACGACGATGTGATGACGATGACGACAATGATGATATGATGATTACCCAATAAACGCCTTAGTTTGAATAATGTTTTCCTTCAAATCCATCATTCTTTTCTTGCAGCTACGGCTAATAATGACTACGATGACAGGTACGATGACATTGATTGTTTAGGAAAAATTATTTTATCTAATTTTGTCTAGAAGATCCGCGGGCCAATGAAAACTGTTACATGTATTCCCTATGATTCACACTTAAACCTTCAAATTGACAGGGTCAATCGTCGAAATAAGATCTATTTCCATGTGCAACAGATGATCAGATGAGCACGTAGTTTCAGAAGGGCCACTCATACTAAAATTAAAGTCATTTCATTTAAATGCAACTATTTTAAGAAAATACAAACTAACACTGACTTTTTATATGCCGCATCCAAGTTATTGCTAAACGTTATTTTTGTTGCTTGTTGTTGTGGGCTTAACCCATTTTTCAGCATAACCTAATATAGAGTTTTTGTGTCGCGTGAATTTTGTAACTAATGCACGAGATTTCATTGCAAAATTTACGTACATTGTTGGCCCAAAGTAGACCGATCATTTAAATAGGGAGGGGGATATACGTTCGATTCAGATTTTTCTTTTAGTGTACCTCAAGATATTTTTTTCCTATGATCATTTTGTGTGTGTGTATATATGTATGTATATATATATATATATATATATATATATATATATATATATATATATATATATATATATATATATATATATATATATATATTCTTTCCTTTTTATAAATCAGGGAAATAATATTTATGTTTCAGGTTATCTGAGGATCGAATTTTTTTCCCCCTAAAATACGACATTTTCCGCCCTGAGTATTTAATGATCGGTCTCTTTGACAGAAAATAAACTGAGACATACGTTGCTGGCTGGTAAAGACAGACATACCATATAATGAAAGAAAGATACAGAGAAACGATAGATTCTATATTTGTTATCGCACACTTTTAGTTGTTGTTGTTGTTGTTGGGCTTAACGCCATTTTTCAGCACACGATAAACTATTCATGGCGGCCAGTATTAATGGTGGAGGATGAAACCGGGAAATCACCGGAAAGAACCACCGACCCACGAGAAGCTACTGTCAAGCTTTCTCACATATCTACATTTGCCGAATCCTAGACTCGAACCCATGCAGACAGATGTGAGATGGCAGTGATCCGTAACGGACAGCGCTTTAGACCACTCGGCCACTCGGCCCCCCCCCTTTTAGTACGAACAAGATGAAAATGGCAGATATGAAAAGAAAGGTCTAAAAAGGAAAGGGATAAATCGTCAGCAGAGTTGCTAAATTCATTTCTTTTCCTGAAAGGATAATCCAACTTTTTTCTCGTCGTCATTGAGATGTGTTGAGATAAGTTCAAATGAGACTAGACGAAACAAGACAGACAGACAGACAGGTAGGCAGACATATATATGCATGCAAGCATACATACCTACATACCTACCTACCTACCTACCTACCTACCTACCTACATACCTACATACATACATACATACATACATACATACATACATACATACATACATACATACATACATACATACATACATACATACATACATACATACATACATACATACATATAGATAGATAGGTGGGTCGACATAATGAAAGTTTGAAAGAAGGAAAGTAGGTATATAATTTTTTTAAACACATTGAGATGAACTAGGTACGTAGGTAGAAGGGTAATTATAGATAATTACACAGAAAAGGAGAATTAGATATGAATGAATAAATTAGATTAGATGCATGAATAATCAAATTAGTATTCAAGAGATCACAAAACCTAATTACTTTATTTTCCTGATCTTAATAATATATAGTTTAGATTTTCTGATCATGTTAGAGTCGACAGAACATATTAATTTCATGAAATAAGAAAAATGTTCGTACTGTATATGCAGTTATGTTTAACACTGAATCGTGTATTGGGCAGAGTTAACTATATTCCTCTCCAAATACGTCGTTAATACACATACTGAAAACGGTATTTAGTACCTAAGACATCTTATTCACTAATATACTTACAAGTCAAATGCACCTGCTAGGATTTTGTAAAACATGATACACTGAAAATCTGGTCAAGTTTTACATCAACTAACATCGCCAAAGTTCTTGAGCATGACCTTTCATCTAGATGGTCGTTTGAAGTCTTTCGCATACCGCAGAGAAAATGTCTCGTTCTCGTTTGTGAAATAATACGATTCTATTTAAGTCGGCGTGACCTCTTGTCAATGCAGTTGAATATTCATGACTGGGCGTAAACTGCCTGTTTTGAGGTCAAATGTCTAAGGTAGGTTTTTCTTCTTATATATTGTCAAAACCCCTTTAAGTCTATTCGATTACACCGACGAGTCTTACGCTACAGTTAAGTTTACGTGCAGTCTTTTGTAAGATATAGTCATGAGGTAACGTGGATCAAATGTGTATTCATTCAACACAATTGTCTACTTAATACAAGATTACGTTTAACAATTAAATCTTGAAAACTTGTTAGTGAGGACATATAAATAGTTGTGATGATCATGCGATAACAAAACATCTGGTCCGTCTGTGTGTACGCTCTTGATTAACTATTAGAGAGCCTGTATTTCCGTTTGTCTGTAAAATAACATTATTAAGTTTACATTCAGGCGAACAATAATAAAACTTCATATATGTAATCATTTTAACCTGTTTTACCAGTCGTTTAAAAGGAAGGTCACTGTGACTTGTATATGTTTCCGGACCATGCACCGACCGTACCCATGAGACATACAAAACGTCCAACACATTTTCCTGTTGCTGGTAGGGTTCTACATACCGAACACGTTTGGAAATAATTTTTGGAATGGATCCAAATTTACGAACCCAATTTTAGAATTACACCAACGATGTCTTTATAGTAAATGCCAAATTTGACGAATTTAATAATTTTCTGATTTTGCTCGCATACATAGATTATGTTGTACATAAAATAATCCAAAATGTCACCTATTATAGAAATTAAGTTTATCATATAAAGCACAGGAAAAATATGTCACACAAATGAATGACCTGAAGCTATGAGTTTGATAAGAAAAGTGACCCTGTCGTGATCCTTTTAAACTTTATTGTTTTTTTTTTTTTTAAAAAAAAACATGTTTGTTTTCTAAAATACATTTTCCTTACTTTTATTTGCGGGCTGGCAAAAACCGATTAATATTAAAAAAAACAAGCAAAAAACAAAAAAAAACAAAACAAAACAAAACAAAAAACAAAGAACCAACAGTCAATTTAACACATAGGGTTTTTTATTTTAGGGTCTTACTGTACAATAGTTATGAATGTACGTGTCTGTGCTTGTGTGCCTGTGTTTAAGTAAGAGAACACATGTAAAGATCAGGATGCAGAACAATTGAAAGTATTGTCCCGCAAACCTGGTCAGGTGGTGAAGTAGGGGAACATGTAAAATCCAGACAAGTTATGTTCATTAAATACAAACACAGCAATTTTATGATTAAATATTTGGAGCGCAATTGTTTACTATACTACATAGAATTAAAGATTATAAATACTTACAATATTTGTGCATACAATTTCACCCTGAAATGAAATCGCTGAATTATTTTCAATTTTACAAAAATGACATCTAAGTCATTCATGCACTATAAAGTTGAGTAACCTTTGTGGATAGCTAGATAAAATAATATTCTAGTACATATTATCTTTAAAATACTTAATATTTTGAAAAAGGTTTAGAAGTTCAATGAATAGTGTCCAAATATAATGGCATGTTGGTAAATCATGATAAAAAAACCATGATTGCCTTGTAAGCAAACATGTTGTCCAACCCGTCTGACTTGCAATTGTCTGGCTTGTAAGCAAACATTTTGTCCAACTGATCTGGTTTATACTTGTCTGGCTTGTAAGCAAACATTTGATCAGACCCGTCTGGTTTACGCTTGTCTGACTTGTAAGCAAACATTTGATCTGACCCGTCTGGCTTGAACTTGGCTGGCTTATAAGCAAACATTTGATCTGACCGTCTGGCTTGAACTTGGCTGGCTTATAAGCAAACATTTTATCTGACCCGTCTGGCTTGAACTTGTCTGATTTGTAAGCAAACATTTGATCATACCCGTCTGGCTTGAACTTGTCTGGCTTATAAGCAAACATTTGATCAGACGCGTCTGGCTTGAACATGCCTGGCTTATAAGCAAACATTTGATATGACCCGTCTGGCTTGAACTTGTCTGGCTTATAAGCAAACATTTGATCTGACCCGTCTGGCTTGAACTTGTCTGGCTTGTAAGCAAACATTTGATCTGACCGTCTGGCTTGAACTTGTCTGGCTTGAAAGCAAACATTCTGTCCAATTTGTTTGGCTTGTATGCAAACATTTTGTTCATCACGTCTGGCTTGCACTTATCTGGCTCATAAGCAAACATTTTATATGACTCGTTTGACTTGCACTTGTCTGGCTTGTAAGCAAATATTTTGATAAACGCGTCTAAACATCACTTGACTGGCTCATAAGCAAACATTTTATTTGACCCGTCTAGCTTGTACGTCAAATTATTTCTGACCTGTCTTGCTTGTAAGCAAGCATTTGTCTGACCTGTCTCTGACACCTACGGCATATACGCCAGTATATTTCTGTTCTAATTTTGCTTGAAAACAAGCATTTATCTGACCTGTCTGGCTTGCACATGTATGGCTTGAAAACAAGCATTTGTCTGACCTGTCTGGCTTGCACATGTATGGCTTGAAAACAAGCATTTGTCTGACCTGTCTGGCTTGCACATGTATGGCTTGAAAACAAGCATTTGTCTGACCTGTCTGGCTTGCACATGTATGGCTTGAAAACAAGCATTTGTCTGACCTGTCTGGCTTGCACATGTATGGCTTGAAAACAAGCATTTGTCTGACCTGTCTGGCTTGCACATGTATGGCTTGAAAACAAGCATTTGTCTGACCTGTCTGGCTTGCACATGTATGGCTTGAAAACAAGCATTTGTCTGACCTGTCTGGCTTGCACATGTATGGCTTGAAAACAAGCATTTGTCTGACCTGTCTGGCTTGCACATGTATGGTTTGAAAACAAGCATTTGTCTGACCTGTCTGGCTTGCACATGTATGGCTTGAAAACAAGCATTTGTCTGACCTGTCTGGCTTGCACATGTATGGCTTGAAAACAAGCATTTGTCTGACCTGTCTGGCTTGCACATGTATGGCTTGAAAACAAGCATTTGTCTGACCTGTCTGGCTTGCACATGTATGGCTTGTAAACAAGCATTCTCTGACTTCTCTTGCATATACGCCAGCATATTTCTGACCTGTCTTGATCGTACAGAAGCTTTTGTTGGACACGGTAGCTATTATTATTGATCGTCAAGTTAAAATCTTCAACAGCGATTGTCGTGAGAAAAAGAATGAGTATTTTCGATTTTTCTAACCTGCCAGTAATTTTCACTTGGACTGGATTTCATTTTATAAAACACATACATGTCAACAATTAAGAAAGATTCCTTATTTTAAATTGACTTACTGTTTAATCTGGAGACTATATATGGAAATCAGAGTTTAAACTTTCCGATCTTAAATATTAGTGTTTTTAGTGATGTCCTCCTATTCATCGTAAGTATTATGTATAGGTTTAATTTTTTTTATAAAAACAAAATTGTTTTTTTTGCATGTACACCAGCCGCTTTTAACAATATTTGTTTCTTCGTTTGCGTGTAATTTTCTTTGAATTCTGTTCTCGTATATTTCCATTTTCTGTACTACAATATCATATTATTCTCGTTTCACCTGCACAACCATCTCTATATTACATTTGTGACTTTTTACAAATATTCTTTTTTCCTTCCGAATATGAAGCGATTGTAGCATTTAATTTAAGATTTTATTTTCAGATACTATCAATTGCATGATGTGTGTCAAGACGATGTAAATATCGTCCTACATAAGTTGTGCTTGTTATTTTAGATTCATGGCGATGTATGAACGAATTAAATTTGCGCAATTGATCAAGCGATTGTGTACTCTGTGTATGTATGTATGTATGTATGTATGTATGTATGTATGTATGTATGTATGTATGTATGTATGTATGTATGTATGTATGTATGTATGTATGTATGTATGTATGTATGTATGTATGTATGTATGTATGTATGTATGTATGTATGTATGTATGTATGTTTGTACGTACGTATGTATGTACGTACGTATATATGTATATATATATATATATATATATATATATATATGTATGTATGTATGTATGTATGTATGTATGTATTTATGTATGTATGTATGTATGTATGTATGTATGTATGTATGTATGTATGTATGTATGTATGTATGTATATATATATATATATATATATATATATATATATATATATATATATATATATATATATATATATATATATATATATATAAGATTAATGCAGCGACATTTGGTGTCAATTATGGATGCGTAATACATATCGAACGTAACGCTTAACTACATCTGACTAACCCTTGTCGTTCACGTAAAGAATTTTATGTCCTTGCTCATTAATGTTTCGGTAAGATATGATCTCACATTGATATCTGTGATTTTTTTTTTACAAAGAAATGATTCACGAATGAGTCCTGATTGTAATTTTGATGTGCCTTTAATAAATGAACTTCACACACAGAAGATGATCCTTATGTTATAAGGGAGGCTTTTCTGTATAAAATGGATGAATCTTCTTCTCTCACACGTAGTCAAACGTGAAGTCTTTAGGAAGTTAAAACAGGGATATTACGCACTCTAATGAAACCAAAACGCACTCTAATGAGACTAAAACGCACTCTATAATTCCAATAGCAGTCTACAGATCCAATAGCATTATACAGAAACGACTGGTACTGCTACACGTATGCATTCTCACGCGTAACCAAACACTGCAAAACGCATGCATTGACATACTAACGAACTCATCCCATCCCTAACAACTGCGTCACATTTCCGGTGCTAGTTAAGATACTACAGAAATTAAATGTTTGATTATGACGATTGTTTTGCATTTCTGGGGAGTTTTAAGAATGTTTGATGAATCTTTAGAACGTACATAATTAATTTTATAACCTAGTGGGCTTGATTTTCCTATAGTATGTGCAGTTTCATATTTTTGATATTATATTACTTTATGTGATTCTGATTGGCCCAACTAAGCCCATCAAATTATTGTGCGGTGTTGTCTTTACTGACTGACTGAGATCGTGGGTAAACGTTTTGAACGCCGCCTTCTGGAATGTTTAGATTTTGATTAACATTTTTGGGCGGCCATTTTTTAATTCGAATCGCAAATGGAAATTGAGGAAATATTTTATTGGCTGTCTCAATATAAATTTGTTACTCCCATAGGGGTTTATTATGTCATGTTTAACAATATCATCATAAGGAAAATGGTATAAAACTACAAGACAAGAACGACAATAAAGCGTAAAACTAAGGGATAGCGGGTGGCAGAGGTGGGGTGGGGTGGGTATATCAGTAACATATATATATATATATATATATATATATATATATATATATATATATATATATATATATATATATATATATATATATATATATATATATATATAATCCACCGTATATACAAGCTTGGTTTAAATGTTATCTTAAAGAAGTAAACAAACTCACCTCTGCTCGCAGAATAATCTGGACATGACTGGGTCTCATGAGAGACCTTTATCCAACCAAAGCATCTTTACGTATCTATATTATGATCTAAATCCGACACGAAAAAAAATTTGTTGACGTCTTCTGTACAGTTTATTTTTCAAATCAAACACTACAAATATCAAGTCACGATTGCATTGCAGTAAATGAGGGACGTTTTGCATCCGGTAATCCCATTTCACATGAAGATCACAACAATGTACCGTCTACCAGTAGTTCTTAAACATTTTGGGGTACACGTATATTCTAATGTCGGCCTGCTCTACTGTGTACCGTATTAAACAATGTGGCAACATCACATCCTATTGATCATTTTGTTTTGAAAAATGATTTTGTCGTTATAAAATGTTTTGTTTATTCGATTAGAAGCTTTCTCTTTGATTTATAGTTTGTAAAACAGTACAATCTACTTTTACCAATTCAGCTTTGTATGGGTCTATTTTTTTATGCACAACAAATGAATGGTACACCGTCTGTCAGAATGAACGAAATTATTCGTTCTTTTATCAATCTAAATAATTTCCACTGAAATAAAAACTATGAGATAAAAGAATCGCATATGAGTAATGATCTAATATGAAATTTATTAAACTCGTTGAACAATGTCCAGCTTTTGCTCGCCAAGGCTCGCAAAACTTTGACATTATTCAAAGTGTTTCATAAATTCAATGTTAAATCGTTACCTATTTGATATCCTCTATATATCTGTAGGAACTAAACAGTTTTTTTTTCGCGAAATTTATTTAAATTGTTTATCAAACTAAACTTGACCATAAACTTAAATAAAAAAGACGTGTCTCTGAAAATGTCATCTGCCTAGGGTCAATAAACTATGCAAACCGTATCATGGATTTTGAAGGTAAATTTGGTATCTATCCACTTGATATACACATTAACATTTTTATTAAATAGAGATTAATATGAATTCCTTGTAAGTTGTATATCTTTAGATAATTCATTAAGAGCTAATACTGATAAATCAAGGACAGGTATCATCATTTGTGTGCATTTAAGGTAAGATATATATTTGAAATGACAGGTATAATATATTAGGTAAGTGTAGCAAGAAAGCGTCCAAATTTATTTTTGACAGAGGCTTGTTTATAGGTACTAGGCAGATATTTTTCTAAGCTCGCATTCCAAATTTCTGCATCAGAATATTTAAGGGAATGTTTCTTGCTTTCGTTTTTATCCAAGCTACTGATTGTTAGTTATGGACATTGACTTTCTAATGTGGTATTGAATCCGATACTGCGTTACTGTCTAAATGCTTGATAAGTTACAGACCACTACTTATTGTTTTATATATATATATATATATATATATATATATATATATATATATATATATATATATATATATATATATATATATATATATATATATATATATATATACATATATATATATATATATATATATATATATATATATATATATATATATATATATATATATATATATATATATATATATATATATATATATATATATATATATATTGAGCCAAAACGGTTTATGTTGCCTTTCTCCCCAAACAGGTAAGCTATATTAATTTTGGTAATCTCTTAAAAGATTATTCTTTTTCTATATATTGGAATCTTCAAGAAGTATCTGTTTCGATTCCGAACTATAGAATGTCATACTGTCGCACACTCGAAACTCCAAACCGGAGACCCTGACAAGAGTTATTTAACTTTGCACGTGTGTGTGTGTGTGTGTGTGAGAGAGAGAGAGAGAGAGAGAGAGAGAGAGAGAGAGAGAGAGAGAGAGAGAGAGAGAGAGAGAGAGAGAGAGAGAGAGAGAGAGAGAGAGAGAGAGAGAGAGAGATTTACTAGACAAAAATGTACTTATCAGTCATGAGGGAAGTGGGGCGTGTCACTCACTTGTTTCCCAAGTCAGGCTGTGGAGGATGAAATATTATTAATATTACATTATCTTTCATTTTAATAGGAATTCCAAAATACCATTCTAACATAAAGAAACTACATTTTTTTCAAAACAATTAATACAAAAATAATAAATGCTAACACAATGAGCGCTATTTAAAAAGTACAGATAATTATCAAACGTTAAATGTACAGATAACTAACAAACGTTAAAATAATAAAATAAACAGAGACATAACAAAACTTTAAATGTACAGATACTTCCAAAAGTTTAAATGTACAGATAATGATCGAAAGTTAAAATGTACAGCTAATTACAAAACGTTAAAAGAAACATGTACTTAACAAAATATTAATCGTACAGATACTTTCAAATGTTCTAATATACAGTGAGTCACCAAAAGTTCAAATGTACATATAACTATCAAAGTTTTTAATGTACAGATACTTACAAAAGTTTAAACGTGCAAAACCTTCCAAAAGTTAAAAATGTACAGATAATTAACAAAGTTAATATGTACAAATACTTACCAAAAGTTTAAATGCACCTGTTATTACTGAAGTTAAAATGTACAGATAATTACCAAAGTTAAAATGTACAGATATTTACCAAAAGTTTAAATGTACAGATAACTGAAAAATTTTAAAAGAAAAGATAATTGTCGTAAGCTTAAATGTACAGCTAATTACCAAATGTAAGAGCGGCAATACAAAAATAGACTTTGTATATATGCATAAATTAATAAGAAATAATATAATGTAAAAAAACAAAAATAGCTTAACATTTATTATTTTCTACTTTTATTTCCAAATTTGAGCCTTTGTTAAAAACGAAATAAAATCGCATTGTACAGAGCAGTGACATTTTAAGGCATAGGCACGCGAGGCATGCATAGACGTGCATCAAGCATCAGTGAAGGTTTTAAGTTATACTATTTTTAAGTTTACAATAAGTTTTTGTTAAAAAGTTCGCATTTCATACACTTACCGCTGTTTCTCGCGTCTGTTAAGCTACTGTCGGCTGAAGGGTTCTTTTTTGTTTGGCGATATATATATATATATATATATATATATATATATATATATATATATATATATATATATATATATATATATATAATATTACCGGATCAAATCCTATGTTTGGCGACTTGAAAATCCACGTGGAACAGCACAACCCTCTGTTGCACATTTTAATAAAGATATCGTATCGATAAGGATTGGGGGTGGGTGGTATTTATTGGATTACGCGATAGTCTCATCGAACGAGTTAATTTGAACTCTTATGTAGTACAAACTATTCATTTTTTCTATTTTATCGATCACTTTAACAATAATCATAAGCTTTGATTAAAAAATAGCATAAAAATTCTTGCAAAATTACGCAGATGCTTAAGTAGGTCCAGACAATTAATATTACCTATGTTCTGTTCAGGGCTTAAACATTTAAGTGTACACACACTACTACGTCTTAAGGACGGTGGCTTCTGCACGTGGTACACAGCGCTGAACAAGGATAAGAAAAATGTTTTTCAAGTAGCATGTGAATATCCGTTATTTTAAAGACTGCACACGGCACAAAACTGAGAAGTCACAAACATTCTGCATCCGGCAAGATTCTGTAAGAACACCATGTTAATTAACCTCTCCATTTCCCTTGACCTCATGGTTTTCTCTTTCATAAAATCTTTTCCATAGTTTTACAATGATATCCCCGACAAGAACATCAGAAGAATTTTTCACTGCAAGCTCCAGCACAAAGATGCCATCGTATTTCAAATAATCCATCTGAAATTTCTTAATGAGAGCTTTCATGGCCGACTTCCCTTGCTTGGGAGGGTACTCCCCGTGGAGTTTCAGATGTTTTTTAATCAGGAACACTTTCCTTGGCTTCAGAAAAAAGTTGTACATACATCTCACAAGTCCGATACCAGTGAAAATGGCAACGACGAGGAACCAAAACCAAAGAAAAATGAAGATCTTTTCGTTATAAATGTTAATTGGTAGCACACACTGAACCGTAGTTGTTTGGACATTTGAAAGTTGCCTAAATTTCATATCACATAGCGTTATACTTGGGAACCTGAGCGAGGTTTTTATCTGCTGTGGATTGGCTGTAACGAGTCCTTTTAACGCATCTATGCCGAATACACTAAATTCTGCACTTAAAAAGGAGTTAAGGACGAAAAATATTACAATCACATTGATAAAGTACAGACATTTCGTAATAAGTGCTGCCGTCAAAAAGAAGTTTCCGTATCTCCTTCCGCAGATGACACACATGTATCTGGACAACGTCATTCGAATGGAGTAACAGCAGTTTCGATGGAATGGCGTCGTGGTTTTCATGTAATCATCTAGATAGTCCACGATATCATCAACTTGCTTTTCACGATCGTCACGTTTTTTGAAGTTACATCTCGACAGCGTCGTCATCAGATGGTCCAAACTGAGCGTTCTGGCCGACAGCCATTTCCATATCATGCGAGGTATTTTGAAAATAAAGAACATAGTTAACAGAATCAAGGGCGACCATTGGTAATACTTTATTTGTCTTTCATGTCTCGCCGCCTCGTTTCTTGGTATCCGTTCCCCGAAGGGAATGTAGTACGTGTTTGAAACCCAGCAGATCTGAAATGCAAATAGGGTTTTACACTTCGTTGCTGTTGAACGACTCTTGGTAAACAAACACTCGTAGATCAATGTTTATTTAATGCAAATTATATGAAACGAATTTCTTAATGTAATATGTCACAGACTTAAAATTAGTTGTGTACCGTATTAATTAACAATTTTTAGGTGTGATATATTCAGATGTAAGGACAAACTTGATATTATCGCAGGACATGGGTGAACGATAATAATAAAAGTAAATATCTTGAAAAAGAGTGTGATTGTTGAATGTGCATGCCTTGATTGGTATTGGACTTGGAAAAACAAATATGTGTGAGATTTTTGATTATAGCATTTCGAGGTCGCTATCAAATCTTTTATTGGTTTAATTTCATAATGCACTTGCTGTTCGTTTATTCATTTGTCCGCCCGATGAACGATTGAGTGAATGCATAAATGAACGAATGAATGAACGAATTAATGTATGCATGAATGAATCAAACAATCAATTTTTGTTTTGTCTTCAAAGGGGTTTAAACTGCGTTTATTGATGTGTAAAAATGACCCATTCTCAAAATCTTTTACCCATCTTATTTCATTTTCATTTATTAATTTTTCTCTGTCAATCTTTCTATCTGTCTAACTGATCTTTCTATCTTCCCTTAAGACTTACCTCTTTGACGTAATCTGCGTGCCAGTCTTCGAAATCGGCCGGCGGCCAGCATTCAATCCGTTCCCCTAAATACTGATGACTGTAAAGAAATATGGTGAAGAAAAGAAGAATGATACACGTGTGACGATGACTTAGACGGTCCGTGATGTCATCATCCCAGCGTAACTTAGAGCCGACGGAGCTCCCCACACGACCAAGGTGTGCGTCAAGCCTAAAACGGAATGAATGGACAAATTTAGAAATTATATATATATATATATATATATATATATATATATATATATATATATATATATATATATATATAGAGAGAGAGAGAGAGAGAGAGAGAGAGAGAGAGAGAGAGAGAGAGAGAGAGAGAGAGAGAGAGAGATAGGCAGATAGGCAGATAGGCAGACAGACAGGTAGGTAGGTAGATAGAAAATATATAAATATATATGTATATATATAGAGAGAGACAGACAGACAGACAGACAGACGGACGGACGGATGGATAGATAGATAGAAATTTATGTAAGTAAGTAGGTAGATAGATATTAGATAGATAGATAGCGATAAGAAAAAAATTGATAGACTGATCACTTTCAGTTTTTATTTTATACTCATAATTATAATTAGACACCTTACGAATTGTGTTGAATAATTTCGAAACATTATTACGTTTGTTTACAATTAATAAATCAAACATATTAACTAGTAAATAAAAATGAATACTTACCAATCATACACGGTGAATGGCACATATTCTTCAATGAAAAGACCGTTTCCCATATTTAACTTCTGTCGCTCTTTTTACTCAGTTACATGAATCCGCCATTTTGAATGTGAGATAGCTATACCTATAACACACGAGTATATATTAATGCTCTTATCCACCATTCGGAACAACCAAAACAAAAAAAACCAGTCTAATCATGCATGCTTTCTATTGTTAGACTTATATAGTAAAGACAAAGCATTTCCCCGTTCAGGTCAACGAATACTCCGATGGGACAGGTCTGTTCGATTATTTTCCATAGTGCAGTAGTCACAGTCCTTGATTAACAAATTGTAAATCGTAATTTGGCCTTTCGTCTATTTAAGACGCATACCAAGGTAAGGTCGGCCCAGTTATTTACATTGCAATAAAGCATGTGTATCGCCTGTTTGATTCCCCTTTGTAATTCATCTTACATTATGGTCAGTATACACACTTTGGCAATTAACAGTTGGTAATGAAATTCCTTAAAATAGACTGTATCTATGTTCGAAGCAATTCTTCATATCTTTCAAATATATAAAGCAACCTTAACATAGACTGTTTCTATGTTCTAAGCAATTCTTCATATCTTTCAAATATATAAAGCAACCTTAACATAGACTTTATCTATGTTCAAAGCAATTCTTCATATCTTTCAAATCTATTGAACAGCAACCTTAACATAGACTTTATCTATGTTCCACGCTTTTTCTGAGCCTTTCCACATACGTTACTATTGTTTTCAGTCACCCATTCTTGTTTTAATTATTAGGTAATCATATATATATATATATATATATATATATATATATATATATATATATATATATATATATATATATATATATATATATATATATATATATATATAGATGCAATAAACTGACGACGAACAGTACGAAACTAGTAACTAACTAGCCTAAGCGCTTTCGACTCTTAATGAGTCTTTTTCAAAGGCAAATACAAAACATAGTTACGACAAACAAATAAACACAAAAACGTTGCGTTTGTAAACCTCTACATTTCTATCTTATTTTAGCACATGTGAAGATAGAAATGTAGAGGTTTACAAACGCAACGTTTTTGTGTTTATTTGTTTGTCGTAACTATGTTTTGTATTTGCCTTTGAAAAAGACTCATTAAGAGTCGATAGCGCTTAGGCTAGTTAGTTACTAGTTTCGTACTGTTCGTCGTCAGTTTATTGCATCTATTTTAATTAATCCCTGACAAACGTGATCCCTTGGTGGATCCAGTACGCTTGAGAGGGTTGTTATTCGCCATATGATTTGTATTCTTTATATATATATATATATATATATATATATATATATATATATATATATATATATATATATATATATCTATATATATATATATATATATATATATATATATATATATATTCATTTAACGAAAACAGTGTTCTCATCATCGTCAGTTCTATAATTTAATAACTTTATCAGAGATTTATCAGGTATAGATTTAAACAAATCGAATAAAGTCAAAATTCTATGAATTTCAGAATTCTTTATAACACTGACTTTGTGCATTAATATCGTATTTAAATATCAATTCATGCAACGAATATTTAAAAATGGCAGTTCATCATAACAACTATACCTTATCATAATCATTTGGCAATTTTCGATGATGTCAAAGTTTGGTGGTTTAAACAGCATTTTTGAAGTATAGTTTATTTTTGCGGTCATCTTTGTACAAAATGTTCGAGGCCCTATCGTGATAATAGGATACCGAAGATTACTATTTTGTTAAAAATAAATTCAAACCGGATGACATTCACTCGAGTCACACAATTTTCTCAATGGATTACATCCCCTTGGAATGATAATGCGCCATTGTCAGAACACCGTAAATCTGGTGGCGAAACTCCACCTTGAGAAAACCCACACTAGGATAACTGCATCACATTCAATTTTTGTTGCATTTTCCAAGGTCTTTTTTCTCATTGGCTTTAGTGCAGGAATAGTTTCTTTAATATCTAAAAAAGAGAAAACTACTATAATTCTTTAGTTGCAGACATGGGTACATGGCTGACGTCTTTACAAGACAGCATGTAACATAAGCTACAATATACAAATAACATCACAATCAGGCGGAAAGGAGCCACCATACATAACCTTTTTCTCCTAATTTCATTTCAATGGTTGATTTTAAAAGACAAACGTGGCATCCAGTCATTGCACTCACGTGCTAATAATGTACAAAAGACGATGGACTGAGGTATTGCTGACCAAAGGTCAATACGGACTTACGATAGCCACATAATAGGAAAGAGTATGAGATGTGAAGAAAGTTTCGAGACCAAAGTAAAATAAATATATGTCTACGTGGCTATGTAGCCGTATTTACTCATTCTAAAATAAATTTTTAATTGTTGTTCTAAACTGTAATAATGATATAGTTTAACCAAAGTCTATTCAATCATGATATTTAAAAGACTTTGCATCTTAACTGCATCAAGAAGCTTTCAGACGAAAATGATTGCATTTTACTATGGTGGCCCGGTACTAACTGGGTCAAGAAAAAGATGATGTCAGGTCCAAGCATTGCAAATAACAGGGTAGTACCTATATTTTTCAACATATGTGGGTTTCAGTGTGATATCATTGTGACATCACAGATCGCGATATTCAATCCAGTTTGTTGTTATTATCAAACCATAAGACGTAAGTATGTTGTGTTATTTTCCTCTTGGATGTATTCATTCGACTATTTTGGTCGTCTTCATATAAAACTTCTTTTCTATGAAATCTCAACCTTCACCCGTACTGCTCAGACTTCTAACTAATTTTCCATATCTCACCATTTCAGTGATATCTCACCGTATACTCGTATATTTCAGATCACTCATTTATTTTTGGTTGACATCAATGTTAACGGGTGAGAAATTACTTGAGCATTAGACAAACTGAATAAAATCAGATCTCCGCTGTCCTACATGAAGATATGACGACGACCGCTTAAGGGTCGTGTTCTGGTGACCTTTGAATTAGCCATTTTAAATTCGGCATGCAAAAATATGAAAGTGAATCAAATCGGTCGGTGCACATTCATGCTCTTCATTCACACTGCTTAGTCTCCAAACGCGAAAATATAAGAATTCATCTGATTGGTTGACAAAATTAGCTATTTTGTTAATTACATAGCTTACTCGAACATGACCTCTAAGCTGTCGTTGTCAGATCTTCATATATAACAGTGGAGATCTGATTTTAATCAGGTTGGAGCACTAGATGACCTCAGGTTTTTTTCACTAGATGATCCAGTACACAACACATTGTCTCACCATTTCAGTATTAATGGTCCAGGCTGCAAAGTTTTCAAAATTCTATTGCGCCGATAGATCAGGGTCTATGCTGCTAGTTCTCTCTCTCTCTCTCTCTCTCTCTCTCTCTCTCTCTCTCTCTCTCTCTCTCTCTCTCTCTCTCTCTCTCTCTCTCTCTCTCTCTCGATTATCTCTTGAAAGGTAGGATAACTCAACAAAAGTTTTTAAATATTATCCTAAGAAGAACTTTTGGTTTTGAGAAATGGTTCACGATGAAAAAACGCAGTGGTTGCATGATTTAAAACATTTGAACAATACCAACCAGAGTATAACAAACAGTATTGTCTAATGTTTACTCATGTTAAGGCAAATATGTGCACTTTTTGCATATCCGGAAACGTTGTTTTCATAGTCCCTGTGCACATGCATTGTATACCTTTTTTCGCTGCACCCGAAAACGGTCCATTGGTTCCAAGATGAGTTCGTAAGCTCGGCTGTTGTTGTTGTTGTTGTTCTGGGGCTTTAACGCCATTTTTCAGCACACAATACATGGCGGCCAGTATTAATGGTGGAGGAAGAAACCGGGAAATACCGCGGAAAGAACCACCGACCCACGAGAAGATACTGGTAAGCTTTCTCCCTTATCCACGTTCGCCGAATCTTAGACTCGAACTCACACTGACAGAGGTGAGATGGCAGTGATCCGTAACGGAGAGCGCTTTAGACCACTCGGCCACTCGTAAGCTCTGCATAACACAGGATAGACACCCACCTGTTACTGACGATACACCCATACAAATTAATGTATTTTTTATCACATATGAAGTCTTAATGGACAAATGTCAAACATAACGTGCATAATTTAAAGTTTAGTCATTGTTAGTCACATAGTCCTGATTTGTTCGATAGTGTCTCTTAATTATCCAGGAACCAACAATGCACAGCTGTTGAATATCAATCATAAGTCATTATTATTTTGTGCATTTTGTTACTTTGTCAGATAATGAGTAAAAAAAAAAGTATGTCCTATTCTTTTTGGGTGGGTGGGTGGGAATAGAACTATATTTGGCATTTATACCAAGAAACTGTTTTCTGAGACTGAGTTCAATATCAATAAAATGTTCAAATTATGCGTATGGATGTTCGTCGGTGATTAGACTCTAACACACGTTGACTCACAAGTTAGAATTCCGGACACGCCACCGAAAGGGCACGAATCACTCCGTAGGATTTTTGGCCAGGACTGCCATCATGATGAGTCAGTGGGGAAGGATTTTTATTCCAGTTGCTTGAAGACTAAAAAATCTATACGTGCAGACCAAACCAGGTGAATCAAATATGCCCACTCGCCTCATTCCTTCTAGGTATGGTCAAACTTCAGTGCCCTAATTTCACGTAGTTTAAAGACCTACACGATGTTAGCCTGTAAACATCCTGTAAATCAGAAAATTCTTTGTAATTCTCTTGATATAACAGTTTCTATTTATCAAAAATATCGATTTAGACGTTCGTTTCAAGACATTTAATGGCAATCACGTTTGATACTGTATATATTCACGTATAAGTCGAATCTAGATTTCTATATAAATAAAACAAAGACCATAATCTGCCGACACAAAGTATGCCGGCAAATCAGGATCGGTGTTGTTTGTTTCACTAGCTACTCCTTGCAAACTGCAAATACTCAAATTTGCCAGCGCATCATGCGACGGCAGATCTGGGTCTGTGCAGTTTGCAGTTGTATTTTTCTTTATAAGCCAGTACATATTATACGTCCAAAATGTGTGACCATACGTGTTTTGAAACAAGCCATTGTACTAATTAATAAATTTGTAATCTATCTCTAAGAAGATATCAAAGAATGATTACGATCAAGCTATGATCAACCGGCCTACCTGGTACTGTCTTTGTCCTGTAGACTGTAATCTAGATAACATACTGTGTTATTGGGTCATCTTGATTGTTTAAAAGACACCATGCAATTAAACTTGTAATTAAAACGGTTTTATGATTTCATAATTTATTCTTTTTAAAGACTGAACTTATAATCCTCTGTGGGCGCAATATTCAAAGCACATGTTAAGAACTGAATGTATGTGACATCATTTCTGCTTATAAAAATTTCAGGCATGTAATGTACCAATTTGAAATTTTGGTTTATGCGTCTTTATTCTCCACAGTCGGAAAAAAAATTGAATCAGTTCACCTAATTATTGTTATACCATATTTCTGGAATTTCGTTCTTTTTATAATGATGATAATTTAATAAATACATCAATAGTAGACCATTATTCCTTAAAGATAACTAAATGATTACAGTAGAGTCCTTATTATCCGACCTTCGGTTATCCAACTTTCCGCTGATTCCGACATAGCAATACAACGTGCCTTACGATATACCACCTCTTTGTGTGTGGAATGTTACGTGAATATTTCCGGAAGTTCGCCATATCTGACAGATTTATTAACCACAAATAAATATTATGAAAACTACCTGAAAAGCAACTGTATATTTTTGAAATTTCATTTCCATCTTTATATTGTTTTTTTTTATCTCTTTAGAATGGAACAAATGAGTTAACGACTGCAATGAAGACCATATTTCGCATTTCTTATTTCTGTTTTCTTAAAGTTTGAACAAAACTTGCATGGTTAAAGGAGTCGACGAGACAAGTAAACACGACGAGAGACCTAAAAAAAATGAGACACTTAAACAATGCGAGAGAAGTTGAAAAGTAAAAACCGGCAAAGTGAGTTACGTAATATAATAGAGTACTCTCGTTACAATGCTGTAATGCCCCCTTATACTGAAACCGCCTTATAATGGAGTACACGGTACGTATAATTTGACTACCTCTTAATAAATTAGGATCCATTTCCATAATCGCCTTAAAAGAGGAATCGTGTTATAACAAAAGGATTATTGTTAGCTTGTTATGTTGTTGCTGAGACACAAAGTATGACACATTCTAAAAAAAAATTCTAAGTTTCAGTTGACTCAGAAAAAAAGAATGACTATTGGACTTTTCTAAAGCCAAATTTCATTTCTCAAAGTTCAAAACGATTGGCTTATGTTCTCATTCAGAACTGTGTAAAACAACGCTGCAAATAGAGTAAAAAAAATAAAAACAGTTTAAACTAGATGTAGAGGGTGCTGTAATCCAATCATAATATAATCTTGTGCGTATGTGTAAATATGTAAGTCCTGAAAGTCCATCAATTTTACAAATTATATTTCCTTTAAGAAGAAATTTACAGATCCTAAAATAATAGTGCTTATGTTTTCGAATCCCATATGTTGGGTTTGTTTTCTTCGTTTAAACAAGAAATGAATAAGAAACGTTGTCTATTTTTCCAATGAATATCTAAATTTGTACAGGGTTAAGTGTGCTAAATGAAAATCAGTTTAAACGGACCTGCAAATCGTGTATAAAAATAAACAATAGATTCAATATAAAATAATAACATAAATAGGAATCGATTATTGGTCTGTATACAGAAAAAGGGTGGATCATAAGATGAGTGTCAGTCAATGTGTGTGTGTGTGTGTGTGTGTGTGTGTGTGTGTGTGTGAGAGAGAGAGAGAGAGAGAGAGAGAGAGAGAGAGAGAGAGAGAGAGAGAGAGAGAGAGAGAGAGAGATTAACTGATTATTGCAAGAAAGCGTAATTCCTTCAAAGACAATATTCATCCAAAATTTATATATCTGTACAATTATACATTTGTACAAACTGATTTTCATATTTACCGGTATCACCTTTTACTATGATATTTTTTCTGAATAAAAGCTTTTGAAAGATGGGAAAGTGATCTTTAATGCGACATTACCACGTTTTGCATTTAATAACATAGCCGAAAGCAATAAAAAAAACGCGACTGCAATTTTTTTTATCTTATTTAATATGGCACGAAATTTTTCTCAACTTTGTACTTTAGAAATAAAATCCTTATAAAATGCATCGGATGGAGAAGAAAAAAAGTGGAAGAAAAAAGTGTGTTGGCATATTGCAAGGCAGTCATATCTCCCACACCATTATCAAAATATTCAGTCTGGTCACAAAAAAAGTATGGAATCAATGAACCTTGTGCAATCAATTACGTCTAAAACTAGTGAACAACGTTTTATTTTGATAATTGATTTTTCGTGCAGGATAAAATAAGAAAAAAAATTACGTCACCAGTTCCAACGGCTAGATATACATGAAAATTGTATATGCATGTTTCACGTGTTCAAATGATATCTAGAACAACTAAAGAACAGCTAATATCCAGTAGATGTTCTTCATCAACTTGGTGTACTTAGCACAGCTCTCGATGATAAATTTTGGGTCATAAAAGTTCACTTTATTTAAATACAAGTCTCTTATAGTGCATTATAGAGCGGCGAGAGAAAATTTGACGTGATATTAATTTTTTGGCTTCTGATATAAAGACTTTCTCTACAGACCTGCTATAAACTCATTTACTGTTGTTTTACAAACATGACACACCTGATTTAAACTGCTATAGCTTCTGATGCTCTTTTCTAAATAGTCATAAAGTAAAAGTACTCCATAAAATTGGAAAAGTAAAAATAGGTTACTTTGTGGATGATATATATATCTTAGAGGGAACATGAATTGGCCATGAGAGAATGAAGCAAAGTAAATGCTATAGGTTGCCAGAAGAAGAAACATTGTATAAATATGTATATGACATTCCAAATTTGTGTTATATATTTTATAACACGATGAAATCAAAACAGCACACATAGGGTCCAAAACATTCGAAACGCATAATAAAAGCTTATTATGAACAAAAATACCATTTTTTATAAATGAAATTATATAACTGCAATTAGATCAAACTAAAATAAATTTCATCAAAGCGCAAACATGCATGAGCTAAATCCGGAAAAGCACGCAGAAATTGATCTTTTAAAAACTTCATATAAATTTGACCTCCTTTGACTTTATCCAACCTTAAAGCCATCTTTTCTTTTTCAGACGTAAACAAAAATTTGCGTGGCACAGTTGTCGCAGTGGTTTTCAACTTTTAATTTACTTAATAAATTAAATATTTTCAAATATTGAATTGAACTTCATAGGATTGTGAATGATGTCATCAGTTTTCTGAGAATTTTATTTGGGCAAACACCAGGAAAATTGACTATGAACGTACTGAGAGTTCTTATTCCTAATTGGTTGATTGATTGAAATGGGATTCCATAAAATATTCATCTGAAGATTCTAACTAACGAAATAAAATTACAGGTAACATGTTGAATTTAATTAACGAACTAAAATTACAGGTAGCATGTTGAATTTAATTCTTTTTGAATCACACAGGTTTTAGGTTCAATATTTTAGACTAGGGCACATTTATTAAATGTCAGTTTTAAATGGATGTTTTGGGTCGATTTCATGTTAATAGAAAAAGTTGGACATTTTCCATGACAAAATACCATAGTTTCCTGAATATGTAAATCATTTAATAATTTCCATTTCTCTTTATATATATATATATATATATATATATATATATATATATATATATATATATATATATATATATATATATATATATATATATATATATATATATATATATATATATATATGGCAGTTTCGGGATGAATTAAAGAAAACTGGTTAAAATGAATAAAACTGCCGTGAGAACGTAGTGAAGAAAAATGCACCAACTATCAACGTGTTTAAAAAAATTCATAAAACCAATTAAACACTTCAATGACTAGCATATTTCAATAACGCTCTACTCTATCAACATTATTATTTTACGTCCAAGGTCTTGCAGTCAATAATGTCAAAATTATTCTAACATAATTTAGTACTATTTGAAAAGATTTAATAGATTATATTAAATAGCAGATGTGAGTAAGATGTGGATCCGATTATGCAAATTAACCGAAGAAAAAG
Source organism: Potamilus streckersoni (assembly GCA_016746295.1). NCBI lineage: Eukaryota > Metazoa > Mollusca > Bivalvia > Unionida > Unionidae > Potamilus > Potamilus streckersoni. The sequence continues at coordinate 869,132 of JAEAOA010000405.1, forward strand.
GAATGTTACAATCGATGATGCCACAAGTCCGTAAACAGACCAACACACGTTTTATCGGAATTTCGCATTTGTCCAAAATTGTTTCGTATGAGGTCAGGCATGCATTTATCTCAAAACTACACGTTTTATTAGGCCTATTTTTTTAAAAAAATAAAACACAGGAAGACTATTAAAGATTTTATCGTGCAACAAAGAGAAAATAAATTATTTGTTCAAAGATTACGAGCCCTTGTGCAAAAAGCTCAAATTATTTTCAAGAGTAATGCATTTAAATTTCCAAACGAATTTTAGAAAAGAAAGGAAGTAAGCGTACAATATGATAAATGTGTAAATATTCTTAAATCTGATTGAGAAAGAAGGATTAGAAATACCAAGAAAATAAACAACAATTGTATATGTTGCAAGTCTTTATAAATTTTATTCACAGAGATCGCACACGAAATCAAAACAAGATTTTTAAAAAAATCAGTTTAATGAATTATGACATAATATAAATTTCAAAACGTAGTGATATAGATTTCAGTTCAATGAATTAGGTTGGGTCAAATGTTTAAACATGCCGTTCTAAATAAAATTATCAAAGTAAAGTGTGAAAAATTTAACAATAATGGATTTTATGCTATACAAATCAACGTCTTTAAGTAAAACAAACATAACATCAAGAGACTGTATTCTAAATAAATCGAGATCTTCCACTACGAAAAAGATTACATTTTCTATAGTTCATGTACAATAATTATGTGTTGAATGGATGCAGATTTATCATCAAACAGGTTATTGCTAAAAACATACATGGCTTTCAATGCAAAATAAATAAACTAGAATCACATGTGTAAAATGCTTTGAAAGATTAAATGCTAAATGGATAAATGGTTTCCAATGTCAAAAATAAATATAAAGATGCCGTACAAAATATATATTCCAACGAGATAAACGAAAAACGTGGTAAAACACACAAATGAACATTAACGACTGAGATGGCAAAATGAATCCAACAACAAGAGTGAATAACTGATACCAAGTAAGACAAAAACTTCTGAGGCTAGAGGTCTATTGATGAGGGTTAAAATCTACTGATGAGGCTGGAAGTCTACTGATGAGGCTGAAAGGCTAATGATGAAGCTGGAAGTCTACTGATAAGGCTGAAAGTCTACTGATGCGGCTGAAAGGCTAATGATGAGGCTAAAAGTCTACTGATGTGGCTGAAAGTCTACTGATGCGACTGGAAGTCTACTGATGCGGCTGAAAGGCTAATGATGAGGCTGAAAGTCTACTGATGATGCGACTGGAAGTCTACTGATGTGGCTGCAAATCTAATTATGAGGCTGGAAGTCTACTGATGCGACTGGAAGTCTACTGATGCGGCTGAAAGGCTAATGATGAGGCTGAAAGTCTACTGATGCAAATTTAAGTCTACTGATGCGGCTGAAAGGCTAATGATGAGGATGGAAGTCTAAGTATGCGAATTTAAGTCTACTGATGCGGCTGAAAGGCTAATGATGAGGCTGGAAGTCTACTGATAACGCCGAAAGTCTACTGATGAGACTGGAAGTCTACTGATGTGACTGGAAGTCTACTGATGCGGCTGAAAGGCTAATGATGAGGCTGGACGTCTACTGATAAGGCTAGAAGTCTATTGATGAGGCTGGAAGTTTACTGATGCGACGGGAAGTCTACTGATGCGGCTGAAAGGCTAATGATGAGGCTGGAAGTCTACTTATGAGGCTGAAAGTCTACATATGCGACCGGACGTCTACTGATGCGGTTGAAAGGCTAATGATGAGGCTGGAAGTCTACTGATGAGGCTAGAAATATATTGATGAGGCTGGAAGTTTACTGATGCGGCTGAAAGTGAATGAATTCAAAGAATAGCATAACGAACAAGATCCCACGAACAAATCAAAGCAGATCATTTTCAAACATAACGTGCGACTCAAATGCAATAATTTGAACGTCCTAGGCCTCACAGCAGGATACCGTAGGGCAATCAAAGAAGGCGATTCTAAGAAAGAACGCCAAAGACTTAAACTATCGTAAAAGCTGATCTTAATTATATATAGCTATATAATACGCTTTCATTTGTAATTCAACATTATTCTATTTCTGTCCATTTGCCACTGTGACCATAACATGAAATGTCAAACGTTCGTATGCATCAATATGTATCAACGTTTACAAAGATTGAGAATCATGAAGGTCTGCAATACACCATCCATCATCACGCTGATACTGATTGACTACAATTTTGATTTTAAAAATCACCATTACTTATATCCGAATTTTTTCTAGAATACGATGGGAAAAGGATGAGGACATACAACTGAGCGCAAAACGCGTACCTGTTCTTATTGTTTAACGACAATCTTTTGGAAGCTTGATCTAATTTAATGTGAAAGTGACCATTTTCTCATATAACCAATTTTCATTCTTAAAACAAATGCTCCCTTTCAAAGAAACTTTTCTTTCAAAATCTTAAAAGAACTGCTCCAGAATTAATAAATGCTGCCGATGCGTTTCCTTGATTGTAGGCATCCTTCAAACACACCATCATCGTTCTCTTTTTCTCTTTCATACATAACCTTCGCCATTTGAGTCATTTTTCTTACACTCCTGGAATTTTGTCCACAATCCTGCAATAAGGTCTCCAGCCACGATGTCCGATGCGTTTTTACACACAACATGAAGTATGAATACACCATCCACCTTCAGGTAATCGGCTTCGAATTGCTTCATCAAAGACCTATCAGCACGACTTTGTCTGGGATTATCCTTGTCCGTTGCATACATTTTCCTCAGTTTTAAATGTTTTTTGATGAAATGAATTTTTCTAGGTGGAACGAGTGAATTATATAGCGTGATGACCAGTCCGTATGCGCTAACACAAGCCACGAAAAGGAACCAAAACCAGATGAAAATAAAGATCTTCTCGTTGAAAAGGTTCACCGGAAGCACGCACTGAACTGTGTACTGATGAATATTCTGCAACTGCCGAATTTTAAAATCGCACAAAGTCACACGCGGGAACCTTGGAGAATGGGTAACGTGATTATTATCCTCTGCTAGCATTCCATTAAGGACCTCGAATCCGTACAAACTAAACTCTGCACCCAAAAAGTCGTTCAGGAGAAAGAACTGAGCAATCGCATTCGAGACATAGAGGCATTTCACGAAAATCGCTGAGGTGAAAAAGAAGTTTCCGTATCGTCTTCCACAGATGAAACAAGAATACCTTGCGATTTTCATACGCAACGAATAGCAATAGCCTTTGCTATACAGTGTCGCTGTCTGGAAGTAGTTATGGAGGTAATCAATCACGTCTGCCATTTTCTCGTCCCTTTCATCCTTCTTGCAGAGTTGGATTCCAAAGAGCATGGTACACAGGTCGTCAAGACTGAATGCTGCAGTCGACGTCATGGTCTTCCAAATCAGCCTAGGCATTTTAAACATTAGGGCCATGAAGAGAAGGATCATTGGGACCCATTGGTAATATGTAATCATCGTCTCCTTTTTGGGTTCATCGTGGACGGGGATGACTTCTTCAAATGGAATATGGTACGTGTTGGATACCCAGCAAAACTGTAAAAAAAAATATTATTTAGAGTTTAACACTGATGCAACATAACAACGACACACCAGTATCTGTGCGTATATTTAATTTCAAAACGTGTGTTTATGTGTTTACTTATTTCAGCATACATGTCTATAATCTTACTTATTTCAACATGCATGCCTATAAGCTTTCTTATTTCAACATAAATGCCTATAAGCTGATTTATTGCAAATACGTGCATATATGCTAACTTATTTTGTCAGTTGTAAATACTTCTTTGATGATCTGGAAAAAATAAACAAAGTATTGTTTTCATTCAAAGAGAGCAATCTATGAATCACAAAAATATAGCCCTGGAGGGGCAAAACTGGACATTATTCAAAAAGTTTTATAAAGTTAATATCAAATCGTTACCCATTTGAAACTCTTTTTATCCGAGTTTTTATTTCAGTGGAAATTATTTAGATATAAAGAAGAACGATTAATTTTGTGCATTCTGACAGACGGTGTACCTTTCATTTGTTGTGCATAAAATATAGTCCCAAATAAAGCTGAACTGGTAAAAGTAGATTGTACTGTTTAACAAACTATAAACCAAAGAAAAAGCTTCCATCCAAAGAAACAGAACATTTTATAACCACAAAATCATTTTTCCAAAAAAGAATGATTAATGTAATGTAATACTGCCACATTGTTTAATACGGTACAGAAGTACAGCAGGCCGACAGTTGAGTACACGTGTACCTTAAAATGTGTTTAAACTAAACGTTACATTGTTGCGATTTTCATGTGAAATAGGATTACCGGATGCAAAAATTCCCACATTTACTGCAATGCATTTGTGACCTGATATTTGTAGTGTCTGCGTTGAAAAATAGACTGTACAAAAGATGTCAACAAATTTATTTTCGTGTCGGATTTACATCCCATCTACGTAAAGATGCTGTGGTTGGAAAAAGATCTGTCAGTTAGGAGACCCATTTATGTCCAGATTATTCTGCGAACAGAGGTAAGTTTGTTTACATTTAAACTACGCTTGTATATACGGTGGTTTATATTGCTATGTTACTGATATACGCACCCCACCCACCCCCGCTTTCGCTTAGTTTTACACTTTATTGTCGTTCTTGTCTTGTAGTTTTATGCTACTTTTCTTACGATGATATTGTTAAACATGACATAATGAACCCCTGTGGGAGTAACATATCCATATTGAGACAGCTGATATAATATTTACTCAATTTCCATTTGCGAATCGAGTTACAAAATGGCCGCCAAAAATGTTGATTCAAATCAAAACAATCCGGAAGGCGGGGATAAAAACGTTTTTCCACAATCCCAGCCAATCGGTAAAGAACATACCGCACACTAATTTCATGGGCTTGTTTGGACCAATCAGAATCACATAAAGTGATATTTTAACATGTGGTAATATAAAAAAAATATGAAACTGCACATACAACAGGAAAACCAAACCTACTATGTGATAACATATAATAACACCCAATGACGTCAATAATAACGTCATGGCATAATGCAAAAAAAAGACGTAAAACAGCGGCATATTAATTTATTTTTCTGGTCTTTTCACTGCACAATGTTTTCTTTATGGTTCGGCTCTTCAGTTATTTTGTACTTCTGAAAGCGGGACATGTATAACGTGACGTTGTTTGGATTTGCAACAATCACACTGGATATAACATTGAAACGCTTCTGTGCCCTTTTCTTGTACAGTGAACTTTCTTTTGTGAAAACTTGAATTAGTCCGAAGTGCAATATATGAACCCCAAAATATAACACAAAATACACCCATTTTATATCCCATTTTGTGGAGGTTGGGTCATGGGCACCCGCAGCATGGGTCAAGGGTGGGTGGGTCACGTGACCCTCCTGAAATCATTATATATATATATATATATATATATATATATATATATATATATATATATATATATATATATATATATATATATATATATATATATATATATATCATGTAAATGAAGCTGAAAATATGTCACAAGATTCTGTTCAAAACGCTTGCTAAATGTTAGCTTTAGTTTCAGACTGATTCTTACACTAAATCTCCCGGCGATGCCTGACTGTCATACCCTGAAAATATTCTCCCCCCTTCCTGCACAAAGCCCTTACCTCCCCTGCAAAAAAATCATGCTAGTGCCCTTGGGTTTGGTTGAAAGCTATTTTAACGATTATTAAAATGTACAAAGTAATTGTTAAATAACCAGGATGACCAGTCAGGAAACGATTAGATTTTTTTTTTTAAAGTGAAAACGTGGAAAAATACAAAACTCTAAAGCATAGCCTAGATAAAAAAACCCCGGTATTTTGCCCCATGAAATCAACCGAATTTTACGTATGTTAACATTTCATGTAAAACATGAAAATCGTCGCCGAAAAATTTCATTTTAAAAATTTCATTTCAGATGATGATTCTTGTAGGATCCTCTAATTCTGAAACAGATAACCAGAATAGTAATCCATCTGTACACATGAGCCATATATCACAAGAAAGTGGCAGACGACGAGGTTCCGATTAAAAAGACAGCATTAATGCAATATTGCTTACTTTCGCACTCTCCCTCTTTCAACGGGCAATTTTTTGTTTTCTTAGGCTACAAAGTCAAACAGATGAAACTCACGTGATTTGTGTAGGCCACGTGAGCCTCTGTGAACTGCGCAGGACACCAACACTGTATCCGGTCTCCAACATATTGCTGCGTGCTGACTATCACCGTAAAAATTATAAGTATCACGACTGTGAAGTGATGGCTGAGTCGATCTATAGAGTCGTCATCTCGTCTTAACTTTATTCCTGCATAAGCACCGATGTTTCCGAGGACTTTGTCCAACCTGATGGAAAAAATGAATGATAGAGACTATTTTAACTGTATGATATGGAACAGCTTTCTAATTAAGACATGCATCAGTTTTACGACATTGATTGAATTTATGGCATTAATGCATTGTATATAAGTAGGACATTTCTTTTCATACGTTAATAACAGATATATTTCATTGTGTGATATCAGATACGTGATATTTTAACGAGCTATATAAGTTAAAAGATATCGTATTTGGTACCACAAAATAAAAGAAATTTTTTCTTTAACTTTTTACGGATCACTGCCATCTGACCTCTGTCTGCGTGTGTTCGAGTCTAGGATTCGGCAAATGTGGATACGTGAGAAAGCTTGCCAGTAGCTTCTCGTGGGTTGGTGGTTCTTTCCGGTGATTTCCCGGTTTCTTCCTCCACCATTAATACTGGCCGCCATGAATAGCCTATCGTGTGCTGAAAAATGGCGTTAAGCCCAACAAAAACAACAACAACCAAACCTGCTATGGAATAGAAGTTTAAAAGATTAAACTCTTTCTTTTGCACAACGCGTTCTCATACCCCTCCCTAACTTCATCGCAGTTTAATAGGCTTATCATATAAATACATGTTATTTAAGAAAGCGGTAGGATTGGTTTGACTAATCCGTCGCAGTAAATTACATTTTTTCCATTTTTTTAAAAATTGTTTGACCTTATCTGAAAACAATGCAAGTAGGATTCAGCAATGCACCGCATTGTCGTTGTTGTCAGCGAAGTAAGGGGAAGTAAGTTCAGAGACGCGAACATGGTGTCATTGTCACATATCTTTGTCAAAAATTACTTTCCATGTCTGAAATGTAATACAGGTACAAGGTTTGTGGGCATACATAATCGAGTGTCGCATGGCATGATGGGAATCTTATATTTTCAAATGTGAAAATATAGGGATCTATTTTTTCACACGTGTAAATATAGGAATGAAACAAACAGGAAAATTATTTCGCCAATAAGTCTCAATATTTTACATTTAAGTACATAATAAAGCATATTATTTACTATATAATCGCTTAAAATGTTAAAAACTAATAAACCGGTTAGGAAGGTTAAGCAGTTTGTTTGTTTGAATTAAATAGTAAAGGCTACAGTTTTTACGGCACATGAAAAGCTTTCGCAAGAAAAATGATGCAACAAATATGTTTGCACTGCGTCATGAAAACTAACACACATCTCATATTTAAATGAAAAATTACCATCAGCGCTCAGTCCCGGATTTACCATTTAGCTTATCTGTGCTTATCTGTGCTGCTTAAGCACAGGGCCCGTGTTGGCCAAGGAAGCCCATCTTCTTGGCAAAAAAAATACAATGCATTTTTCAAAAAGTCTGTGGCTATTTTAACTACTCCTAAATTTTCTGAGTATATATGCCTGACTACCTACGTAGGCCGACCGGGCATACCTTCTTCAGGGCCCAATAATGGACCTACAACTTAACAAACACAGTGCCTCATTTATCCTAAATCAGACACTGTCCGTGCTGTGTCAAGAACTTTTATGTTGTGGGTATGTACTACAGAAGCTACACAATGAACATGGATGCTGCATACTTTTCTTAGAACTTGCGCATAATATATTTACAAAATTTATGTGCGAAACGTTACTGGTAATAAGAAGCAAAAACGTTGATCTGTTGAGATTTTTTAGCAATCACCAGTGACACGAATTTGTCATAAAATAATAGCACGTTTAATGGTTTGTTTTGTGGGATTTAATATCATTTTTCAGCACATGATGAACTCAGCCAATATGCTTGGCGGAAGAAGAACCCAGTTAGAACTATCATCCAACGGGAATCTACTGGCAAGCTTTCTCACATACCCACGCTGGTCGAGCCGAGACTGGAACTCACGAAGACATAGATGAGATGTGTCGATGATTTGTAAATGTGTGTGATTCGATGACGTGGGGCCTAGAACGTTTAATGACGCGAGAGAAGGATAAATAGGATGCCAAATAGTGGACCAGAAGGTGTGAACCAACAGTGCAAAAACAATATTTATTTTCTAATATATTCTGGGCTTATTAAGTTATATAAAAGTGTCAGTTATCAAATCGGTATGGCAAGCTGTCTCGCATACCCATACTGGCCAAGCAGAGATTATAATGTCTCACATACGCATACTGGCTGAGCAGAGACTATAATGTCTCACATACCCTTACTGGTCAAGCAGATACTAGAATGTCTCACATACCCATACTGGCCAAAAAGAGACTAGAATGTCTCACATACCCATACTGGCCAAGCAGAGACTAGAATGTCTCACATACCCATACTGGCCAAGCAGAGACTAGAATGTCTTACATACCTATAGTGGCCAAGCAGAGACTAGAATGTCTTACATACCCATACTAGCCAAGCAGAGATTAGAATGTCTCACATACCAATACTGGCCAATCAGGGACTAGAATTTGTGTGGCCAGAGGTGAGACGCACTTGTGTTCAAATGCATACCAGGTACCTTAGACCACTTACCACCCGGGGCCTTGGACGACTTGCTCAGCCGAGAACCCGGTAGTAATATGAATAGGATATTAAATCTCCGATGAAATGGTTTGAAAACTAGAGGGAAAAAGGACAAAAAGAACTCTGCAAAGGGTTTGATTAAAAAACTCTTTAAACGTAGAGAGATGACAACTATCAAAATAGTACGCTGTTGGAAAAGACTCGGGTAAAAATCTAGAAAATCAAAAACTATCGTTCTAAGTCAGAAATTAAAAAGTCAAAGTTCACTGGGGAAAAAAATCCTTGTAAAATGCACGTCTAAATCATCTGGAAAGTAGATTTTGTACTGTCGTTTTTTTAAGAACTTATTTGTTCGACTATTAAATAATTATTTTAAAAGTTTTGAATCTTTTCTTGCAAGCTATTGATAGACAGGGATCCTTTCGTCTAACTTTTGCATAACAATGTGACATTTAGATATTGCTGACACACTTTTGCATACTACTAAGACAGATCAAGCTGTCACGTTTATATACTATTGAGACAGATCTAGCTGTCACAACTTTACATGCTATTGATACAGACAGATCATGCTACCATATATTTACATGCTGTTGATACAGACAGCTGTAGCTGTCACACATTTACATGCTATTGATACAGACATTTTTAGCTGTCACACATTTACGTACTATTGAGACAGACAGATCTAGCTGTCACACATTGACATGCTGTTGAGACAGATCTAGCTGTCACACATTTACATGTTATTGAGACAGTCAGATCTAGCTGTCATACGTTAACATTCTATTAAGACAGACAGATCTAGCTGTCACACATTTCATAAGCATTCTGTAATTATTTACTTGACTTAGATCTATTTATTTATGTAATGAAGTAAGCTATTTAGACTGTATGAATGTCTACTGTCTGTCTGTCTATCTGTATGTGTGCATGCATGCATGCATGTATGAATGTATGTATGTATGTATGTATGTATGTATGTATGTATGTATGTATGTATGTATGTATGTATGTATGTATGTATGTATGTATGTATGTATGTATGTATGTATGTATGTATGTATGTATGTATGTATGTATGTATGTATTTACAAACTGCTTAAAATACAGAGAGATAAAGCCTTACGAGTAAAACGAAACAATTACTAATATAGGAGAAAAGATAACAGTTAAAGATGTCAAAGATTGTTAAAAGTATATAAAATACAGTTATATAAAAGAAAGGTATATAAAATAAGATTTTCTTAATTGACACATCAAAATAATTTTCTAAATGAGTTGACGTCAATATATACAGATAAGACAGTATGGAATATCATGGCAATTGCTTTTGCCCGTCATAACATATTTACTGTTTAAATTGATATTAAAACACACAAACACAACAGTTAAATATACGGTGCAAAATAGCATTGAAAATATGACGTTAATATATAGTTACGCATGTTTATTTTCCCACTGAGGATCGACGTTTGTGAAAAAAACCAATAATAGGCACTTCATTTTTTAAAATTTAACTTAAGTATTAAACCAAAGAGTGAGTAACATATTATTTAAATACAACCAATTTCACTATCATGTGTATTGTCCAGACGAAAAAAGTACCATTTTATGCAAAAACCTAATGTAGTAATGCCTAGATTATAGTGGGATATATTATTATTCTCAAGATGTTGTCAACCATCAGGCATCCATTGGACGCAAATATGTATACTTTTAAAATAGCTCATGTATCTTGATCCAACCCCACCCCAACACTTCGAAAAGTCGACGCTTTGGATGCCCAAATTAAGGATTCGAGTTCTTGGTAGTTTCGAGTTTTCCATGGTTGGAGATCTTAGAAAGTGTTGCACATAAAATGGAAGAGACATTTGAGCTCTTTTGAGCAATCTCGTATTTGATGTCCGAGTTATCTAGGTCGTACTGTGATGAGTGACCTTGTTTACAACCACTGCATGTTTTATCTGTCAGTTATATATGTTGCAATTGCAGGGTTCTTGAAACGTCAAGACAACTTTTAGCTTCCACTTATTTCAGATATATTGCAATTATTTACTATTTTATGTGTCAAAGTGTTATGGAATAGTTTCAACATCTGGGTATTTCATGTTATAATGTTAGAGAATAGTTTCCACATCTGGATAGTTTGTGTTACAATATTATAGAACAGTTTCCGTATCCGGGTATTTTGTGATCAGTCATTCGGCTGATTTAAAACTCTGTTTTTATCGTTGTGAAATAGAGAGAATGCTCTGCCCACTACTTAGCTTATCCTTTTCTTCAAAATTGCGTTTTGTTTCTGTAATTGAAAAAATAACTGATTGAAAAAGAACTTTATGTATAAGTTATAAATTAAAAAAAAATACTGGAGAAGATAACGAAATTAAAAGATGTGAAATTGTACATACTATATTCCACACGCTCTATGAGCGATCCTCCGTCACGTGACCAGAAAAAAAAAGTAATCAGATGTTGACTGGTCACAGCGTCATTAGTATTTTCTGCGATGTGGTAGTTGATTGACATTTATCGCTAGGCCAAGAGTTTATTTATCACGTTAAGAGTAGAATATTGCCAGCAAAAATCTTTTAAATAGTCTGAAAACATGTTTTTAAAAGCATGGAAACAAATCAACCCATAAAAAATCGAACCAGATTCATAATAAAAATGGTTGTAACTGTCGTTCAAATTATTAGATTATATGACGAAAGAAGTCGCGTTTTTCAATGCCTTGAAAGTGGAAACAATACACAAAGGCGCATTTACGTCAATACTAAACTGTGATACCATGTGGATAGTTTACTGTTATATAAGCCGAAGCGTCATGTAAATCAGTGGGTCAAAAGATCTGAACACTTGATGGCAAAGACTGACACATGTCATAAACAGCAGGATAATATTAATCAAACTGAAACACATAATACGCAATTGTACAGAAGACGTACAGCATTTTATTTTGCCTCAACATTTTCTGATTAATCAAATATTGACATTGTGCACGTTTCGCGTATCCCTGATGATTACCTGAGTTATCAATGCTTATCAATCAGACCATCAGGAGAAATAATTGTGTATTGATTATTGAAATTATCTAACAGCGTAGGTGTGATTAAATTGGAATGGAATTGTTGTTTTCTTTGGGTTGGTAGGATGGGCTGGAGTTGAGTTGTGGCTGGGTTGGTTGAGTTGGGTTGGGGTTGGGTGGTTGTATCAATGATAACGCCTGGCAGATCTACTGTATTCAGAGTGAATTGAAATCTGCCATGTCTGGTATTAGACGTCAGCTCTCTAGACGTAACAGTTATAGAAGCTGATTCTTTAGACAGAGCGAACAATTTTTGTTTGTTTTTACTTTTACTGTGGCTGCGACATTTGATTCAAGCAGTCAGTTCTCTAAACCTCTAGACTATTGATGTTGACAGTTTATACAGAGGGAAACATGTTTTATGTAGCTGTAAATACTACACAGATTATGTGCATTTTCTTTCCTAATTCACTCATCAAAATTTTGACAAAAACTTTCGCTAATCCACACATGAATATCGTATATCCCTAACCTCTCAAGAGATTGGTTTTGATTGGTTAGTTGATTTTATCAGCACTTTCATTGGCTATATCATACCGCGGTAATATGATCTAACTACTTTCTTAAGGACACGCCAAAATAGTTTACTAGGATTTCCTGTGCTGTTACAAAACCCTAGATATTTGCGTTACAAGTCCTACGATGAACCAACATAGCTACCTTAGTTCCCTCTATCAAGGGGAATAATAACGTATTTTGCCATAGCAATACGATTAAATGAATAAGCATGACGTTATACGAAACCACTTCCATGGTATTCCAAATGATTAATTAATGTTTTGGTTTTGTAAATAATAGGTCATTATATCAGTACTAGTTCTATAGCAGTAATATTTATTAAAAAAGGATCATTTCAAAGAGAAATTACAAAAAGACTCCATCCTCAACTTCTATAAGTGTAGTATCCAACTATTTACATATTCTACAATTCCTTGCAATGTCAATATATATATATATATATATATATATATATATATATATATATATATATATATATATATATATATATATATATATATATATATATATATATATATATATCCTGAAAGAAGATTATGAACTAAAATTTCAATCCAACCTAAGAGAAATTTACACTTGGGATAAATAAATTTATTTAAACAAAGACATAGCATAAGATTTAAACCTGAAAAAAATCACCACATCTGGATTCTACCGTAACGAAAATAACTAGTTATGCTGTAATTAGTTTGTTTCCTAATAAATAGTTATTATATACCCACTCACGTCCAAATAGTCACATGCAAAATAAGCATACACACAAAATGTACCCACACAAAAATTCACAAACAAAATGTGCCCACTCAGACAAAATGAATTCTGAAACGACAAAAGTCATACTGTATTCCTGCGTCGATTCTGGTAGCAACAATAGTGGTGTATTTACATTAAAAACATTTGTCATGTTATGCAATAACTGCACTGGTAGACGGACTCGAATATAATGCAACGAGTAGGTCACAGCTGTTAATATTGGCTGATATTCTTGAGTTTAATGTAATATAAACCAGGAGGTCAAAACCGAAATACTTCGTGGTGAAGTTTGAGAATTGCCATCTTAAAATAATCTATAATTAAAAAAATAACAACAACTTAGGGTATGTGAAATTTGAAGTTACGTCATTATTTAAAGGTTTTTTTTAATGTCAGTGATTATTTATTTGAAAATGGGGAACCGGTGTTGTGAAGAAATTTCTCAACCCGAGTAATTTGCATATACTAGACTGTATTCACGTGAGTTTATAGTAGGACTAGTTTTGTAAAGTGGGTCCTGAAATATTTTAATTTGAACAGTTCTGCTGATATTCTCACAATCAAAAGTTTAGTAATCTGAAATAGAAAACATCTTGTGCACTAATTGTTTATGTCCTTTTTCTGATAGTACGTGATATAAAATACCGATCTACGTCTTACTAATGAGTACTTAATCTAAGTCAAACTCATTTAGTGTAACATTATTTTGTTACCTCGTTTTGAGGTAAATTTATACTACCAGGTGTTTTATCCCTAGCGGCGTTTAACAATATATAACAAGTTTGAACAGTGGATCTATCTATCTATCTATCTATCTATCTATCTATCTATCTATCTATCTATCTATCTATCTATCTATCTATCTATTTATCTATCTATCTATCTATCTATCTATCTATCTATCTATCTATCTATCTATCTATCTATCTATCTATCTATCTATATATATATATATATATATATATATATATATATATATATATATATATATATATATATATATATATATATATATACAAACACCACACACACAAGCACACACACACACGCACATATACATACACAGATTTATCGGCATTCTGCGACGGTATATATGGGTAGATATGTAACTGGATCAACGTGCAAGTGAGCGTATACGGTAAATCTCATCCACGGGTGGTGGTGATTTTTATATGAAATGTAAACAATTACCAGCAGGAGAATATTGCTTATTTGAACAACGAGATTATTGAACAATATAGGGGTGGTAAAGTTGAACGCCGTTCATACAGTTCTTGATAATATCGTAAAACGTTATTTTCACGAGTATGGCTCTATATTGAAGATTATAGTTATTTGAGCTATTTTTTTCTGAAAGTTATATCAATACAGTGTCAAAATAATTTTGTTTGAAAAATTGGATTACATAGCAATTATCTAACACCATATGTGCGATACACGATGCATTATCTTTTTTACGAGAATTATATAACAAGTCCATTTACTAAACAATCGATTTAGGATTGAAAGCAGTGATAATGATTGTAGTTTACATTTTATTAAGTGTTTACACAAACAGCACACAAATATAATTTATTAATCAATGTGGTAAACGTTAACATCCGTGGATGGGAATTATGTTTATGTGGCGTATTGAAACACCGCATGTATTGGCAAAGAAAAGTGTTGTATCGACTAACATAAATGTAAAAACGAAATTGAATGTTTGAATGCATGATTGATATTATACAAAAACTAATTTGTCAAAAGTTGAGGCCCTATATTAAACATACAGTTTCAAATTTAAGGATTAATGACAACGATGATTTTACCAATTTTAAAAGTATTCTTTGACTTACTCTTGTGCACTTTATCCACATTTGTTTTGCAAAAATAAAACGTTGTGTAAATGTTTACTTTATACTTTAATAGTTCGTAGCTAAGGGTTTTGGAAAATTTACTATAAGGAAGTTAATAACACACGGACAGGATGTGAATGGCTACCATCGGAACTCATCCTGTGATGTCATGTGTTATGACTGATTTTTTTAACGCAGTTTTAACAATTTTTCAGTCATATCACTACGATGTCTGCAGTGTGGCAGTTTATAGTGATGTGAAGCACGGGCATCCTGCCGCAGACATCTAGCATGATGTCCCACCCAGTCACATTATACTGATACCAGGCCGACCAGTCCTAACACTAACCTTTGAATGCTGATCGTCAAGCGAGGCAGATGTTAGTAATTTTTGTAAGTCTTTGGTATGACTCAACGGAGGATCGAACCCACGACCTTCCGCATGCGATGCGGATGCTCTAACCACTAGGCCACCTTTGATGATGTGCTTTAAACAATAGTGCTGACTCTAACCGTCGCACCAATTATCCCATAAAAATCACCTGGTTAATATTAACAGACTCGCAGATCTGTGTCATTGGCTGTTCCCTACGTACGAAGAACCTTTAATATTAGATGCATATAAAAATGAATATATGTAAAAATTTTAATTTGTGATTTAAAACTTGCAAAATGAACATAGCCGATAAATTAACATATAACCACTGTGACACGTATTAATCCAGTACATTTATGACACTTGCATAAAATAAACGGTAGAAACCAGTCTACGTTTGAAATGACTTCTTCAACCACCTTATTGAATCAGAGGTCAGTCAACCATATCTGGTACCTACTTACTAAGGGCTATTACCCCGTGTTCTCGCGTACATGTCAAGCATAGGTGCAAACAATGTAGACCGTAATATATCTCAACGTATCCGTTGGTAAAATCAGCTTAGACACAGCATGAGTGCTTGCATCACGTTACATCACACAGCTGAGGTCTGTTTCTATAACAAGTATAAATTATATGGAGCAACAATCTGAATTTTTTTTTAAAAAATCAATATCTGGAGATGACCTTGTCAACCTCCAAGTGATAATTCTGCAAAATTTCATTTTCTTGGTGCTTTATAAATAAATTTCATTTGCAGATAAGCGCGAGCAGACTTAGAGAAAATTTACAAAAGATTTATTTTTAATTTCTCAGATGCAACGATGCCATAACGATAACCTGCAATAACCAGTCTTTAATTTTTTTAAAGCATGTTCAATCATTATTTATTAGACGGGTTCAAAAGGGTAAGTTATGCAATATTTTTGCCAATCCTTGAAGAGACTATACACACCACATTATTCATCTCGTAGGACCTCATTTTCCGTCTTTATATTTATTTTTTTTCATAATCTTCTGGCTATTTCTTTGTATTTTGATTTTTATTTTAAAAGCGATATTTTTTTGGTCTGCGCTATAAAGCTTGGACTGATCTGACGTGCCGTTTAAACCCAACACACACACACACACACACACACACACACACACACACACACACACACACGAGTAACCGTAAACGTTTTGGCTATTTCAGTACCCCTGAATGGTATGAATTCTGACCGAGTCATTTATTAGCTATATAAGATATCGATCTTGATTACATAATTTAGATGAAATAAAGACACCGGTATCTCGTTATCTAATTGGATTTAATAAGTACCACGGTGGCTAAAAGACTCTGGGGGTCTTTTTGTTTTTTGTTGTTTTTTTTTTTTAAATCGATATAGCTATCTCTGATGAAGAGATAAGTCTATATACCTGATTATTGGACATCATCTTGCATATAGTTTTTGATCTTGTGGTCACTGTCCTCATTCAGGTTTGATACTTTGTACACGCGATTAGAATAGTCGAGTCATGTAGCGATACAAAAACACCTAATTTCCTTATCTTCAGGATCAAAGTTTTTCCTAATTACCTAATTAATTACCTTTGGTAATTTTTTTTACCTGTAAAGAGTTCCTCAAAATTTAGTGATAACTAATTGAACAGGGTTACGTATGCAACGTAAAAATGTACACCAAATCTGGTACAAATTTTTGCAGGTGCTATGTATTATATTATATTATATTAATTATATTACATCACATCACATCACATAATATCATATTATATCATATTACATTATATTACATTACATTACATTATATTATATTATATTATATTATATTATATTATATTATATTATATTATATTATATTATATTATATTATATTATATTATATTATATTATATTATATTATATTATATTATATTATATTATATTATATTATACATACATGCATGCACACATTAAAAAGCCCCGAGTGGCCGACTGGAATAAAGTTTTGTCAGTTACGGATTACTGTCATCTCACCTCTGTCTGCGGGGTTCGAGTCTAGGATTCGGCGAATGTGGGTCTGTGAGAAATCTTGCCAGTAGCTTCTCGTGGGTAGGTGGTTCTTTCCTGTGATTTCCCGGTTTCTTCCTCCACCATTAATACTGGCCGCAATGTATAGCCTATCGTGTGCTGAAAAATGGCGTTAAGCCCCACAACAACAACATCATTAAGTTTTATTGCTTCCTATCTCTGTATGAAAATGTGTAATGCGCTGATCTGGCCACGTTACTGTACTTAATTGTCGTGAACAAATTCGTGTTTTCTTTGTTTTTCTAATGGGTTCAGTATTTTACACTGTATGGTTTTTAAGAAAATACGGTATCAATAATTTTTGATAATTTCTTTGTATGTTTCTTTGACAAAATAAAAGACTTTTCCGCTAAAGCAATGATTGTTCGCTACCCAGTTTAATCGCAAACTTGGTGTTTTCCTGCCTTGCATTTGAAGAGGCTTGTCGGTTGCCTATGTGGGTTTTACTATGTATCACATTCAGAATAAAATACGCATAATTTCAACATCTATGGCAAAACATTAATTAAATTTCACTACATATATTAACGCCATCTGTAAATTTTCACGATTTTTAAAGGGAGAAAACTCGTTGTTTCGAAGATAAGTATCGTACTGTACATAGGGGGCGAAGCAGTATCCTAAAATACCGACAGGTCAGTTAGTGTTATGTTGTGTAGCATTGAAGCAAAGGGCTATTATCATATTGTCTTCTATCGTAATTCAAGTTAAACTAAAGTTAGTCAAATATGTGTTTAGTTAAAATCTATGTGTTTAGTTAAAATCTATCAACTCCCATATGAAGAATGGAGAATCGAATTAGTTTAAGATGAACTGACAATTGTCTCTTGACCTATATATTGCCAATTAACCTATATATTGTCCCTTGACCTATATTTATTGAATCACTCTAGAGAAATATTAAATCTTACACGATTTACTGCAGGGAGCAGAGGTGGATCAGTGGTTAGCTTGCCAGTCTAGCTACTGATAGGATCCGAGTTAAAACCCTACTATTTTATTATCCCAGGCCAGCTGATAGGTCCTTGGGCAAGGTGATTTACTCCGAATGCCTTGGCACTCAATGAACTTCATGTATTGTTATGCGGCAAAACACCAAACAAAACTGAACCAGGTACGGTCTATCGCCCTTTATAAGAGGATATCCTTTAGGGGCATCTAGAAACACTATTTACAACCTAAAACTCAATAATATAGGAAACTGGGATTTCAAGGCAATCTGAATTTCTGATTTACCATTGTAGGAAATTTGGTCTTTTTCATAGATACCTATATCTCTTTAGTTCGAAAGACCGTGCACATTAGGTGAAAAAGACATCCAGTTTTTTGTAACTTTGAATGATGCCCTCTTGCTTTCAATTATTCGTGAAAACGGACACTATCGATACAGATTTCTCGTCAGACAGGCCTATGGAAACACTAACATTTGAAGAACGAAATGTTACTGGCTTTTTTTTATAATACAATACAATATCAATCACAATAATCCATCTCACCACTCCCTTGGCCTTGTGGTTAGAGCGTTCGCCTCGAATGGGAGAGGTCGCTTGTTAAAACCCAGGACAAGTCATACCAAAGATTTATAAAAATGGTACTAACAAGTATGTCGCTTGGCCTAAGCATTAGGGGGCAGGTGTTAGGACTGGTCGGCCTGGTGTCAGGATAATGTGACTGGGTGGGGCATTGTGTTTCATGTCTGCGGCTAGACATCACTATAAACTGCCACACTGCAGACATCGTAGCAATATGACTGAAAATATTTTAAAGCTACGTTTAAAATCCAAATTACACACACACACACGCACACACACATACACATACACATACACACACACTCCAATTCATTTGTAAATCATTAGTTTATCCTATACTAGAGGTATTTGAACACTTCTGAATATTCTTTTCTTGTGAACCTTTTACAAAATTTCATGCCGATACACAAAATTATTTTCAATCAAATGACCTTCAGTTGAGCACACAGAAGTCGTGATATGCAGATATGAGTGTGTGATATAACATTGACAGATGACAGTGACGTAAAAATGTCGGAGAAGAAGACACAATTCCGCTACTAAGCGATAGAGTATACTTTCAAATCCGGGAACTCTTACTGCAATTTCTGACACATATCAAAGCTGACTTTGTAATTCTCTATAATGTACTATAATTTTGAGGTGCTTTAATCGACCTAGTGATGGTCGCGAATCCATGGAATATTACACGCGTTCTGAAAGACTAATGTCTGCAATTGGTCATCGAGAAGCGACTGCTATAAAGTGCGCAATGGATGAAGACGCATGACACACAATATATATATATATATATATATATATATATATATATATATATATATATATATATATATATATATATATATATATATATATATATATATATATATATATATATATATATATTGCAGAATCGTTTGAATAGATCCAGCATTTGTTGATTGCTGATCAAACTGGATGGAATTGAACTCGCCTATTCGCTCTATATGAAAAGAGTTACCAGAAACGTTTGAATGAAATTGTCACAGGTGATGAAACATGTATTTTTTGTGAACTCGACTCTTGAGAAGCTAAGAAAGTTTGGATCAGAGAAACAAGCAGACGACACACATCGTGCTATTTAATCCGGTTAGTCAAGAGTGTTTTATACGCAATACAATTCAATGAAAAAGACGCTGTAGTCCTTAGAATATACAAGTGGATAAGTGTGAGTGTGTGTGAGTGTGTGTGTGTGTGTGTGTGTGTGTGTGTGTGTGTGAGAGAGAGAGAGAGAGAGAGAGAGAGAGAGAGAGAGAGAGAGAGAGAGAGAGAGAGAGAGAGAGAGAGAGAGAGAGAGAGAGATTGCACGTTTAAACAGATACATCTACGAAATATATAGGTAAAATCTGAGTGAGCAATACATTTTAAGGTAATGGGCAATATCGGTCTACAAAATGAGAATAACAGAGAAAACGCTAAATGACACATTTACATTAATTAAAGGCCTGCGCACAAATGATATGAAACTTTGGAGAAAAAAGTATTTTTTTTTAAAAAAAACTTTTGTGATCGGAAGATATCATAGCTGTCATGATGAAAAATCTGAAGAAGAAAAGGGTTGTAACGCTTTCTGAAATAGAAGAAAGACAATTTTGCAAAACATAACAAAAATACACCACCCGCCATCTTCGCTACTTAGACAAAACCTACAGCAAATGGAACCAAGATGTCTCAAATGATTCCAATGATTTTCCGGATTCGAGCTTGAGAGCACGAGGAAGCGCAACTGCATATCTGTAGTCGATAAGGGAATTTAAAAATGATATAGCTAAAAAACGTGAAAGAAAAGAAAACAACACTAAAACGCATGTGAATTTGGGAAAATAGATATAGATTTGTTAAAACTTCCTAAACTTTGGAAGACGTTCTTTATATTGTGGACCAATGGGATACGCTGAAAGAAGCAGAGATAACGCCTTCATATATATATATATATATATATATATATATATATATATATATATATATATATATATATATATATATATATATATCTGTGTGTGTGTATGTGTGTGTGTGTGTGTGTGTGAGAGAGAGAGAGAGATCATTCCATGTCCGTGTGTTTAATTAGTAATTTTAGATTCATAAACACGCATACAAATATTATCTACATAACTAGCATGCATATACATAAAATTCATATACATAACACTTCTGGACATATATAAATTGATCCGGAAGTGTGTGTGTGTGTGTGTGTGTGTGTGTGTGTGTGACCACTTCTTACACTTAATTTTCATACGACTTTACTATAAAAACTGTAGGAATTGTCAGAAGGCGAATGCAATGAAAGCAGAAGCTTTGAATGACAGTGCTTAAATGAAAGACCACCTGTGTAAATCTAAAAAAACGTTAAACACACAATGACATTAAAGACCACATGTGTAAATTTGAATGGAACACTACACGTAATCAGATTATTCTGATTTGAAATAGAGTAGTAAAAGTTGTTTCATTTTTACAAGCACCTATCCGAAATTCAAAGCGTCAATATTAAATCACAGATCGACGACATATTGCGATTAGAACCAAAAAAAGAGAGCAACAAGTGCTACGATTGGTCGAATGCTTTATTTCAACCAGTAGGATTTTGTTTAAGCTCAGTTTGCTTGCTGTGTTGCATTGTATCTTGACGTACAAAATAAACACGAAAATGCAATAATAGGTAACCTGTACAAGCAAGATATCAACTATAAAATATCGCATACACAAGACATGATACGCAAATCGGATAACCAGAGAAAATTTATACGAATTGTAACTGATTGTTTCGCTTCTAACAATTTCGGCTGACCCGAGCCAAAAATCACTGGCCACTGGCATATGCGGTTAAATAGATCAGTGCAGACAGATTTATCACGTCACCAAGTTGTATATACATAGAAGATGATCAATTGATTGTTGATATGCATTGTCGCCATTCAAGACCTCACGAAACGTAATGATCCCGTCAATAAAAAAATTATAAAGCATTGAAGAGGTACGATTTTAATGTCCTCTTATATGTTTGCCATTTTGGAACGGGTTGCTTGTAATGCTCCATTTATTCTTCCTTGCTGAAAATTAAAACTTCTTGTACATGTGTATCATTACTTGTTTACTGAGACCGATGTTACAAGGAAGAGCTGTTAACCATCAATATGCCATGAATGAAATTTATGCAAAAAAAATTAATCTTTGGGGAATTGTGTGTGTTTGAGAGAGAGAGAGAGAGAGAGAGAGAGAGAGAGAGAGAGAGAGAGAGAGAGAGAGAGAGAGAGAGAGAGAGAGAGAGAGAGAGAGAGAGAGAGAGAGAGAGAGAGAGAGAGAGGTTACATTTTCATATTTTTAATATACAGTACTGAGTTTCTCATTCATTTGCGGGGACTCAATGTTTGAAATTATTCTAGTCATGTATGAAATTACGGTTGTTGTCTCTGTTCTCTATCTATTAATCAGGTAAATGACAAAAAATAGAAAAGTACAATTTCTCGTGCATTTTTGTTCAATTATTTTTTTTTTTAAAAAAAAGAATCAGTTCTCGTATGCAGCAAATTTTAATATTCTCAGTGTTAAGTGCGTGCTGGACTTGCAGATATTTTTTCTTAAAATCTTTTTGGTCACATGGGTTAATATACAATGTTCGTGAGTGAAAGAGTTAACTTGGTTCGCATTTGCAGCGATAGCTCAGCTAGTAGAGCGTCAGACTCGTTATCCAACGTTCGCGGGTTCGATACCCCATCCCCGTGTAAGTTTGGGTCTGCTGCCAAGTTGCGTCATTGAGTATTGCACATAACTCATTGTATTCTTCGGCAATATATAGTCAATAATATGGTAAAACTCCGAATCAACATATTTAAGAACAAAAGCTAAAGCTAAACTTAGTATTGTACCATTATCTATTCAACAGTAATGATAAAATGAAGCGGATCAAAGAATAACGGCTGATTTCTTTGTAGTAATATACTTAATCACAGTACTTACCAATCAAATATTGTTGTAGCTCCAGCAGTCTCAACGCAAAGACCATTTCCCATGTCCGAGGGAATTGAAAGTTTTTAAAATCTAAACAATTCACTTAAGTGTGTTGAAGCTGACACCCACATTAATTTTGAAATACGTAATTATGTAGCTTCGACAGTCGTACCCAATATTCTATTTTAAGTCACGAAATGTGATCAAAGCAATCGAGTACGGCCACAGGTAATACATATCATAGCTAGTGCACCATTAAGCAGTTTGAACAAAATATAATGTAGACATTGTATTGTTATTGTTTTTATTCAGATCTATAAGGCCGATAAAGGCTGCTGTATATATCTATAGATATTGAGCAAGTCACCCGTGAAATATGCATATGTATGTACCCGTATGTTAGATTCCACATTTAAAATCAAACCTTGAAAGATTCATAAAACCACAAATCTGATCCCAGATCACGCTGAATATTATTTGCTCATTCAGTCTGTACAATGTATTACGTACCGTTTTAGGCTTCTAGTCACACTGGTATGTGAAAGTGTAGATAAAGCAGTGAAAGTTATACTGCAGTCATCCGTTTTTGAATGGAAGATTCATTATACCGATTTCAAATATATAAATCGGCGTCTTCTACATACATGCCAAAATACATGGAATAAAAACTCCATAGACATATCTGAAGATTAAAACCCATCTTTTAAGATGATATTCTTCATCTAGAATAAATTTCAGAGCCGATCGCTTATAGGACAGACGAACGACGAACATCCATACCTCTTGAAGTTTGAACTTCGATCATTGTGGATATCCTGTCAAAGTCTGTTGACATTGGAAAAAATTCTTGAAATGGCTTCCAACCTTTGAGACAGATATTTTTGTTTTCTTACATATTTTAGGTGACCTCAATAAAAGAACTTTGTGATAATGTATAACCATAGAAAATCTTGGCATCCTGGCCGTATATTTTAGGGATTTTTACAGCTGGTACCGTTGTCTCGTATATTTGAGAAATGTAACATCTTTGCCTTTTGTATTTTAGAAATTTGTAACATCTTTGTCTTTTATTTTTGTTGCACTTCATGTTTGCCTTTATTTGATTAGGTTTCTCTTTTAGTGCTTCATGTTTACGTTTATCTCTTTGGGCTTCTCTTGTAGTGCCTCACGTTTAACTTTATTTTAATGGATTTATCTTCCTAAAGTTTTCATTGTGTTTGAAATTCTCTCTCTCTCTCTCTCTCTCTCTCTCTCTCTCTCTCTCTCTCTCTCTCTCTCTCTCTCTCTCTCTCTCTCTCTCTCTCTCTCTCTCTCTCTATATATATATATATATATATATATATATATATATATATATATATATATATATATATATATATATAATTTTATGTTTAATTGGCCATGCATCTATTATTGTGATGAGCCGCTGAGACCTAATGTATACATAGATAAACAAATACGTACATACATACTAACATCAAACCGTGTACATCAATAATGTTGGCGTATTCACTTCACATTTCTGTCTGCAAAAGGTAAAAATATTCGGTTTGCTCAGATCTTATCCCGAGTCCAATGAAGCAAAGTATTTATTTGAACTGATCAGTGCATGCTCATTCTTTCGATGTTATGAAAGTTTACTCTTATTGGAATATTTATTATACTGTATCATGCTAGTAAATCTGTTCCCATGTATTTAGGATTTTAATATTTACATATATTTACATATTGAATTTGGCATACAAATTGAAAAAAAAAGCAATCGTGGAAACCAGACGACAGGGGTTGACCGAAATGGATAGGTTTAACTGTTTATATAATAGCTTTGTAATTAGATCTAACTAAAGACATTTAAAAACCCCCACTTAAATGTTGTTTTCTTCTGAGGATTAAATCAGCCGGATAGAATTTTTTTGAGGACATTACACGTGTCCATTTCCGGAAACTGTTACGTCACATCATCACATATGGCTGTCAGACATAATTTCAATCATCACCTCTACGTTGGGTGTGCTTTGCCCGATCAATATCAACCTATTTCCAACATCGCCCCAACGTGTCTAAATCACTTTGGTTCAACGTCATTCTGGCATTTGAGCTAAGGTATCGGTCAATCTTGACTCCAGGGATCATCATTCTGTGTCAAAATCACTCTGGTCCAACGTCATTTTGGCCAGTGAACTAAGTTATCGGTCAATCTTTGCTCCATGAATCATCATACTGGATGTACTTTGGTTCAATAATGCGCACCATTTGGCCAATGCTGACCCAACACGTTAGCCCAATTGAGGGGCAATAAGCAAAGTGATATTGGGTTGACATTATTTAGTCACGTTCGCCGACGATGGACATATAGATATAGTTCCCAAGTTTCCTTTTGCACAGTGTTGCATGTATTGAAATCTAACTTTATTTGCAAATAAAATGAAAGCTTAATTTTGGGATATGGAAAACAGTGAAACCTTGAGAAAAAAAAATTTAAAACGAACATTTATCATAACCCAGCATTATCTAGAACTGAGCCGAAAACAAAAAGGCGATAAACCGAGTTTGTCTTTCTGTGCGCAATTCGTTTAACGCCATTAAAACCACCTACTGTTGTAAGGGCGACTATATAGATGCGTAAGCCTTGTGTGTTTCCGTGTTAGGTCTACGTTAACATAATGCTATTGTTTTAGAGAGAAGAACACTGTTTATTTGAGGAACTAAGCCGGTTCATTTGTGTCACGATCGATTCTTGTCTCCTTTTCAAACTTGTGTGAGCATCAACAATTTCTAACAACAGACATTCAACAGCAAAAAAGGAACCGATATGCAAAAGTAACTTATATAATGTGTCTTCATGGACATTTTGACTGTAGAACAATTTAAAGGCCGACTTTTGGTGCAAATGACTTAGCAATGGTCAAAGAGTTAAAGAATTCCTCAAAGAAGGAAAGCAATTCCTAGTAGTTTTGGAACTTTAAACAAGAAAATCAGAGTATGCTGGTGACCGTCAATTCCTTTTGTATTCATATCATCCTTACCTGAACCACGACTGCTGAACAATGAGTCATTGCCAGGCATGC
This sequence comes from Potamilus streckersoni, assembly GCA_016746295.1. Lineage (NCBI taxonomy): Eukaryota > Metazoa > Mollusca > Bivalvia > Unionida > Unionidae > Potamilus > Potamilus streckersoni. The sequence goes on from JAEAOA010000405.1 coordinate 895,255, forward strand.
GCAACCTGCATTTCTGACCGTAATAGCTGGCATGGTTTATGATCCAGTCCCAGCGATTGTAGCCATTGCAATACGGTTTATCCTGAATACTCCAAAACCTATACCTTTAGAAATACATTGTTATTATATTAAGAGGCTTGGGATACTGGAAATCATGAATCATTTCCTGAATTTATTTCAACCATATCTGTCTTATGGGAGGATGGTTCAGTGACCCCATGTAGAAACTCAACTGCGTCATAGGTTGTGCCATATTTGCTATCGAAACGCATTGGTTGATATCTGCAATATTCGTGCAAAAGCGCCTGCTCTTGTCTACTCTTTTTACAAAGGAATTCACAAACAGAACCTTAAAGCCAAAAACTCTATCACTGTTATTGTTAACCTTCATCAATATATTTACATCACTTTTTGTAAACTTGCAACACATGAGTCATAACTAGAAATAAGGTTGACCTCGAGGTCAAAGGATCTGTGCAGGCATTGATTTGTTACGTACGTCAATGGAAGTAATGTTGTGAAAACCATCAATACAATAGCGCATGACTGACAACATCTCATTTGTTTAGCTGTCGTGGTTCTGGTAAGGATTAAGGTGGAATTCGATAGTTTCGTATTTTGTAATGGGTTAGAATTTTAAAGAAAAGGAATTCTCCCGTGTTTTATCACTAATCATTCTGGCTATTTAAAAAAGACCTTGTGTAACTTAGGTATTCTTGTGAAAACCATCAATACAATAGCGCATGACTGACAACATCTCATTTGTTTAGCTGTCGTGGTTCTGGTAAGGATTAAGGTGGAATTCGATAGTTTCGTATTTTGTATGGGGTTAGAATTTTTAAGAAAAGGAATTCTCCCGTGTTTTATCACTAATCATACTGGCTATTTAAAAAAGATCTTGTGTAACTTAGGTATTCTTCAAAGAGTCATTTAATTCCCTTTATTTTGATGTATGATTGATGGGTGTAATATGGATTATAGAGTATACAGCTTGGCCTTACTCCAGATGTGCACCTTTAAAAAAAAGTGCTGGCTCTACTTGCTCATTTTCACTTCCTGAACGTCAGAGGTAAATTGTAAAAAAAGAGCCGATAACTTTTTTTTTACATTTTATGTATTTGGTAATGCATTCATTGTACTTTTAGAAGCCGGTATTGTTTAGTCTGGTAAAATTCCTTTTCCCTATTTTAATAGTTGCTAAGAAGAGTGTAATTTAGACAAATTCAGACTGTTTTTTGTAGCACTAGGGAACAGCCATTGTAGTTAGCAGTGTGCTAAGATTTACAATTTCCACAAGTACACTATCTAAAGAAACGTCAGCCACATTACATCAAAGTAGCATAGAGGTATGCCAACATTCTCTCGACTGTGCATGTTTCAAATGCAAACTTCACCTTACCTACATCACTCTCTCAAAAGTACATAACAATTGGTGAGCGTCCCTAAATGAATACAAAAGGAAGTGGCGGTCACGCTATTACTTGATTTTTTCAGCTTAATGTTTTTTATGTAAGTTATTTTTGTATAACGATTAAATTTTTGGTTTTGATTACCAGTAGTTAGAAATACTGTGAAGCCAAATACAGATTTAAAAAGACACGAATCGATCGTGTCAAAAATGAACCTACACAATTCCTCAAATTAACCGTGTTCTTTTCAACCAAAACAGTAGTGTTTAGTGGCCCTTGTAACAGCATTTTTTAGGGCATTTATTCGAATTGCGCACAGATTAACAAGCTCAGTTTGTTCCCTTTTTTGGATGGGAAGGGGTCAGTTCCAGATAAAGCATGAATAGGATAAATGTTCATATTTCGATTATTTAATTTTTTTTCTTCTCATTTTCACGGCTTTCTTGTGTCCCACATACCCTAAACAAACTATCATTTTAATTGTAAATAATGTTAGATATGAGTTTATATAACTTAATCCTGTGAATTACGGTGAAGCGTTCAAAAACAAAGCAGCCTGTTATTTCATTTCCATGTTTTCTAATGTTTTGTATCCTTTATTGCTTTATCTGATTTATCACACAGATTACATATGGTGAGTAAATTCACATCAGGTCATAACATTTGTAGGTCACACTGTGATATAAATTGCAAGACCGCCATTTAATAACAAAGAATATTAACTGCAAGAAGTATAAAACATATACTATGTATAATATAACTTATCTAATAAAATTTGTATGTAACGGGCGTTCATGTACATACGAGATAATCTTCGTATCTTAAGTTAACAAATTACATTATTTATCCTCTAAAGCGGCATTGCATTGTGAATGGATCATTCAGATGCTAGAAATGCGAAAAGTTCCACATATTCGACTCAAATCCAAATGACAGGTAACCAAACTTACTTGTTCATGGCGTTTCCAGAGAATAAACTTGTTGTCATCGAACTGTTAAACACGGAACACAACGATATTCTCATTGGACTCAGATTAAAATTACAGAATCGAATTTGACGTTTGGAATGAAATGGACACTGATTTTGAAGGACGATATTACCAGTTAAAACTTTCTCGAAAAACTGGACGAAAGATACTATAAATAGTTTACGTGTACAACAAAATGTTATACTATCGCATAATTTCTAATTTTTCTCCTCCAGGTAAAATGTAAAATTAGATGCATCAGCGAATTCTTATACACACTCGCGTTTACCTATTGAGTCACCGTGACAGTAAAATAAAATTTTCTGTTGACAACTTTTCTTGGAAGAGGAATAAGGTAATATTAGCTTTTCTGTTTTTCCCATAGATTTCATAAGCACATAATGCAAGCTGTATTATTCTTGTAATGGCTTGAAAATTGCTCTAAATTATAGTTTGATACGATTGCTTGAATACAGTAATGATTTTACACTGTCACACAACTTTCCGTCAAAATGTAAGTACACAAAAACTTACGCCAGTACCTAATTAAATTTGTATTCTAGTAACATCGATTGTAAATTTACTAAACTTTAAGATATACGCCCGATACTTACATTTTAAAACACCTTTAACATTTTATATAATGATGATGCAGAGTTTTTGAATTGGGGATAATTTACATAGCATTTTCTACGAAGTTAAGGCGATGAATACCATGTACAATACATAAAATCACCTAATACATAAATGTTTTTTAACATGCCTTTATGCATACAATTTGGAAAACTGAGATTACATTTTAAATATAAGTCAGCTAAAAATATATTCGTAATGTGTTGTAAATGTAATATTGTAAGGTGGTATATCTATATTATGCATATGTAATGTGATGTATCTGTAATAATTTGTAACCATAATATTATGTATCTCTAATATTATGTATTTGTAATTCAATGTATCCATAATAAGTGGTATCTGTAATATTATGTATCTGTAATATTATGTATCAGCAATGTGGAGTACATGTAATATTTTGTATCTGTAATGTGGTGTAGGCCTATCTCTAATATTATGTATCTGTAATGTTGAATATCTGTAATGTTATGTATATGTAATGTGGTGTATCTGTAATATCAGGTATCTGTAATATTATGTATATGTAATGTGGTTTATCTGTTATATTATGTATCATGTTATGTGGTGTATCTGTAATGTTATGTATATGTAATGTGGTGTATCTGTAATATTATGTATCTGTAATGTGGCGTAGGCCTATCTGTAATATTATGTATATGTAATGTGGTGTATCTGTAATATTATGTATCTGTAATATTATGTATATATAATGTGGTGTTTATGTAATATTATGTATCTGTAATGTGGTGTATTTGTAATATTTTGTATCTGTAATGTGGTGTATCTGTAATTTTAAGTATCTGTAACGTGGTGTATCTATAATATTATGTTTCTGTAATGTGGTGTATGTGTAATATTATGTATCTGTAATGTGGTGTATCTGTAATATTATGTATCTGTAATGTGGTGTATCTGTAATATTTTGTATCTGTAATGTGGCGTAAGCCTATCTGTAATATTATGTATCTGTAATGTGGTGTATCTGTAATATTTTGTATCTCTAATGTGATGTATCTGTAATATTATGTATCCGTAATGTGGTGTATCTGTAATATTATGTATCTGTAATGTGGTTTACCTGCAAGGGCGCCCGCAGCATAGGTCAAGGCGAGGGAGGGAGTCAAGTGACACCACCCACGAAATCATTTTGAAAATGTATATATAAATTCCGGCAAGTTTAATCATTCAAATGAAGCTAAAAATATGTCGCAAGATTCTGTTTAAAACGTTTAGTGAATAATAGCTTTAGTTTCAGACTACTTACTATACTAAATCTTTCCGCCGTGACTGACTGCCCCCGCCCCTTTGCAAAAAATCCTGACACCCCTGCAAAAAAAGCCTGCGGGCGCCCATGTGTATCTACCATGTGCGTATCTGTAATGTGATGCACCTGTAATATAATGTATCTATAGTGTGGTGTAGGCCTATCTGTAATATAATGTATCTGTAATATTATGTCTCTAACGTGGCGTATCAGTAAAGTGGTGCATCTGTAATATTGTGCATTTGTGATGTGGCGTCATGCAGACTGCGAATACATCCGCATAGAAAGAATGATTACATCAGCTTTATTTTCATTTTGTTTTCTTTCTTTTATGACAGGTGCGCTGTAAAACGTGTCCTTGAAATATATTTATCAGTGACGATTTACATAAGCTTTAAAAGAACCCACTCGATTAGTATTCCTCTTGGTGTCTGTCACTGTACTTGTGCGTGTGTAGGTGTGTGTTTGTGTGTATGTGCGTATGAGAGAACATTTGAACTTGATGAAAAACAACAAAAAAATCTTATTTCAATATTTCCAAAATTCAAGAATAATCAGCATTTCTTAATGATGAACCTAAAAATTAAAATTGTTTTGTGGTTAAAATAAATGAATACGTGGTTGTTCGTCACGTTACCTAATTCATTCATGTGTATATTCAGTTACCGTAAAACATATAAAGAATATTTCCTGAGAAATTCGATCGTGTTTATTTAATTTGTTGTTTGTTATGGGTTTGATGCCTTATTTCAGCAAATGATACGATTTAAATTGCGGTAAGTACATTTGGTGGAGGATGGTACCACGGAAAAAATTACAGACCTATAGGATGCTTTTGGCAAGCAGTCACAAATACCCAGGTTGCTCGACTCGCTACTTGAAGCCATATGAACGAGAGGGTGGGTGGTGATGCCAGTGATCAAGTAAAGGCGAACTCCTTAGGTCGCTCGGCCACCCAGGTTCGTGTTTATTTTTGTCTCTCATTATTGAGCAAAGTTACTCGTCTCAAGTAAATCATTAGAAATAAAAAACACTTGTATTAATGTATACAGTAAATTAACGTTTCGTAAAATTAGTCACTTCTAATAAAATGGCAAAATTTATATTACTTTCGAAAGTCTTTGACGCTATGGACCTCATGAGTGATGCGTACTAATGGGTTCTATTAAAAGATTAACCGTGTGTAAGTGATAGCTATTTTAAGCACCTTGTGAGTGATTTACTGAGAATAGCATTTCTATGTTGAAAACTTTACACACATTCGTGTTTTATTGATTGTGATACCTTTAGGAAAAATACTCATTACTGCTTGGCAAATAGAAGGAAGGGTTGAAATTCAGCGTCATACATAACAACTATAAAACAATATTTGCTTCATAAAATGGCAAAACATTGCAATAAAGTCACAATACGATATATATATATATATATATATATATATATATATATATATATATATATATATATATATATATATATATATATATATATATATATATGCACTATGTAGATGAGAGTGCGTTTAGAAATAAACTTAACAAATTTTGGGGTTTTAACCCGATCTGAAAGTAAACTCTAACATAAGAAAGAAAAAGAGAATAAATCTGAATCATGCACACTTAGGTAATCAAAGAATAGGAACCTGTCATCATTTTTATCAGCTGTTAATCATATATTTTCCCTTGTTTCAGAGAGAGAGAGAGAGAGAGAGAGAGAGAGAGAGAGAGAGAGAGAGAGAGAGAGAGAGAGAGAGAGAGAGAGAGAGAGAGAGAGAGAGAGAGAGAGAGAGAGAGAGAGAGAGAGAGAATATGCATCAAAGCTTAACTGAAAGTTGAGCAATTTCGTCATTTATTTATGTTCAATGTTTTTCATTTTTTTTTTATCTCATTTGTCTCATTTATCACACGGTGCTCATAATGTTCTATCTACACAGCATCGCGAATGATACCCGCGTCTGTAGCACATTTCATTTTCCGGAAAACGACAATAAGTATAGCTAAATTAATTTCGTAAAATATTTCAACCCCGTCCGAACCTATATAGAGCATACCCAACAAATCTCATTTAATACATGTTAAAACAGATGGTCTGTTGAAATATAATTTGTTGATATCGTCATGACCTTTGTAAGAGTAGATTTGTTTATTAGGGAGTCATCATCTACCCTATTCAGCTATATTCGGCTACAGTGTAGTTGCTTCTATGATTTTTTGCAGCATCAAAAATTAACTCTTCTAGAACTCAAGACGAAACATGGCAGATTATATGTACACAGACCAGTCTTTTTCCAGCATGTATATAATGAAGGTGTTCCGCTGTATGTCAGTTCGAAGTATGTTTAAATAATTCGTACTTGAAACGAATTCTGTAATTTTAGCTATATTTCGAGATGGCAACCTGAAATTTCAATGAGAAAGAGAACATCATTCCCGATTCTAAGCGACCTACAGTATTTGAACATCACGTCATAACCTTCGTAAGTCACACTGCAAAATATCTAAGGAGTCTGCAGTTTTATCAATAAAGCAAGACGAAATTTTTGAAATAACCTTAACGGTATTATAAATTAACACAAGGAATGCAAGCGTGATCAAAACCCTCTGCTTAATTCGACTTTTCTCACGCGTCTTTTGTCGCTTCAGAATCGCAAGAAGACTGAAAAACTACACATATCCATTCAACGTAACGTACCTTTGCATCACTCTCAGACGACCATCGAATGAATCCAGTCAGGCGAATAAACCTTTATTTTCACCATGGTGTATCAGTAGTGTGACGTATCTGTAATTTGTTGTATCAGTGTGTTATGTGTCTGTAATATTATGTATCTGTAATATTATCTATCTGTAATATGGTTTATCATTATGTATCTGCAATGCGGTGTATCAGTAGTGTGACGTATCTGTAATTTGTTGTATCAGTGTGTTATCTGTCTGTAATATTATGTATCTGTAATATTATCTATCTGTAATATGGTTTATCATTATGTATCTGCAATGCGGTGTATCAGTAGTGTGATGTATCTGTAATTTGGTTTATATGTGTGATGTATCTGTAATATTACGTATCTGTAATATGGTGTATCATTATGTATCTGCAATGTGGTGTATCAGTTGTGTGATGTATCTGTAATAGTATGTATCTGTAATGTGTCAATCAGACCGAGTCATGGTTTACCTGTATATAAACAATGATTGCATCAACTATACAGCCTTTGTTTTTCTTTTCTTGATGACAGGTATATAAACTACCAGGGAGATAACCACGTTCAGAACAGTATTATGACTGTTTTCTATAAACATTCCTAATGACACATCAATGAAACTGTATCGCGTGTCTATCAAATATAAATACCGCTTACACCTTATGTCAGCTATTAAAATAACCCATTCAATGAATATTCTTCTTGATGCCAGTCACATGCAACCATCTAAGCTTGCATGTGTGTATGTGTGTGTATGTATATGCGCAAAAGGAGACTAAGCATTGTATTTCAATATTGCAAACTTCAAATATTCAACATTAATGATGAAACTATGGGACCAAAATAAAAGTCTAATTAAGGTCATTAATTTAGTATTTCGTTCATTTATAATTGATATATTTAGTTACCATAACAAAATATGAGGTAATATAAAGAATATTTTCGTCAAGGCTTTGCTGTGTGTATATGGTTTGTGGGTTGGTATGCATTATTTCAGCACATGATTGTTCTATAGATGGTGGAAAGTATAATTGGATAAAGGAGAGCTCAGGTTAACCCGCGGGAAGAACCACCGACCCATGGTAAGCTATTGGCATGCTTTCTTACACGCGCACGTTGGGAGAGTCAAACACTCGAGCACAAGAAGGTGAGCGCCACAGACAACTCGGACTCCAGTGTTTGTTTGGGTTTGTCAGGGTTGCCAGCATAAGAAAGATACGAAAGTGTTGTATTATATGCAATCAGTCAATTCTAATGTTCCCAAAGGTATATCACTTTTGATTGGCCGTTGATGCGAATTCAAGGGTAATGCGTATTACGTGGTTCTATTTATAGATTAACCAGGTGTAAGTGATAGTTATTCTAAGCAGCACTTGAATGATTTATTGAGAAGAGCTTTTCTATTTTGTGAACTTTACACAAACACACACACACACAGACACGCGTTTAATTTTAGTGTAGACGTATAGGATAAACGAGTCAGTATTGATTGTCACATCAAATGTGAATTTAAATCCAGCTTATTATATATATATATATATATATATATATATATATATATATATATATATATATATATATATATATATATATATATATACAAGATTTGAAACTAAAAGTCTAGCATAAAAAAAATGGGGAAAAATTGTCTTTAAATAAAGTTGATACTGAAATATACTGAAATCTAGTCACGGTTTCTCTTTTCTTCATCATCCTGAAAATTCTTATTTCCGGCTAACAAAATGTTGTCATGCATCTGTGATGTTTCTCACAGTTTAATAAATACAATATGCAATTTTCATTGATAACTTATAAAGCAGCTATACTAATTTTTTCAGATTATGTCAACCATTAATAATTCTATTACCTCGCATTCCTCAAACAACTCTCTCGATCCCAATACGTTTCATGTCTAAAAGCCCATGTAAACTCGAAACAAATGAAAACTCCAGTCTCTTTTCTCATCATACTGTGAATTCTCATATAAGTCGGCACGCTTCTCGAAATGCTACGGGATAATTTATTCTATAAGCCTATCGTAATCCTATTGGCGTCAGATTTTCTCGAACATTAATGAACTCGAACTCCTGCTATTAGTCAAATAACTCCCACAGTACCGGAGTTGTAGTTGTTCTTGTATATATGATACTGCGAAAAGAAACTTTTGCAGTGATGAATGAACATACAAATTTCGACAAAGAATATTTCGTACTGAGATTCTTGAATATTTTACATTGATATAATATTATGACATGAGAATAACTCTTCACCATTGTTACATATAAATATAAAAAATGGATACTTCCAATGACATCTGATTTCATTAATTAAGAAAATAATAATTTTAAAATTTTATTTAAATTTCTAACTTAATTTAATCGAGGATCTTGCGTGTTTCTTTTCTTGCCATATGAAGATAATGTTACAATTTAGATGAACTTCTAAATTATGTGAACCTCGTTAAGGAAACTATTTAAATTACATAACGAATTCCACAAATATGCTGAGAAATGATTTATCACGTACAGAAAACAGGCCACCCGGAATGATTGATGAACCTTCTAGAAAAGAAAAGAAAAATACTCAGCGTTGTGTCATGATGCTATATCATTGACTGAATGCAGTAACAGAAATACTGAACGTTTACAACTGAGGACTATTTTTAAAATTTAAAACCAAATTAGTGCTGCTTTAGATTAGAAAAATGCTTTATTACTGGGACAGCTCGTATTTTGCTACAGGTCTTTCAGGTCTTTATATTTTATCACTGAAGTCTCGTGATTTATGACATTTTTTTTATAGTGTTGTTCTGCTAATTTACGCAATGTTTTGTCTTAGTTTTTCTATTTGTAAGCCCTAGCCCAAACTTTACTTCTTTGCTCTTATCAGAATATAAGATGACACCATTGTTTTATGAGGGTTTTGATAATATAGTATATGTTGTTGTAGTAGTCATAGAAACGTTTACATAATATTTTCCTTTGATGAAGCATGTATACTTTCTAGTTATAAATCATTTCAGACTTAAAGGTGTGTCATGATTTGTAACACAAACTAGGTGTACAGGCGAAGATAACACATGACGGCCCCTAATGATTTCGTGTTCAAAGTTCCTTGAAGACATTTTGAGCGATCGAACTGGTGCAATCCTTCACCATTACTGACTGATGTTACGGTCAGCTCTTTACTAATCGTTAAACACACCACCCTAATCGCATAAATATTGCTGATGCATCCAGCAATGATGAAACGTTCATCTACAATTAAGATGCATCAGCTCTGTCTAAATATACAGTATATTTTGTGTAATAATTTGAAAATTAAAAACTTAAAATAAAATGTGTTGTTCAATTCTTGTGAATCCTCAACCGAAAGTGTGTGCACCCTCACCTCTCTCTCTCTGTATGTATGTATGTATGTATGTATGTATGTATGTATGTATGTATGTATGTATGTATGTATGTATGTATGTATGTATGTATGTATGTATGTATGTATGTATGTATGTATGTATGTATGTATGTATGTATGTATGTGAGAGAGAGAGAGAACATGTAAATTATTTGCATATCCCGCATAAAGAATAAATATATTATACAACACCGATGCATACGTATTTAAACTAAATTAATTTTTTCCTTTCTTCGAAGTTATGATGCTAATTAGGAGTGAATGCAGTTTTTGTGTGTTTGTATGTCTGCGTTTGACTAAATTAATGTAATGTCTCATGGTAGCTAATGTATGTTTCAGTGGAATATAGCTATATGATATTAATTATCGGAGCTCAAGAAAATAATATCAAACATCTATTTTTACTAATGGAAGAATACAGGCTTTCTGATTGCCTCTGTATTGCCAGTTTGGGCGTAGATATTGAAGAAGCATGACTTTCTGAAATTATACATTTGGGTCGTCTTATGTATAGGTATATATTCGCTGGCCATGGGTTCTGAATCCGCTTATTTCACATCGACCCTTGACATCTGATTGGATGCAGCTAAAGAAAAACTAATAATATCAATCTAAGTTGAGAAGGACACGTGTCGTATGCACCCATATCTAGTTACAACTTTTCAAAGCTAATTGTTCTTTCCAGTCAAGGCACCTAAACATCATAAAAATCATCGTATTGACAACGGAAAATGTTAAGCAACGAGATGTTGGATTGGTCAATTGATTTTGCTCATCTTCAAGAGAATATCTATTTGAGAGATTATTTTGGTTATGTACTCATTTCAGTAGTCGATGATGAACAAAACAGATCGACGATTGTCATGTATGCTATGCTCCAGCTATAAAGTCACGTATAAGCTATAATCTACCTGTCTTGGAAATATTACAGTGGCCATGTGTTTTATGTCTGAAGATTGCCACGGGCTAGTATTAAACTCATGAGCAAAGTTACATGACTGGCCGCAGATAGGAATCTAGAATCTGTACAGGAGATAGATCGCACCATCTAAACAAGGCTTGCATTTATCACACCTAGGTGTTAAAGCTTAGTCAAACAATCAAAGGGAAGTCAACATGGTGAACGGGGTGTATTCGTATCCATCCTACGTTGACAGACAACGAGAGGGACATTGTCCGCTAAGTTTGATTGGATCGATTCACAGCGATATTCAATCGGAATTGAGACAGAGTGTGTGATTACAATTCCAACCCAAATATTAATTCAAACTCGTATAAGAAAATTTAGTATTCGCCACTCGTAATTTGTCGGCAAAACATGGGGGTAGACTCTAAAGAAGCTATTTAGGGGACAGAGCGCTTCGGGTTCTATTCGGTCACAAGTCTTCAAGACTTGGAGACGGAATTGAGATTGTAGTCGAGACAGTCGAAGTCGACATAAATATAGTCGTGGGAGAGAACGTGGAGGAGAAGGAGTCAAGAGAAAGCCGAGAATGTTGAGGAGAAGGAATCTGGAAAAAAAAGTCGAGGAGGAGGAGGAGAAGGGGAAGGAGGAATTGGGAGAAACAGGAGAGAGAAAGGATAAACTAGATGAGTGCAAATATAAGGACAGGTGAAAATCGGTCTCACACTGCTTATCAATTGATGTAATAAATTTATAAAGGGTCGAACAGAAGGAGTGTAATTGGAAATTTGAGTCATCTGATTATTGTTATTCATTGAATTTCAACCTTTTTGTATATTGAACCATCTAACCGTCGGCTTTGCTGACTGGGAACTCGGATCTTTACATTTATCTTTCACTAAATTTAATTTCCAATAAAAATAGAGCCTGGGTAGGACTTATATAATAGTTTCAATAAAACAGTCTGAACTTCCCACCCCAACCATAACAATTCCTCATAATGGCGGCATGGTTCAAGGTCTGAATTAGACATAAATATTATCTGTACTACCTAAACTATTAGCTATTAGGAAGTATTAGTAAACAGTTGTGAGATATCTTCCATCCTGTGTATTTTGAATTTTTTATTATATACAACATGTGTATGTTATATTTTGAAATTGGCATGTTTGGTAGAATGCAGTTACTTGCCGTAATTGTGTAGCAAATATCGGGCAAAATATCTTACCTGATCGAAGTTAGTTATTGGGTTAGGAACTTGTAACACTGTCAGTTATTTAGTAAGTCGAGACAAGGTATCACTTACTGTTAATATCATCATACAATGGCTACAAAAAGACAGATGATTAAAGGGTATCACGCCATGGGTACGGGATATCTAGGGAACGAGGAAGATCGCTTAGCAGCGTCCATAGAGGAGAGAATCAAAGAATTTAGGGCTGGAAAAGCTGTCAAAATAGAAACACAGAGGGAGCTGGAGCTGGCCAGGATATCAGCGACCTCGAAAGAAAGAGAGCTGGCGCACTCTCTCGAAATCGAGAAATTAAAGGTTGAAGTTAGAACTGCCGATACGGACGACTCCAGTAAGAGTTCTGGATGGATCGTACGACCGATCATTTCCACTGATGGTACAGATAAGTATTCCGGTATTTAAAGACGAAGAAGTTTCATTGACGATTTCTTCGTGCAATTTGAGAAACTCCCGTGCGTTCATAAAATTCTCGAGCATCATTGGGCCTTTTTGCAAGGTTCAGCTCGCGAAGTTTCTCATAACGTAGCAGAAGAAGAAGCTAACGACTACAACGCGCGCAAGAAGGGCCTTCTTTGCCAGTATCGGCTGACCGCCGAAACGGACCGTAAACGATTTCGGGACTCGACAAGAAAGGCAACTCAAACCCACTCTCAATTACACACCTGTATTCGGGGGTTATTTGAGAAGTGGATAATGATAGAAGTCGAACGATTGTACGACGATTTACGCGAGGTTGTACTCAAGGAGCGTGTCCTGAGTACTTACCGTCGCGAGTTGAGAGTATTGCTCGCGGTGTGAGAGAGAGAGAGAGAGAGAGAGAGAGAGAGAGAGAGAGAGAGAGAGAGAGAGAGAGAGAGAGAGAGAGAGAGAGAGAGAGAGAGAGAGAGAGAGAGCGCACAGGACTCTACAGGAGATCGCCAGCATGGCGGAGAGTTACGAATAGGCACACTCGAAGAGTGGAGGTTTCGGGGGGTATAGATCGATCCCAACCCACTGAGTCGAGCCGTTTGTTTGAGAGATAGCCGGTTGTCTGTAACGTCATGGCAACGTAAGATCGGTAGGAAATCTACAGGTAAGGATGTCACCCATAGAACCGGACATCCCTCACCTACAAAAACGGGTCTTGCAGGACGGCGGGTGCCGCCGTTCTGCAAAACATCGAAGTACCTGTTGAATTTTGCAAGGGACAGTCCAAAGGGCAAACAGACCCATATAAATGACGTCACTAGGAAGAAGTGCGAGACGGAGGCACATCTCGCGTGCGCAACGGTCAACAGAGAAGGTGCCATCCTCTTGTAAGACATTGGGTGTAGCGTTTCCGCCCTTGTCGATAAGAAATATGTGAAGCCTGAGGACTACAGAGGTGAGGTAGTTGAGGTCCAGTACGCGAACAACGCGAGTAACTCGTTGCTAGTGGCTTCTCATAGACCTGGATTCACAGAACATAAAATGGAACATTTAATCTGCGTGTTTCGAGGGATGTCGTTATGTGTTTCAGCAACCGAAAACCGAAACCTGCACACCCACACCGGTGAGTTCAGTGGAAACCAGCTCCAAGAGTCGACAGAAGAAACAGATGCCGATAAAAGGTGACGTTAACAACGGTCAGTAACGTACTTGCAGCCGAGTTGAAGAAGCTTCACTAGTAGGACGCAATTCTGAGGAATTTGGATAAATACGCTGCAGAACAAATGGAGAATGAAACTCCAAATGGTGCGGTAAAGTTCGTATACAACAAGGGGTCATATATCGCCACGCCAGGAAAGGACACGAGCACTTGAAGCAAGTCCTCGTGCCAAACGAGAAGCGAGGTAAAGTCTTGAAACTCCCTTATGAAAGTCTCTTGGGAGGACACAAGTGAATTGCCAGGTCGCGTGATCGTCTTGTCAAGGGATTTTACTGGCCAGGAGTCCAAGGATATGCTAAGCGATCCGTCCCCTTTGGGAGTACACCCCTTATCGATGAACAATTTCAACGAGTTGCGATGGATTTGATAGGACCAACAAAACCCACGTCCTCACAAGGAAATCGATATATTTAACGGTCATAGATTACTCCAAACGCAATCAGAGGGTGTCGCGATAGTAATAGTATTTTGGAAACAGTTGCTGAAGCGCTGTTAAGAAGAACTTCTCCGTATCGGAGATGAAATGCCTCGCAATTGTGTTTGGGATATCACGGTTGGAGCGGTACTTATACGGGCAGACGTTCATATTGCAGACCAACCATCAACCACTCGCGTATCTTACGCAGGCAAAATTTTCGAATGAATGCTTGATGCGATGGTCGCTGTTCTTACAGCGGTACCAGATGCAGGTCAGATTCGTGAAAGGAACCGAGAACGTAGACATCGATGTCATGAGCAGGAGCGCTGAAACGGCGTAGATCGTGCAGTAGATAACCGTATGTTGTGTGCATATTTGTGTATGTAGTCATCGTGTAGCGTCGTTATTATTTTGTTGTAGTAAAGCCCATTGTACTTGGAGTAATCTTTTGGGAATTAAATCCCGATTTCGTTCTCAAGGGTGGTGGTGTTATGTTTGTAAAGCCCCAGCTATAAAGTCATGTATAAGCTCTAATCTAGCTGTCTTGGGAATATTACCGTAATCAAAGTAAAGTCCACGTGGTGAACGGGGTGTATTCTTATCCATCCCCACGTTGACAGACAGCGAGAGGGATATTGTCCGCTAAGTTTGATTGGATTCACAGCGATATCCAATCTGAATTGAGACAGAGGGTGTGATTACAATTACAGCCCGAACGTTACTTCAAACTCGTATGAGATAATTGTGTACTCGCCTAGAGGGCTTGCGGATCAATAGGTTTTCTCTGAGACAAAGCCACTCGTAATTTGTCGGCAAAACATAGAGGTTGATTCTAAGGAAGCATTTCAGGGGACAGAGAGCTTCGGGTTCCATTGTGTCACAAGTCTTCAAGAGTTGGAGACGTAACTGAGACTAGTCAAGACAAGTTTGGCAGATCTCTATTATATTTCGTTTCAAAGACTCCATTTCAATAAAGACCATATTTTAAAAAAAAAAGTCTTCCAACCATCCCATTCCCGACCTCATTCACCCGTTTAAGTGATAATTTCTCTCCAAAGGAACTTGTATATGTTAAGGTGAATAACTTTCGAAAGCTTGATAAGTCTTGTAATACTTACCTCCCATGATATCCGTGTACACGTGGCTATAGCTACACGTAAATTTTTTTTTATTATACAGTAACGTGAGTAAGTGAGTATCAGTATTAACAAAAGCAAATTTCTAGGAACAATTCGTGAAAAACATCAACGGTTACAAAATAGTCTTTTGGGAAAAAAATCCTTCCTTTCATTTTTAACGTATACAGAATGGTGTTAAGGTCGACATTGATTCAGTTGATATCATTATAATTTAAGATATATTGGGAATAGATTATTTTTATATAAAAAGATAAAGACACCCATAGCTGATTCAAGACGTTCTTACCGCCAGATAAAGAACATAAAGAATGCACATCAAAAATGCTGGGTAGACAACGAAGAAATTCGTAAACCAAATAAGACAGTTTTGTTAAAGTGTCACTATTTTTGGATAAAGAATAATTAAAATGGGCTGGATGATCCATGTATGAAAATATTACACTGGCTTGCATCTTCTGTTATGACCAAGTTGTTGGAATGATGATGATGATGATGATGATGATGATGATGATGATGATGATGATGATGATGATGATGATGATGACGACGACGACGACGATGGCGATGATAAAACTATGGTATACACAAAATATTTTGACAATTGGAAGAAGGCAATCTTTATCTCCAAGCTATGTATATATCGTCTCTGATAGTGGTTGCACTCCTCTTAAAATTGTAATATATTGTAGGAATTTAATATTAAACCCAAGGCTGTGTGTGTATGTGTGTGTGTGTGTGTTAGAGAGAGAGAGAGAGAGAGAGAGAGAGAGAGAGAGAGAGAGAGAGAGAGAGAGAGAGAGAGAGAGAGAGAGAGAGAGAGAGAGAGAGAGAGAGAGAGAGAGAGAGAGAGAGATGAATATCATGACTCCGATGACAGATACGAACAGTGGCGTCACTAGGATTTATGGCACCCAGATCGGTAACTCATGGTGTCACCCCCATGAAACTCCTTCCTGCACAAATATTCAATTTTTGTTTTACAGACAGTCATTTGGTGTCACCCCGTCTAACAGTGTCAACCGGCGGTGCGGACCCACCCGCACCCGCACACCCAACCCCAGTGATGCCAGTGGATACGGATGCTATCGTTAGTAGCGATCTTTATACAAGTCAACGTATATGCGAATTATTGTAAAATAATTATTATTAAAGACTCACAATGAATTACTCTTTGCAACAGTTCTTAATTTCTAAATGTTTATACAATATAACCGTAAGCAGTTACAGACGATTGACAAAACGTGTGTACGACAGGTTAAAAAAAACTAGAATTGTAACATGCAGTTTCACATTGCAAACCTTTCATTCAAACAATTTTCACACATGTTTTGGATTTCTGCTTTATATATTGAAATAAAATAACATTCAAAGACTCTAGGAAGAGGAAAGTACACAACGGTATAAGGACATTGCATTTTTCAAAAAATAAAACAACAAACAAAACAACTAAATATGTTCCTAAAAATACTTGCAGCTCTGTAATAATTATGCAGCAATGGAATTCTGATGCAGATTTGTATATTTTGGTTCCGAACCCCCCCCCACAGAAACAGAATACTTTCATGAAAGAAGTAGATTTCTTGTCCTGGTACTTGCACATAAATTGTAAACACGTTACAGGTACGTTTTGTAAAACCTAAGCGCATGAGATTTTTTCAAGAAATAATATATAAAGCTAGGATTCTCTCAAGCTTGTAGTAAATTAGTTAAAACTTGAATAGGTATAAACATGGAGGTCTCTACTCCCCGTATCACGAAAATAGCAGGAGACGTGGTGAAACACTGCAATTGAACCATGTGAGATATGATCTCTTAGGGGGTGAGAACACACGCCGCACGTACACATGAGAGAGAGAGAGAGAGAGAGAGAGAGAGAGAGAGAGAGAGAGAGAGAGAGAGAGAGAGAGAGAGAGAGAGAGAGAGAGAGAGAGAGAGAGAGAGAGAGAGAGAGAGAGATTACTGGATCTCAGCAGGTTGCTCATTCGTCCACGATAAAGGCGCCCATGTTTTGGCCATTTTAACAAAGTATTTTATCTTTCGCGCCTTCTAGTTAACATCTGGGAGTTTTATAGGTACTATCGCATGAGGATGAAGTACTGCTTTTCGAGTGTATCTGTACAGGTCACATTACGTCGTGATAATGTGCAGATGAAAGGCGGTTAATGTCAGATTATCGATGTTCACACAATCTCTCTCTCTCTCTCTCTCTCTCTCTCTCTCTCTCTCTCTCTCTCTCTCTCTCTATATATATATATATATATATATATATATATATATATATATATATATATATATATATATATATATATGCTGTTGTTGTTGGGTTTAACGCCATTTTTCAGCAAACGATAGGCTATTCATGGCGGTCAGTATTAATGGTGGAGGAAGAAACCGGGAAATCTCCGGAAAGAACCACCGACCCACGAGAAGCTACTGGCAAGCTTTCTCACATATCCACATTTGCCGAATCCTAGACTCGAACCCACACAGACAGAGGTGAGATGGCAGTGATCCGTAACGGACAGCGCTTTAGACCACTCGGGGCCCATATATATATATATATATATATATATATATATATATATATATATATATATATATATATATATATATATATATATATATATATATATATATATATGCAAGCAAGAGAGTATCACCAAATAGGGAAAAAGAACAAGGTGAATTAACTGAAGATTATATCTGAGGTTCCTGTGATTACATCAGCAAACGTAAACATTATGTTAAATATATTTGCAATCCTGTCGTATTTACGAAGAGGTCTTGTAAAAAGTAATATCATTCCATTGCCAACCTGAACCTTATCATTTTACCTTTCCTCTCGCATAATAAAAAGATTATTTCATACCTGAAATTCCAACACAGCTCGTAAATCGGTATAATGGACAAATAAACTGAACTGAATTGAAGACACATGGAGTGCCCCGATTAGTATAATGATCTTGCGGTGTAAAGATTGCACACAGAGGTGCACAACCACTCACCACTTCATTTCCATGAGACCTAATTGTGACTCGAACGAGAAAAGCAAGTAGTAAGTTCTTTCAGCCTTCACATATAAAGAGAGCTCTTCTCCTTTAAAAACAACGTGGAAACGAATAGAAGATATATATATATATATATATATATATATATATATATATATATATATATATATATATATATATATAAACAAAGTGATCCGGTGACCATGGGCAACATGGGCAACATTGAGGTTTACAACACAGCATAATGCAACATTTGACTATTTCCTTTATAAACTTATACATTACATATTACTTTTTACAAAAACGAAAATATGTGATAGGCCTAAAAAAAAGACTAAA
Organism: Potamilus streckersoni; assembly: GCA_016746295.1. Taxonomy (NCBI): domain Eukaryota; kingdom Metazoa; phylum Mollusca; class Bivalvia; order Unionida; family Unionidae; genus Potamilus; species Potamilus streckersoni. Next base: position 914,334 of record JAEAOA010000405.1, read on the forward strand.
CCTTTGGGTTACAACTGTGGAACACGTTTGCCAATTCGAACATTATATTAAGAGAGAGAGAGAGAGAGAGAGAGAGAGAGAGAGAGAGAGAGAGAGAGAGAGAGAGAGAGAGAGAGAGAGAGAGAGAGAGAGAGAGAGAGAGATATGCATCCCAAAATGACTCATATATGTGTGTGTGTGCATATATATATGTGTGTGTGCATATATATATATGAAGCAAGTCCTCGTGCCAAACGAGAAGCGAGGTGAAGTCTTGAAACTCCCTTATGAAAGTCTCTTGGGAGGACACAAGTGAATTGCCAGGTCGCATGATCGTCTTGTCAAGGGATTCTACTGGCCAGGAGTCCAAGGATATGCTAAGCGAACCGTCCCCTTTGGGAGTACACCCCTTATCGATGAACAATTTCGACGAGTTGCGATGGATTTGATAGGACCGACAAAACCCACGTCCTCACAAGGAAATCGATATATTTAACGGTCATAGATTACTCCAAACGCAATCAGAGGGTGTCGCGATAGTAATAGTATTTTGGAAACAGTTGCTGAAGCGCTGTTAAGAAGAACTTCTCCGTATCGGAGATGAAATGCCTCGCAATTGTGTTTGGGATATCACGGTTGGAGCGGTACTTATACGGGCAGACGTTCATATTGCAGACCAACCACCAACCACTCGCGTATCTTACGCAGGCGAAATTTTCGAATGAATGCTTGATGCGATGGTCGCTGTTCTTACAGCAGTACCAGATGCAGGTCAGATTCGTGAAAGGAACCGAGAACGTAGACATCGATGTCATGAGCAGGAGCGCTGAAACGGCGTAGATCGTGCAGTAGATAACCGTATGTTGTGTGTATATTTGTGTCTGTAGTCATCGTGTAGCGTCGTTATTATTTTGTTGTAGTAAAGCCCATTGCACTTGGAGTAATCTTTTAGGAATTAAATCCCGATTTCGTTCTCAAGGGTGGTGGTGTTATGTTTGTAAAGCCCCAGCTATAAAGTCATGTATAAGCTCTAATCTAGCTGTCTTGGGAATATTACTGTAATCAAAGTGAAGTCCTCTTGGTATTCTTATCCATCCCCACGTTGACAGACAGCGAGAGGGATATTGTCCGCTAAGTTTGATTGGATTCACAGCGATATCCAATCTGAATTGAGATAGAGGGTGTGATTACAATTACAGCCCGAACGTTACTTCTAACTCGTATGAGACAATTTGGTACTCGCCTAGAGGTATTGCGGATCAATAGGTTTTCTCTGAGACAAAGCAACTCGTAATTTGTCGGCAAAACATAGAGGTTGATTCTAAGGAAGCGTTTCAGGGGACAGAGAGCTTCGGGTTCCATTGTGTCACAAGTCTTCAAGAGTTGGAGACGTAACTGAGACTAGTCAAGACAGTCGAAGTCGACAGAAATGTAGTCGTGGGAGAGAAATTGGAGGAAAAGGAGTCAACGGTAAATCGAGAAGGAAGATGAGAATAAATCTGGAGAAAAGTCGAGGAGGAAGAAGAGAAAGAATTGGGAGAAATAGGAGAGAGAAAGGATACACCAGATGAGAAGAAACCGCTCCGGTGGCCTAGTGGTTAGAGCTTCCGCCTCAGATGCGGGGGTTCGTGGGTTCGATTCCCGGTCGAGTTATACCAAAGACTTACAAAAATGGTACGCTCAGCATTAAGAGGTTAGTGTTAGGACTTGTCGGCCTATTGTCAAGATAATGTGACTGGGTGGGACCTCATCCTAAGTGTCTGCGGCATGATGCCCCAATACTATACATCACTTTAAACTGTCACACTGCAGACATCGTAGCTATATGACTGAAACATTGTTAAAGCTACGTTAAAAATCATAATCGCATCACATCACATCATATCCAGATGAGTAGAAATACAAGGATAGGTAGAAATCTCACACTGCTAATTAAGCGATGCAATTGGCTTATTAAAGGGTCGAGCAGAAGGAGTGTAATTGGAAATTCGAGTCAGATGATAATTGAATTGTAATATTTTTGTGTATTTAAACATCTAACTGCTGACTGGGGTCCTGAGCTTTACATCTATCTTTGGAGCAGAAGGAGTGTAATTGGAAATTCGAGTCATGTGATAATTGCATTGTCATTAAATTGTTATTCATTGAATTTTAATATTTTTGTGTATTCAAACATCTAACTGCTGACTGGGGTCCTCAGCTTTACATCTATCTTTCACTAATTTTAACTTCACAAAAAAGATAGAGCCTGAGCGGGACTTAATAGTTTAAAAAAAAAACAACAAACATTGGGAAAATCCCACTCCAACCATAACAACCCCCACCACGACCATTGGCTAGCAAGGAAGATCTATAATCTAGGACCGGCAGCCATACAGGTAAATATATATGACATCCAAGGTCCACAAGCTAATGAACTTTCTGAAAGCGTATTTGCTGCTGGTTCATGAGATCTGCTTGGTAAGGAAAGAAGACCGTTCGTTACAAAGTAAACGTAAGGGCCAGATCAGGTCAAGTAGTGGTGGTGGTGGTTCCAAAATTTCAAAAAGGCCCAGACTTTCCTCGAAAGGGCACCAAAGTAAAAGTATGTGAGACTATTTATTCACAGCGTGCATGATGACCAATAAAAATGTGAAAGAACATAACGATAGTCAAATTTCAAGTGATAAGTGGCAACGTTTGTGTGTGTGTGTGTGTTGACTTTTTTTTAGTTATTTGGGAACGGGATTCGGAAACTATAGAACATGCTCCCCCTCCCCGATCGTGCCCTGAACATATCTACTTATCAATTGCTACTTTAAAGAGCTACGTTCGAACATTGGCTAGCGCGCCGGACTCGCGAAATAAAGTTTCAAAGTTCGAATCCTACAATCAGATTAGCTTGTGTCAGCTACCGTGGCGTGTTTTTTGGGCAAGGGACTGCACTCTGCCTTGGCACTAATTACCCAACTTATGTTGCTCTGCAAATTCCATGAAAAATCAAATTAAGACGGATCTACCAAATACACTTATAAGTTTGAATGATAAATGCTAAGAGACAAATGTACTGAAATATACTGAATGTGCTTGTTTGTTGCCTGTTTGTCTTTAATTTGCCTTTCGTACACTAATTGGAAGCAATTGAAGTAACCACGGCAAAAGGTACAGTCAAACCTTTAAGAAAGACCTCGTCTAGCATTAAGTATATCTTTTCAACTTTGCCAATATTCTTAATTTGGTTTGGCAGATTTTTATTATATTTCGTTTCAAAGACTCCATTTCAATAAAGACCATATTTAAAAAAAAAAAAGTCTCCTAACCATCCCATTCCCGTCCTCATTCACCCGTGGTGAGACAATTTCTCTCCAAAGGAACTGATATATGTTAAGGTAAATAACTTTCGAAAGCTTGATAAGTCTTGTAATACTTACCTCCCTGGATGTCCGTGTACACGTGGCTATAGCTACACGTAAAATTTGTTTTATACAGTAAAGTGAGTAAGTGAGTATCAGTATTGACAAAAGAAAATTTCTAGGAACAATTCGTGATAAATATCAACGGTTACAATATAGTCTTTTGGGAAAAAAATCCTTCCTTTCATTTTTAACGTATACAGAATGATGTTTTATGGTGTTAAGGTCGAAATTGATTCAGTTGATATCATTATAATTTAAGATATATTGGGAATAAATTATTTTTTATATAAAAAGATAAAGACACCCATAGCTGATTCAAGACGTTCTAACCGCCAGATAAATAACATAAAGAATGCACATCAAAAATGCTGGGTAGACAACGAAGAAATTCGTAAACCAAATAAGACAGTTTTGATTAAGTGTCACTATTTTTGGATAAAGAATAATTAAAATGGGCTGGATGATCCATGTATGAAAATATTACACTGGCTTGCATCTTCTGTTATGACCAAGTTGTTGGAATGATGATGATGATGATGATGATGATGACGACGACGACGATGGCGATGATAAAACTATGGTATACACAAAATATTTTGACAATTGGAAGAAGGCAATCTTTATCTCCAAGCTATATATATCGTCTCTGATAGTGGTTGCACTCCTCTTAAAATTGTAATATTAAACCCAAGGCTGTGTGTGTGTGTGTGTGTGTGTGTGTGTATGTATGTTAGAGAGAGAGAGAGAGAGAGAGAGAGAGAGAGAGAGAGAGAGAGAGAGAGAGAGAGAGAGAGAGAGAGAGAGAGAGATGAATATCATGACTTCGATGACAGATACGAACAGTGGCGTCACTAGGATTTATGGCACCCAGATCGGTAACTCATGGTGTCACCCCCATGAAACTCCTTCCTGCACAAATATTCAATTTTTGTTTTACAGACAGTCATTTGGTGTCACCCCGTCTAACAGTGTCAACCGGTGCGGACCCACCCGCACCCGCACACCCAACCCCCAGTGATGCCAGTGGATACGGATGCTATCGTTAGTAGCGATCCTTATACAAGTCAACGTATATGTGAATTATTGTAAAATAATTATTATTAAAGACTCACAATGAATTACTCTTTGCAACAGTTCTTAATTTCTAAATGTTTATACAATATAACCGTAAGCAGTTACAGACGATTGACAAAACGTGTGAACGACAGGTTAAAAAAAACAACTAGAATTGTAACATGCAGTTTCACATTGCAAACCTTTCATTCAAACAATTTTCACACATGTTTTGGATTTCTGCTTTATATATTGAAAAAAAAATAACATTCAAAGACTCTAGGAAGAGGAAAGTACACAACGGTATAAGGACATTGCATTTTTCAAAAAACAAAACAACGAACAAAAGAACTAAATATGTTCCTAAAAAGACTTGCAGCTCTGTATTAATTATGCAGCAATGGAATTCTGATGCAGATTTGTATATTTTGGTTCCGACCCCCCCCCCCGAAACAGAATACATTTATGAAAGAAGTAGATTTTTTGTCCTGGTACTTGCACATAAATTGTAAACACGTTACAGGTACGTTTTGTAAAACCTAAGCGCATGAGATTTTTTCAAGAAATAATATATAAAGCTAGGATTCTCTCAAGCTTGTAGTAAATTAGTTAAAACTTGAATAGGTATAAACATGGAGGTCTCTACTCCCCGTATCACGAAAATAGCAGGAGACGTGGTGAAACACTGCAATTGAACCATGTGAGATATGATCTCTTAGGGGGTAAGAACACACGCCGCACGTACACATAAGAGAGAGAGAGAGAGAGAGAGAGAGAGAGAGAGAGAGAGAGAGAGAGAGAGAGAGAGAGAGAGAGAGAGAGAGAGAGAGAGAGAGAGAGAGAGATACTGGATCTCAGCAGTTGCTCATTCGTCCACGATAAAGGCGCCCATGTTTTGGCCATTTTAACAAAGTATTTTATCTTTCGCGCCTTCTAGTTAACATCTGGGAGTTTTATAGGTACTATCGCATGAGAATGAAGTACTGCTTTTCGAGTGTCTCTGTACAGGTCACATTACGTCGTGATAATGTGCAGATGAAAGGCGGTTAATGTCAGATTATCGATGTTCACACATTCTCTCTCTCTCTCTCTCTCTCTCTCTCTCTCTCTCTCTCTCTCTCTCTCTCTCTCTCTCTCTCTCTCTCTCTCTCTCTCTCTCTCTATATATATATATATATATATATATATATATATATATATATATATATATATATATATATATATGCTGTTGTTGTTGGGTTTAACGCCATTTTTCAGTAAACGATAGGCTATTCATGGCGGCCAGTATTAATGGTGGAGGAAGAAACCGGGAGATCTCCGGAAAGAACCACCGACCCACGAGAAGCTACTGGCAGGCTTTCTCACATATCCACATTTGCCGAATCCTAGACTCGAACTCACACAGACAGAGATGAGATGGCAGTGATCCGTAACGGACAGCGCTTTAGACCACTCGGCCACTCGGCGGGGCCCTTATATATATTCGGCAAATGTGGATATGTGAAAAAGCTTGCCAGTAGCTTCTCGTGGGTCGGTGGTTCTTTCCGGTGCTTGCACATATATATATATATATATATATATATATATATATATATATATATATATATATATATATATATATATATATATATATATATATGCAAGCAAGAGAGTATCACCAAATAGGGAAAAAGAACAAGGTGAATTAACTGAAGATTATATCTGAGGTTCCTGTGATTACATCAGCAAACGTAAACATTATGTTAAATATATTTGCAATCCTGTCGTATTTACGAAGAGGTCTTGTAAAAAGTAATATCATTCCATTGCCAACCTGAACATTATCCTTTTACCTTTCCTCTCGCATAATAAAAAAATTATTTCATACCTGAAATTCCAACACAGCTCGTAAATAGGTATAATGGTCAAATAAACTGAACTGAATTGAAGACACATGGAGTGCCCCGATTAGTATAATGATCTTGCGGTGTAAAGATTGCACACAGAAGTGCACAACCAATCACCACTTCATTTCCATGAGACTTAATTGTGACTCGAGCGAGAAAAGCAAGTAGCAAGTTCTTCCAGCCTTCACAGATAAAGACAGCTCTTCTCCTTAAAAAAACACCGTGGACACGAATATATATATATATATATATATATATATATATATATATATATATATATATATATATATATATATATATATATATAACACCAAAGTGATCCGGTGACCATGTGCAACATTGAGGTTTACAACACAGCATAATGCAACATTTGACTATTTCCTTTATAAACTTATACATTACATATTACATTTTACAAAAATGAAAATATGTGATAGGCCTCAAAAAAGACTGAACCTTTGGGTTACAACTGTGGAACACGTTCACCAATTCGAACATTATAATTATATTGAGAGAGAGAGAGAGAGAGAGAGAGAGAGAGAGAGAGAGAGAGAGAGAGAGAGAGAGAGAGAGAGATGCATCCCAAAATGACTCATATGTGTGTGTGTTTGCATAGATGTATGTATGTATGTATGTATGTATGTATGTATGTATGTATGTATGTATGTATGTATGTATGTATGTATGTATGTATGTATGTATGTATGTATGTATGTATGTATGTATGTTTGCCTGCCTGCCTGCCTGCCTGCATGCCTGCCTGCATGCCTGCCTGCCTGCCTGCCTGCCTGCCTGCATGCCTGCATGCCTGCATGCATGCATGCATGCATGCATGCATGTATGTATGTATGTATGTATGTATGTATGTATGTATGTATGTATGTATGTATGTATGTATGTATGTATGTATGTATGCATATGTATATATGTAACTATTTGTTCATTTATTTGCTTTCTTGTTCGTTCAGAGATGTTGTTCAAGTGATACGGTAGGTGATTTCCTTTTACTCCCCCCATAAATTAATCAGTAAAAATAATGTAATTTTACATCCATTGATTCTGAATTTTATATCTATTTCTTTTTCGATAGGAAAATAAAATATGTTTTAAATAGTTGTAAATCTAGAGTTTTGCATTTTCATCATAGGATGTTAAGAAAGTTTCCAAAGTTTTGGGATGATGGATTCTGTTTGATATCTATAAATTAAATTAAAGTTTACCACTGCTGGAAAATAGATGTTTATAACGATATTAAGAACATGCATTTTTGCGAAACATTCCTACCAGTGTGACTTAATATGCCTTAGGAAGAGATTGCCATGACTTGAATAAATCAGCTTTGTTTCGGAGATGGTACTTAAATATAATCACGGCTTTACGACATAGACATTGCTGGAGATAGTACTTATATAAACCCATTACTTGAAAACTTAATGCTGGAGATGGTTCTTATATATAACTATGGCTTGAAGACATAGACAGTGTTGGAGATGGTACTTGAATATAACCATGACTTCAAGACCCAATCAGTGCTGGAGATGGGGCTTAAATATAATCATGATTTCATGACATAGACAAAGTCGGAGATGGTACTTAAATATCACCATGTCTTAAGTACATAGAACTGGACAAGGTATTTAATATAACCATGTCTTTAAATATAACCATGTCCTGATGACATAGACAGAGCTGGACATAGAACTTAAATATAAACATGTATTGAAGACATAGACAGAGCTAGACATGGTACTAAAATATAACCATGTCCTGGAGATATAGACAGATCTGGACATGATACTTAAACATAGCAATGACTGTAAGACATAGACAGTGCTGTCGATGATACTTAAATATAACCATTTCTTGAAGACAAAGACAGATCTGGACATGATACTTAAACATAGCAATGACTGTAAGACATAGACAGTGCTGTCGATGATACTTAAATATAACCATTTCTTGAAGACAAAGACTGATCTGGACATGATACTTAAACATAGCAATGACTGTAAGACATAGTGCTTTCGATGATACTTAAATATAACCATGACTTTAAGACTTAGTGATGGAGATGTAATTAGCTATAACTTTGTGTAAATGACTTAAAACTACTCTGCGAACAACACAAATGTCATGACTCTCACAAGTGTAGAGCAAAATGAATCAATGCCAAACAAATCATTAGCACAGCAAAGAACAGTTAACTGTACAGGGTGCAAAACAGGAAATGGCGACACAGAAAAATGTGGTGAGATTAGAATATGTCAAAGGTCAGGACGCGAGGAATTCTTCAGTTAAACTGTATCAGATACAAAATCTTGAGAGAGAGAGAGAGAGAGAGAGAGAGAGAGAGAGAGAGAGAGAGAGAGAGAGAGAGAGAGAGAGAGAGAGAGAGAGAGAGAGAGAGAGAGAGAGAGAGAGAGAGAGAGAGAGAGAGAGAGAGAGAGAGAGAGAGAGAGAGAGAGAGAGAGAGAGAGAGAACAATGCACTTACGAGATCGCAGCAGGTTGTGCGTTTGGTAAAGCATTCCCTACTGTAGCCATTCCTTAAAAGGTATGTATTGTGTCTACTACATGAAATGCGGATAAATAATTATGGTATTGCATCTCTGAATAATGTTCATGTATACGTAATGTAGTCCACTTTTACAATATGATAAACTAAGATAAAACGCTTGTAAGATAGGGTATGGCTTGAAAAAAAAAAACACTATGAATAGAAATAAAGATCTCACTCTGTGAAAGGACACGAATAGATAAACACCTGGATATCAGGAACGGGAAAAAGACGGATTATGAAGCGTAGTTTGTTTATAAAATTAAAGTAGTTAGGAAATGATGTTTCTGCTGGAATGGTAACAAATATTGATTTTAAAACTCGCTTGACCTATCTTATTTGGAAAAGAGGAAATGATGACAACCTTTATGGAACTAATTTGACTTTGTTTTCACATTTCAGATAAATTACAAACTGAAAGTGATTCAAGTTTTAAAACCCCACTTTAAAATCCCAGTGATATCATAATACTTGTTAAGAAATACAATCCTTGGCTTGAAACATTATATATATATATATATATATATATATATATATATATATATATATATATATATATATATATATATATATATATATATATATATATATATATATATATACATACATACATACATACATACATACATACATACATACATACATACATATACCGCTTTGCGGCTTAACCGCGGTAATGTAATTTTAAAGAATTTTTTACTCCATATCTTAAAAAGATGGGGAGTTATGCGACGATTTTAAAATCGAAAATTTTATACAGGAAGTCGACCGACCTGTTTAACGACGACTCGGGTATACGGAATCGGTACACAATTAATAAAATCCGGTTCAGTACCCACGAATGTAGTCCCAGTCTATTTTTAGATCACTTTTTCCGGTCTAAATTTGGTGGTGATACTAGAGTTAGATTTTGGCATTCTTGGTAAGGATTTAAAGGCAATTGATTATTCTTTAAAATGTGAGCTTATGGTGTGGTTGTCTCTGTGTATTTCGGCGACAGTGCACATTGAGTAATAAGGTCATGGTGATGATCCGGAAGTGAAATCTGTGTTCCGTTGCCTGGTGTTTTGTTTACAATTCAGCCTCTCAAAAAATGCAGGTCAACCCTTGACGAGAATTAAACCGTAAAGTCATCTTTGAAGGTATTTTAGATTAACATATGATTTGTATTGATTGTCACACAGTGGAAAGTTCAGTACTGAGGAACAAATGTAGAGAACATATAGTAAAATTAATTGTGTACTATGGCCTGTCAGTAAAAACTTGAAACTGATATAAATTTTTTATTATTAATGACATATACATGAAATTTTAATATGTTATGTATAATGACTTTAAAAATATAAAAATGAAATTAGAAGTAAAAAAATAATTTTAATTTTAAAAATTTAAATGAAATTTAAAAAACAATTAAAAAATAAAAAATTTCCACCAAGTATTCACATATATAATATTTTTTGGGAATGATATTAAATGATATCAGCATATATATACTCCTACACCATATACAAGCTCAAATGATAGATATTTGTCAAATTTGATCTAAGAAAATATCTTTATTAGTCAAAATGAGACCCTCATTTAAAATACATGAAGACAAAATTCTACTTTGCTTTGTACCTTTAGGTCATTGAAACTATTTATTTGGGGTTCAAACAGTTAATTTATGTGTTTATGATGGGGTGACTTCCTGAGTAACACATATCTGCTTGTATAGCTATCAGTATTTGTTTATAACCATAGTTATAGGGTATTTAGTGAGAGGACAGAGATGAAGACTTTATACTAGAACCTGTTCAAGTTCTCTACAAAATCATATTAAGCTGTCAGAGAATGAAATACAGGTCAGAGGGGTAAAATATACTTTACCCAGGTATATTTACCATTGCATGTAAGAAAACAGCAAAATGATGTAAGTTGAATACAGAATGCATTCCATTTTATTGTTTAGTTTCTTTAAGATGTTGATTGATGTAGTGCGACATTGTAGCCCAGATGATATTATGGGAATTCTCATGATCCATTTTGCTTTATGCATTATTAATGACTAATAATATTTGTTATCTGACACTTTAAAGATTACATAAGTAATATTCAAACAGATTATTTGAATTTAACTTTCTACAACTGATCCTAACATGGTTACATAGCTGACATGAACAAATATGCATATATTTTGTAATGTTTGGAATCAAAAGTTGACATTGTTAGGTTGACATGGTACCTATAGTGAATCTGTAAGGCTCAGTTTTGACTGTGTGCACTTAAAATATCCCAAGATGTTATTTTCATCATGAATATGCCTCTGTATGGTAACACATTTCAATTTAGTACTTTGACAGAGGGCGGTATTGCAGCATCAGCTGATATTTGATTCCATTGAATCATTGAATCATTGAACTTAATAACTTGGTAGCCAAGACTCTTAAAAATAGACTAAAAATGTTCAAACAGATTATTTGAATCATGTTTGCACATGTGATTTTAACAAGTACATTGCATATGTCCCACACATGCAAATATCCATCCTTGTTTACAAGTTTTCGGGATGAAAATTTCACATTTAGTTGATGATATAGGATCTATTGGTACCTATAGTTGATCTGTGTGGCTACTTTTTGCTATATTCACTCACAATATCTAAAATTGTTTTTCCTTCATGAATAGGATTGCATATAGTAATAAATTTTAATTTGGTACATTGTCATTTGACTTTCCACTATACTGGTATGTATCAATGTTTGCACCAATGATCAAACCTCACCGCTCCAACATTGCCTTAAACTTTATGATACATACTCTACCTGATTAGTTATTTAACCTGTAAATGGCTAAATATGCTTGTAGAAACTTCATCTATTTTTAGGATGCATTTGTCACTTTAATACATGCCCATTGCTTCACATCTTTGAGTGTCACTCTATCAAGTTTACCTTTTTTAACCATATTTGCAACCTGAATGTTATTTTGAAATCACCATATCTAACACATTTTAACTTCATTTGCCTACATCTTCCTTTTTTTAGAATTAAGTGAAACATGTTATATATTTTCAGGTCTAGTCTGGTTTTTGGAACAAAGTATTAGAGTTGGATCAATTTGGAAGCTCTCCAGTAGTCCAATGGTGATAGCAAGGTCTCATAAGGACATGTGCAGTATGCTGCTATAAGTGACCAAGATGAGTTCATATCAGTACACTGATATACAGCATCTCAAAGACATGGCTTAGATCTTCATGAGAGAGATTCACATCTTTTTTCAGTAAGGTGAAACTGTATTTTCATATTGCATTGTTGACTTTTGTAGTTATCGGCATTAAAATGGAATGCATATTTGCTATAAAACATGGTAGTGGTCCCGTCAAAACTTTAAATTTGAGTGGGATATTAGTTATACAAACAACTGTCCAAGTACCTGAAACAATAAATGTGGAACATAATACCTGTCATTGTTTCTTTAGTATGTACACCTATATGCATCTGGATAGGCATATTGCAAATTTGCTGTCAAAATCACTGTGAGCTATCATGCTTCAGTACCCCTGGGATTAATATTATCAGTTGTACAGACCTTAACTACCATTTGTTTTAAAGACCATTCATTAATCAACATTGCTGCCTTAAATTTGTCAAACTGAATGTCATAACTTGTATGAAAATTTATTTTTTGTGAAATAAAAAGTTTTTAAAATTTATATATTTTTTAAAATTTTCATTAAAATTTAATATATCAATATTTTTTAATTTCAAGACAATTTTCAGACAGGCCTTATCAAGTATTACAATTCGGTTTTTACTGCATTGAAAAATTCCTATAATTAAGGAAGATATAGCAAATTTAGTTTTGGTTTCTTAAGAACAATTGGACCTCAAATTGCACCTTATAGAACACCAGCACTACACACTTTCTGACAGCTGTCAAATGTCTTGCTTGCAAGGAAATTTCAAAAGACTTTATGTTTGAAGTTGAAACAGTAGTGGCATGCAAAATAAAATGCAAATATAAAAGTTTGACAAAAACATTGACCCTTTCAGGAATCGGTACACAATTAATAAAATCCGGTTCAGTACCCACGAATGTAGTCCCAGTCTATTTTTAGATCACTTTTTCCGGTCTAAATTTGGTGGTGATACTAGAGTTAGATTTTGGCATTCTTGGTAAGGATTTAAAGGCAATTGATTATTCTTTAAAATGTGAGCTTATGGTGTGGTTGTCTCTGTGTATTTCGGCGACAGTGCACATTGAGTAATAAGGTCATGGTGATGATCCGGAAGTGAAATCTGTGTTCCGTTGCCTGGTGTTTTGTTTACAATTCAGCCTCTCAAAAAAATGCAGGTCAACCCTTGACGAGAATTAAACCGTAAAGTCATCTTTGAAGGTATTTTAGATTAACATATGATTTGTATTGATTGTCACACAGTGGAAAGTTCAGTACTGAGGAACAAATGTAGAGAACATATAGTAAAATTAATTGTGTACTATGGCCATACGACTGGTTCCCGGTGAGAGTGGTTATATAATTTTATAATTGGGCTTTGTTTCCTGTCCCAAGGAAATTGCGGATGTTAAACGCCTTCCTTTTGGTAGTGGGGGAAGGAGTTCTGTTAAAAGAACAGTACGAATCTTCAGTTGTGTCCAAAAATACTGTATTTAAGTTTTTGTGTTGGAAAGAGGATAATGGAGCGGAAAAGGAAGCGCGTAGTTTTAACAATTAACCAAAAACTCGACATAATTAAGAATCTTGAGCAAGACGGGTCTACCAAAAACTTAGCTTTACAGTATAGTATAGGTGAAACAACAGTTCGCGATCTCCGAAAAAATAAAATAAATAAAAATAAAAATAAATTGATTAACTACGCCAGTAATTCTGATTCATCAAGTGGCTTATCAAGCAGAAAAACAATGAAACTGTCAACTTATAATGAGCTCGATAAAGCGATGTTGCAATGGTTTAACCAACAAAGGGCACAAAGCATTCCTGTTTCAGGAAATATCTGCGCAAAACAGGCAAAATTATACTTTGATGCATTAGGAATGGAAGGTGATTTCAATGCATCCTCGGGATGGCTGACGCGATTCAAACAGCGGCATGGAATAAGTGAGATTTCTATACATGGGGAAACATTAAGCAATAGTGAAACAGTTGCAAATGAGTTCCAAAATGATTTTCAAAAATTCATAGAAGAGCAACAGGTGACTCCTGAACAAATTTATAATGCTGATGAAACTGGCCTAAATTGGAAATGTCTTCCCACAAAAACATTAGCACATAAATCAGAAAGTCGAGCACCGGGGCATAAATCCAGCAAAGAAAGAATCACTGCTGTATGTTGCGCAAATGCTACTGATTCTCATAAAGTGAAACTAGCTGTAATCGGAAAAGCGAAAAAGCCGCATTGTTTCAAGGAAACTGAAAAAACCAATACGCCTATGACATATTTTAATCAGAAGAAAGCCTGGATAGATACCACAATTTTTAAAACATGGTTCCATGAAAACTTTGTATCACAAGTTCGCGAGCATCTGAGATCGAAAGGTTTGCCAGAGAAAGCCATTTTTTTTATTAGACAATGCTCCAAGCCATCCAAATGAAGCGGTTTTGCAGTCTGCTGACGGTAAAATAATAACACATTATTTGCCACCTAATGTAACATCGCTAATCCAGCCAATGGCTCAAGGGGTGATTTCTGCTATGAAGAGGCTATATAGAGGACGATTTCTGCAGAAGTTAGTGGAAGAAGGCAATGATTTAAAAACTTTCTCAAAAACAGTATTATTGCTGGATGCTATCTACGAAGTTGCACATGCCTGGGATTCCATAAAGCCAACCACAATTAGTAAATCATGTAAAAAAAAAAATATTTCCTGAAGTTGAAACTGTCGACTGCAATAGTTTCGATGAAGAAGAGATTTCGACTTCTGAATTAGCCACCATTTTACAGAGTACAGAGGGTGGTAAGGAAGTTGATAGTGGAAATATTTTAGAATGGTTGAATGTTGATTGTGACGATCTAGGGTGTGAGGTTTTGTCCGACAATGAAATCATTAAAAGTGTACAAGGGCAGACAACAGATTCTGATGAGAGTGACGACGAAGACATGGAACTTATTCCTGAAACAAAGATAAACAATTCATCTGCTCTTCAATGGACTGAGGGTTTGCTAGAGTATCTGGAGCAACTAAGTGATTCTCTGCTCTTAGATAAATTGGTATTACGCAGATTGAGAGCAACCATAAAGAAGAAAGAAGCTATGTCATTAAAACAGAAATCAATAAAAGACTACTTTTCCTAAACATTCATTGTTTTTTTTTTGTTTATTTATTCATCTTCCTTTATTTTAATGTTCAATATAATTGTATTAAATTTAATTATTTATTTTCGTGTTACGACATTAGTGAAGAAGAACATTGGCCTGCATCACAAAAGGTAAACATAAGTAGGATATTACGGCGAAAAAATTAACTAATGCCACTATATCTGGATTGTATATACTTTGGTTTATCCGCTGTTTTTGATTATCCGCGCTAGCTCTCCCCACCATTACTGCGGATAATCGAGAGTCTACTGGTATATATTGCCTTAAAACTTCCTAAATTATGTTACATATGTTTGCACTCAAAACTCATACGGTATTTACGTTGGGATGTTACATATTTTAGCACTCATACGGTATTTACGTTGGGATGTTACATATGTTTGCACTCATACGGTATTTACGTTGGGATCTTGTTACAAACAACAGCATACCATTCCCAACAAGATCATCACTCCTTTAATATCCATCATTGACAAGGTCCCGTGAAAATAAACAGAAGAATATCTTAGTGCCTGGTACAAGCTTAACCAAATTCTAGTGCTTCTAGAGCGTCGGTATTATGCACAGAAAGTATGATTTCAAATGTTGGTAGATGACGTGTTAAATGATATCGCATAGGGAACATTATGCATATCGTATTACATCCATAGCCATCTCTCTCTCTCTCTCTCTCTCTCTCTCACACACACACACACACACACACACACACACACACACAGTCGCATAGCAAACAATTCTGCTTCCTCCCCGGTTGATCATGCACCTCACTCCAACCAAAAGACGTTTGGCAGATATTTAGGGCCTCGCAGGCTCACACAAATCATTAAGGGTTGAAGAAATGGATGAACCCACATCATATTTATCGGAGGTAATTTGCTTTTAGGAGATAAATAGACACAATTTTCTATGGGCAACAACTTTTCTGAAAGTGTAAACTTAAGCAAAACGTTCCACCACGCTTTGAGCGCATTTCTCGCGTAATTGGAGCGTATTTCGCACGCAATGATTTTACTGTAACGTTAGAGTTATCTCCCCGTTATTTACAGCTGGTTTGGCTAGTCGGGACTTCGGTTTAGATTCCTTTGGTGCTTTACGGCACAGGAACACAAAGAGGTTATACAAGTTCGAGGCAATTGGAGTAAAGTGCGATGAGCAAGAACTCGCCACGATAGTTGACACAGATTGGTCCAATGGTGTGATTTGGACTAAAACCCTTTCGGGCTTAAGTCCGATACGCTAACTCATTGAGCTCGCGTATCTGCAAACTACAGTATATTAAAAATTCAATACCTTTCAATGTCTGGATGGTCAAGATCAAACTTATATTTAACTGCATGGACCCATTCTTTGATGCAAATTTGTGTGTGGAGAAAGCCATATGTTCCGGGGCATTTTTACAACGCGTTTGAAACATGTGATTATATGTCCGCACTAAAGAATCACGTGCTAATTTCAATAAAATTAAAGTCTGTAACAGGACTGAAGTTCCATAAATAAAACATTGTCTCTGTTCTCTTGTTACAATTAATATAAGTTGTTAAGCGATTCATTTCACTAAACCTTTTACTTTTCTTTATCAACAAATCATAGCCCACCAAACCCGTATGTACTAAGTTTTATCTCTACTCGTTTCTAGACTGGTTCGTGTTTTCTATATCATTAGTACGCGAGCTCTACACCAAAACCGACAGGTAGACCAGACCAAATTAATGGGAAATTACAGATAGGGAAGAGACAAGGAACAGAAGAAAATTCCAAGTCGTAAAACTGCAAAAATCCTTCAAGCATTTTCGATTAATGTGGTATTTAGGGAAAGAACATTAACTTAATGAAGCTTGGATAGTTTGTGTGTTAAACGTTTCTGCAGTGAACCCCATGTATATACATGGATATAAAAAATATTTGCGCAAAATGTCTGTAGCACGTGTGCTGCACAGTTTACATGTTAATATCGTCTTGCTGATCCATCGTTAGAGATCGACAATTGAAGTAAACACAAATGTCGTATGGAGTAAATATAAAGGTGCGCATTAGTATTTTGTCACCGTCAGTTGAATTTGAACGTGATTATCAGAAAATGTAAGGAAATTATACACATAACATTAGAAAATACTTCGAAATTCGATTATAAGCAATCTCTAAAAGTTCGCGCAGAGTTAGGAAATCATTTAAAATGACATTTTAACGTAGCAATTTTTAAATCCTTTGATACAATTATGCATATAGTAACCATTATGAAAAGGTCCATGTTTCCGAAGATTTTAGTAATAGTATTGGGACGATATTTTTAGGTCACGAATATTGTGTTTTTGTTTGTTTGGTGTTGTTTCTTTTTATATAAAACACACCCATCCAAAGCAGAAAAAAGAAGAAGAAAAAAATGAAAAGAAACAAAGGAAAAGATCTTTCAGAACTAAACAAAATGGCTGGTCATCCAGTTCACTGACGTCAATATTAGCCGTCCAACCAAGGTTGTGTTGTTCACTCGAGGTGTTTGAAGCAGTCATTAAAACATTGGAATAAGTCGGAGACAGACTATCCAGCTTTCTGTATGAACTATATACAATTTGCGTGGCAAAAAAAAAAAAAAAATAGGAAGGAAATATTTGCAAATATTTTGGAAAAGTATTATGGACGTTGTTGTTGTCATTTCGTAATTCTTTTATAGTAACACACCAACCAATAGGCTATGCCATCGTATTTCATAGTGTGTGTGTGTGTGTGTGTGTGCGTGTGTGCGCGCGCGATTTGCATTTTTAACGTAGCTTTAACAATTTTCAGCCATATCACTACGATGTCTGCAGTGTGGCAGCTTATAGTGATGTCTAACACAGGAGCATCATGCCACAGACATTTAGCATGATGTCCCACCCAGTCAATTATCCTGACACCAGTCGGACCAGTCCTAACACTAACCTCTTAATGATGAACGCCAAGCGAGGCAGCTCTCAGTACCAGTTTTGTAAGTTTTTGGTATGACTCGGCCGGGGATCGAACCCACGATAACCCGCCCGCATCCGAGGCGGATGTTCTAACCACTAGGCCACCGGAGCAGTCCTGGTTTTTCATAGTAACAAAATACGACACCAATAGGCGTTGCAATGGTTTTTTACAATACCAAGACTAACCAATAATAGGCACTGTCATGGTGTTTTATGGACACACGGTACTAATTGTATGGAAAAATGGGAACCAGTCTGGAAATGGTTGAACATAAAATAGGGTATGTATGGGTTTGGCTGGCCCAGATTAGTCAATAATGTTTTAGGAAAAGGAATCTTTCGAGACCTTATGCAAGTGGAAAAAAATGATAGAGACATTGTTTTATTGATGGACTTTCAGTAGTTTAACATTCTTGAATTTGGAACTATCATTACTAATATTAGCACATGACTCTTTGCTGCGGAATTGGAAGCACATGTATCAAGCACATGCAGGTCCATCTCTTTTCCTCTGCACATAAGCTAACATCAAAAGTTTCATCTATACTGGAGTTTGATCATGAACACTCATGAGCACTCAAATTTTAAGTTACTGAATTTTTAATATCATGGTGTTTAAATAGGTTTTCTATGGGAATAGAATTAGTACCGTAATTTCCTAATGTACGAAGTCACGCCACCAAAAGGCAGAAGTCACGCCACCAATAGGCATTGCCAGGCGTGTGTCCAGTGGGCTCGCAAAAAATGATCCTAATCGGGCCCCGCCTTTAATAATGCCGGTACTGATTATAACTACATTTTCTTACATCTTACTGATTGGTAAAACGAACGAAACATATGATAGCTAGTTTAGGTCCAATTTAGTATTTAGAACAAAGCCTGTTTTCTCTTTTCACGTCTGGTGCTGCATTTGGATGGAACAAAGCCTAACATTTAGATTAGCATAGATGCTCTTGTCAGTAAGGTGGTGATGCTAAAGCCGTATTAGAGAATGCATAATGTATCAGGTCAAAGTTCCCAGAATTGGTCATATTGCCGCACTGGAACATAGTGACCTCAGAGACATGAATTATAACTTCAACGCCATTAAGCAAACCAGAAGGTCGTTGCAGCTCTATGTTCCTGCTAAGTCACCTTTAATGGTTATTAACATCACCTCACACAATCTGTTATGGTTATTAACATTACGCTATGGGGGCCCCGAGTGGCTGAGTGGTATAAAGCGCTGTCCGCTACGGAAAACTGCCATCTCACCTCTGTCTGTGTGAGTTCGAGTCTAGGATTCGGCGAATTTGGAATGTGAGAAAGCTTGCCAGTAGCTTATCGTGGGTCGGTGGTTCTTTCCGGTGATTTCCCGGTTTCTACCTCCACCATTAATACTGGCCACCATGTATAGCCAGACTATCGTGTGCTGAAAAATGGCGTTAAACCCCACAATAACAACAACATTAATCTATACAACCTGTCATGGTTATTAACATCACCCAACATAACCTAAGTCATCTGAATTGATGTATTGGTCCTAAATTTACTATGCTGAACGTCAAAGACGTTCTGACAGTTCTCAGAACCAGTTTTGCTATGAATATAAATACAAGTTATCACATGCAGTTTTCCATGAAAATGGATACAAGTTGACTAGAAGAGTTTCCATTAAAATGAATACAATTTGGTGAGAAGAGTTGCCATGAAAACGAATATAATTTGGTGAGCATTTTCCGTTAAAATGAATGCAATTTGGTGAGCAGTTTCCATTAAAATGAATACAATTTGGTGAGATTTGCCGTGGAAATGAGTTAAATTTGATGAGAAGAGTTGCAGTATAAATGAATAAAATTCGGTGAGAAGAGTTTCCATGAAAATGAATACAATTTGGTGAGAAGGGTTGACAGTGGTGTGGCATGCAAATATCGCAGTTTGTTACAACTGGAAATAAACAAGATGGCTTGCTAGGACTCGGTTCACATTCGTTACTTCCGAGTCAGAATGTAGTCCTAATCTAGTTTTGGATTATTGCTTCCTATATTGTTTTGGTGATCCTTGGCTTTAATGTAGCCATTATTATCAACGGAAATCATTGAAATTTTAGACTAAGAGGATACAGTATGATCGTCTATGTCAGAGAGGCATTGATGCTTTCCCGGGGGTGCAATGTGCGCTTATAAACTGGAACTACTTTCCTTTCGTCGTAGGAATTAACTCAACTCAGCTCTTGATTAAGATCTCTCTCTCTCTCTCTCTCTCTCTCTCTCTCTCTCTCTCTCTCTCTCTCTCTCTCTCTCTCTCACACACACACACACACAACTTTGCCCACACGTAAAAACAAACTTCAAAGCAAAAAGAACGAGTAAAAACATTTTGCCTGTGACCAGTTGTTAGACAACAAATCAAATCCTTTTCAAATGCGCATACTAGTATATTAACATATAATCGTTTCGTCTTCAAGCTATTTTTAACCTTACATATGTCATTGTAGAATTTGCCATGACCCGTGAATGTTCGTTGCCAAATGCCCCCCCCTCCTCCCCGTCTATATTGCAGTGAAATTTCACACTTAACTCTCTTCAAATATTCATCTATGCTGGAAAGCAAAGGGGAACCCTGGCACGCTTGAGGATTGATATCAACTTTGCCTGAAGAGTATCAAAATTTGGGTCAAGTTTCTCGAACCCAGTTAGATAGCCAAGGATGTCAAGAGGATCGAACTCACGCTTGAACATCAAAGACAAAGCGATGTCGAGTCAAAAAAAGGAACACAAGAGACAATCGAGATAACAAAAACAGATACGCGAAACCCTAACAGGCAATCCGCAATATTTACGGTCTTAAGTTTCAGGATGTCACCTACTGTTTGCTGCTTGATTCGACCTTGTCCAGCTAACACTCCCCAATAATTCTCACTGTATTAACAACGGCGCTACAAATGCCAGACTGAGCATATATGAATACTAGACAAGAACACTACGATAAAAGTAAAAATAAAAAAAAAACACTAGTGCAGTATATTTTGTTTTAAACATTATTACATGCGCATCAATATCCAAGAATACTAAAACAAAACCAGTATTCACTGGCTTGTATAATATTTCCTCACGAACATAACTCGCATTGTAATAGAGAATGCCAACATAAAAAATATTTAATACCTTTTTGGGACTGTGAAAACCAGCATCGCAGTTGTTTTACATTTAGTCGAGTGTAGCAAACACATTATCAAATAACTCATTCGCGCATAACAAGTAAAGTTTGTATAGCTTATTCATACAATGTTATTGACTGAACGTGCTTGGTCTATAAGGTAGGTGCACAAATAAAAATTAATTAAGGATGGTGAACAATTAAAAATTAATTAAGGATGGTGCACACTTAAAATTAATTAAGGATGGTGAACAATTAAAAATTAATGAAGGATGGTGCACAATTAATAATTAATTAAGGATGGCAAACAATTAAAAATTAAAAAAGGATGGTGCACAATTAAAATTAAGGATGGTGCACAATTAAAAATTAATTAAGGATGGTGCACAATTAAAATTAAGGATGGTGCACAATTAAACATTAAAAGTCCTATTGTAATAGGGATACTATTTTCTACATAATTGGGATCCTTCGAGATCACTAAGTTTTGGGATTTAAGCCATGCAAAAGTGTGACAAACTTTTTATTGAGTGTCATCTCCACATATGACCTGTTATAGAGTCTGTTGTGTTTCACGTTCAGAGCGGCCTAATAAACAGGAATCTCTCTCTCTCTCTCTCTCTCTCTCTCTCTCTCTCTCTCTCTCTCTCTCTCTCTCTCTCTCTCTCTCTCTCTCTCTCTCTCTTTCTCTCTCTCTCTCTCTCTCTCTTTCTTTCTCTCTCTCTCTCTCTCTCTCTCTCTCTCTCTCTCTCTCTCTCTCTCTCTCTCTCTCTCTCTCTCTCTCTCTCTCTCTCTCTCTCTCTCTCCTACGTGTTCTGTACAAAGTCCGATATCAGGATATAGAGAAAAATCGGCTGTAAATGTGATAGCCTCCCTTCGTAGATTGCAAATGGCGAACTTCTGATATTACTGCAGTGTCAGTATCTTTAAAAAGTACTGTGGGCATTTTGTATTAAATGTCAAAGTTGTTGTTGTTGTTCTTGTTGTTCTTGTTGTTGTTGTAGGGTTTAATGCCATTTTTCAGCACAAGATAGGCTATATATGGCGGCCATTATTAATTATTTGTATCTTTTATCATTTAACCGTCGTTAATTCTGACTGGGGGCTCAGAACTGTATATTAAACGCCCACTACCGCACTTCCAAACCAAAATCCAGCCTGGGTGGGTCTTCTGCAATAATGTAAATAAAGATTGAAAGCACCTACAAACAAAAACTTACAGTGGGGGAAACCAACCCCACAAACACAATGTACTGGAAAACTGCTCGTTCCTTATTAGAAACTTGCATGAAATTGTTAAAAAAAAATTTCTACAACAGGGGTCGGCATCCTACAGCACGCGTGGTGCGTCAAAAGGTTTTGTGTAGCAAGCAAAAGGAATCCAAAAATCTCGATTTTGACAGTGTTACTTTCTTACTGGTGGCACGCTCTCGTTCATTTTATAATTGGGCCTGAAAAAAAGTGCCACGCTATGTAAAATAAGTTGCCAACCCCTGTTCTAGAATATTCTGAACTCACAAAGGTATGTGAAATGACGTTACTTAAGGTACATAATACAACTATGGAAAAAATGTCAGCTCATACTAGAGCGATACATAACGCTCTGACGTATTTAATACTAAGTTTAAATAATTCTAAAAAACTTTATCGACCCCTTCGTTGGCCTAGTGGTTAGAGCGTACGCCTCGGATGAGAGAGGTCGTGGGTTCGATCCGAGGTCGAGTCATATCAAAGATTTACAAAATTAGAACTAACGGCTGCTTGACGCCCACCTTTAAGAGGTCAGTGTTATGACTGGTCGGCCTGATGTCAGGATAATGTGACTGGGTGGGACATCATGCTACATGTCTGCAGCATGATGCCCCAGTGCTAGACGTCACTATAAACTGCCACACTGCAGACATCGTAGTGATATGACTACAAATATTTTAAGGCTACGTTAAAAATCATAATCAAATCACATAATCACATCAAAACTCTATCTCTTCCAGAAAAGAAATAAGGCAACCGCCAGGTCAACTCATCCTGCAATCACAAATACGGTTTAATCGGCACAAGCAGTGCTAAATTACCAAATAGACATAGTAGGCACCCGGGCTATGGGCCCCACGCCTGTTATGGTTTCTCGCAATAACGGATCAAAATAATATTGAATTGATTTGATCTTGACGTATTAGGAGATAATTTGTGTGCCCCGAGATTTCGACTGCATAGGAGCCTCAACTGGGTTTGATTTGGCACTTAGGCATGCCGGATTTAGGCATAAGCTAAACAAGCTACAGTTATGTTATACTCAATAGGGCCTCTGCAGCTTTTGTATATATATATATATATATATATATATATATATATATATATATATATATATATATATATATATATATATATATATATATATATATACACACACACACACACACACAATCACACTCACACTTACACACACACTTTTGAAGTTTTGATTTTGAACAAGGTGAATGACAATATGCTTTCCTGAGATACACCCATCTTTTGAGTGTAGCTTTGATAAAGAATGCTGCCTCCCTTAACACTGATACAGTACAGACACCAAGACAACAACACAACATACACACAAGAACACAAAATCTTCTAACACGAGAGTAACTTTAAAGAAAACTCAAGAAATATGATATAGTGCCGTTTTATAGAAAAATCTACAAAACAACAAGCACACCCCGAACAGCACCACACAGGACAAGTGATACTTTGGCAAAGTCACTCAGATTAAAGATAAATAAAAACATGGAGTGGAAACCGATTTCAGAGCAAATAGCTCATGAAGGCGCGAGTACAATCCAAAGTTTAGCTAGAAAGGCTTGAACCTAGGTCTACAACAGCCCGTGAAGTAGACGGACTGGACTAACACCATAGGACAACTCAAAAAATAAAAGATTTGAAAAACAAAGCAAAGAATAACCCTGAATAAAATTAAACACAAACCAAACCAAAACAAAAAGGGAAAGTGTTCAGACAAACAAAAAAAAGAGGGAATTGTTTAGATTTAATAAACAGTATGTCACTTCCTGACCTTACCAGCTTGTGCTGGGATGGGAGGGATAGTGTCAAAATCCCCCCCCCCATCGTTAACACTGATAGGTCATCCATTATGCCGTAAGCGTGGCGTCATAAACTTTATTCATGCCGAATACTAGTGACTGTTGTTTTTGTTGGTTTTTTTTACTTCGCAGATTTTGTGCTGAAAAAGAACTCTCATTTGCATGAATATTTATCTTGATGCTCTATTCAAAAATAAATTATTATACAATTTGTCAATGTAAACTGAAAGTTAGAACTTGAAATATTAATTTATTTTTGTGACTTGGAGAAGATGTTTGCAACAGAAATGGATATACTTGGAGAAAGAAACGGGAAACGCACGAGAGAGAGAGAGAGAGAGAGAGAGAGAGAGAGAGAGAGAGAGAGAGAGAGAGAGAGAGAGAGAGAGAGAGAGAGAGAGAGAGAGAGAGAGAATGTGTGTGTGTGTGTGTGTGTGTGCGCGCGCAATCATGTTATCATTTTTTTTTTGCTACATTCATGCATTTGATTTAAAAAATACAAAACAAATATGATAAACAATAAGCGCTGGAAATGAATGTCAACACTATGGAAGAAAGCAAGTGTGTTAGTTCGGTAGAAGCCTTTTTATTGACACGTTATGCAGTCAAACAGCGCAGCCGTCTTGATGGATGAAAAAGAAAAAAAAAGAGTAAATCTATGGATAACATCTGTAAGCGAAATTCTTCATCCTTTCAGCAGATTCCAGGAGGATATGTCATAGCTATTGTGAGAGACACGGAAACGGCCCCCCCATCCCCTTATTTATCCCCGCTCTGTAACCTGTAGTGACTAACAATCACAGCTTCCCGTCTTCGACGGGAGTAAATCTGTACCATTAAAAGTCAATTAAATTAAACATATCCAGTAAACATTGAAAACAAATCCAAATTTATACCAGAGGCTGCCGATTGTGGTTGCGATGACTGGGCATAATGTTAGAAGATCACTGTCAAATACAACATTTTTGACGTACTCCCCATTTTTTTCAAGTATATCAGTTAATCGATAGTAATGTTAGATACCGAAATTCAACGTTTATTTGGAGCGACTTCATGATTTGTACTGTGTCTTTGATATGTCGACCAAACTAGGAGACTAACTTTTGCCAAACTTCATAATTTCCTCTCTTCTATCTGAAGTACAACGGAGAAAAAAAAACCCACAGTGAACAAACTTTTACTTTCGGTTTTAACTTTCAAAGCTATATAATTTGATGAATGTATTTGTATGTCATCCCCAACGTTTCAGAACCTGCTTTTGAAATGTGGTTGTAATAATGATTAATCATTAGATAATGTTTCTCTGTACATGAAAAAATCATACCTTTTAAAGATATCAGTAACATTCAGTTAAATTTAAGGTTATCAACCTTTTGATTGTAAGATTATTTACATTGTTAACCCAAGACTATCTACCATAATCCAGCGTTATCTACCATTTAATCCAAGATTTTCTACATTAATAATTCAAGATTATATACCTTTCTCGATGCTCGGAAAAACAAAAATACGTAATATAAATATTCAATTCAAATCGTCCTTTGCTACAAGTAGATTTTGGTACGTACACGTGCATAGGACAAAATTTATCAATAAGTTCTCCATTATAGTGCTATAGTTCTTTCAAATGAAACAAAACTATCTTGACCTTTAATGAAGTACTTATCGGAATTAGTCCTGTGTCGTATCCATAACACACACACACACACACACACACACACACACACATACATATATATATATATATATATATATATATATATATATATATATATATATATATATATATATATATATATATATATATATATATATATATATATATATATATATATATATATAGGGCACTTTTCAAAACCGAAGAATCCTTTGGACCAAATACAAGTCAATTTTGAGGGGTTTTATCTATTTACTGGGGTTTTAAAAATGACTTTATTTGAAATCGATATATATATATATATATATATATATATATATATATATATATATATATATATATATATATATATATATATATATATATATATATAATTCTTCCTTCCTTATATCATCTGCCAATTCATCACCCCCCCACATACTTCCTCCACCAGATTGGTAGATGAAAACTTTATTGTTTTTGCACTATGCAGGTACACACATTTCTGCCAGAAGATATCACACGGTTTAAGGATTGAATAAAAAGTGTATGTGAAAAGTTTTGCTTACGTCAAGTATGTATACACAAATGAAAGCAACCAGTCATGAAGATGAGAGAAAGGTCCTTCCCCGATCCCATAGTAACACGGTTGAATACAACTTCTATCACGAGAACAATTTTCTAAATTCTTTGATATGGTTAGAAATCTACATAAATACGTTAACGGGTAATCTGATGTGTGTATGTGTGTGTGTGTGTGTGTGTGTGTGTGTGTGTGTGTGTGTGTGAGAGAGAGAGAGAGAGAGAGAGAGAGAGAGAGAGAGAGAGAGAGAGAGAGAGAGAGAGAGAGAGAGAGAGAGAGAGAGAGAGAGAGAGAGAGATGAAATATTATAAAATCACTACTTACCAATCAAAAACGCTCCACGATGATGAGGTCTCAACGCATAATCCGTTCCCCATATTTTCTTTGCCCCCCAAACCAACTTCTTTCTTTGCAAGCTCTCTTTGCTTTTATGTCGCAGGAAAACACTGCCGGCTGGGAGTGCCAGTGATATGTTCGTCAAAAATATCAAGAAGGTAAGATTCAGGAAACAATATTTTCTCCATTCATGGTTATGTATGTGCTTTACTGCAAGAATCGCCTATTTTAATTACATAGATGTGAATGTAAGTAATGTACTTAGGGTAAAAGCAAGCGAGTATGATCCGGAAAGTTTAATGTAAGAAAAGGAAAATGTGTATATGAACGATTTATTTGTATGCGATCGCTGGATTATGAAGCAAAAATAGGTATATCATTTAGAGAGAACACACATACATATCGCGAACTCTTATAAAAATATAAAAATAATTGATTAATTTCCTTGCATCCTGATCATTCGAGTCCACAGGTTAAAGTATCTTGGAAACGGAAAAAATAATTGAATGAAGCACTTATTTTTCCTTTTTCAAGTTGCATGCAAGACTATCAGATGCACCTGTGTACTAATTATGTACAACGTCGATGAAGAAGTAAAGTAATGAACAAGGCCCTAATCCATTCTCTACTGCACGAATCGTAATGAAGCAAACCCTTAGCTATCCACTACATGACTCATTTCATAGGTATACTCAGTATTACAGATACATTCCCCTCCCTAATTTAGCCAAGGGTGATGTGGGGGATACGGAGAAACATGCAATTGTCTGAAACTGTTTGGAAAAAATGTTGAGATGTCATTATTACCAAGATATCTTCAGCTTAATTAGTTAAGTTAATATCTTCAGCTTAATTAAGACATCAGCTTCTCTATTTATCAATGTTAATATTTGGTAAGTTCTACATATTTGTTTTCGACCGTTTTCTTGTCCTCCCTTCCCACGGAACCATTATTGTAGCGACAAGGCGAACATCAGACGCTGAATAGATTAAGACATCGTGTTTGAGACCCATATGCAATCTTTTTCCAAGCTTAGGCGAAATATATTGTTATGAATCGCCAACGAACAAGAGGCGGATTGTTTATAGGCAAATTAAATATTGTTCGAAGGCAAATTTAATATTTTTGGGTCAAGCTTCTTATTAGGCACAAAATACTCGTACATTGCAACTAAATATATTCTCATTTATATATAAGAAACAAATATGAAATTTCCCGTTGACTTGTAATTTACTTTTAGCGCATGAGTATGTATACCTTTCTTGAACCGGTCTACTCTAAAACACAGTATCTGTTGCAAACTGGTCCAGTATATGTAATTTAGTCTCAATAAGACTGTTCTCAGGTTAATCAAATCTCTTTATATCGGCTACCACTGTAAAACGGAAAACATTTTAGGTCTCGACACTTTTCAGTTTAGAGAAGTATGTATGTATGTATGTATGTATGTATGTATGTATGTATGTATGTATGTATGTATGTATGTATGTATGTATGTATGTATGTATGTATGTATGCATGCATGTATGTATGTATGTATGTATGTATGTATGTATGTATGTATGTATGTATGTATGTTCTCCTTAAAATTCCTTATAGATTGGAACGGGAACAGTTTTACATTTTTTGCTTTAAAGGGAGAACACAAGATCAATGTTTTATGTAGAATATTTAACTTTATTTTGTGTGGAACCACTGGTGTCATGAATAAGCTAACATATTTAGAACTTGATTAAGTGGCGCTCACAGTTTCGTATTTAGTATAGGGTTAGAATTT
Organism: Potamilus streckersoni; assembly: GCA_016746295.1. Taxonomy (NCBI): domain Eukaryota; kingdom Metazoa; phylum Mollusca; class Bivalvia; order Unionida; family Unionidae; genus Potamilus; species Potamilus streckersoni. The sequence goes on from JAEAOA010000405.1 coordinate 943,010, forward strand.
TAATTAAAAATAATTTCCCCAGGTTTCCTCAATAGTTATACAGACTATTTAAAAGAGTCTTTGTATATCCTAGGTATTGTTCAAAGAACCTCTAATTCCCTTTATTTCGGCGTATGATTGATGGGTGTAATATGGGTATGTATACAAGTATACAGCTTGGCCTTACTCCAGATGTACACCTTAAAAAAGAAAACAAAAGTGCTGGCTCCACTAGATCATTTTCACCTCCCAAACTTCAGAGGAAAAAATGTAAAAAAAAAGAGCCGATTACGTTTTTTTTTTCTTTCTTTTTTACATTTTATGTATTTGGTAATATATTCATTGCGCTTTCAGAAGCTGGTGTTGTCTAGTCTGGCAAAATTCGTTTTCCCTATTTTAATAGATGCCAAATATAATGTACTTTAGACAAATTCAGACTGATTTTTGGAGCACAAGGTAGCAGCCATTTAGTTAGCAGTGTGCTAAGATCATTTAAAATTTCCAAAAGTACAATATCCAAAGAACTGTCAGCCACATTGCACGAAAGTAACATAGATGTATGCTAACATTCTCTCCACTTTGCATGTTTTAAATGCAAACAACTTCACCTTACATACATCATTCTCTCAAAAGTACATAATAACTGGCGAGCGCCAACTTAACACCATTGGTGAATCAAGTAATTTTATTGAATTTTTCCCCCATTTATGTAATGAAAGCTCTAGTTTTTTATGTGACCTGTTGTCTATGCCTGGAATCGTGCTTGCATGGCCAACGAATACTGTTTTAAACTAAATATAGGAAAGTATTTGTTATCACTTACAAAAGTAGGCGTGTCCTTTGAGAGTCGGTGCCATTATCTCTAGTTTTCAATTCATATTTTCAGTTAATGATTTTTATATTCAACTGTTTCATTCATTTAATAATTGTCCTGGTTATGTTCGAAATATGAGTAATTCTTGAAGAAACATTACCAGTACACAAGCAGTATTATTACCAGAGCGGGGAATGCGCTAGCGTTTGGACCAAATATTCAAAATATTATTCTTACATACGCATTTAATCATTGTCAAAAAATGTTTATTTCAACTTTATACACGCTGTATTATATCCGTGAACGTGTGGCATCGAATCAAAATTTATCCAAGCAATGTTAGTATTATTACAAATTTTGTTGATGACAGCAACTGACCACTCTATTTTATGATTTCGTCAACTAATATAATATTCTACTTGCAGCATAAAAAGCTGAAACAGTGCTTTTTTAGGTAAGAAGTCTTTTCCGGTAAAAAAAATAAATAAAAAAGAAAAAAGAAATATATGAGAGAGAGAGAGAGAGAGAGAGAGAGAGAGAGAGAGAGAGAGAGAGAGAGAGAGAGAGAGAGAGAGAGAGAGAGAGAGAGAGAGACGGGGTGGTGATTTTTTTTCACCGTGTACGTTTCTGTTTGTAGTGGATCAATTTCATCAGTTGAGTCAAGCACGTGTTACTGTGTATAACTGATGCCAGGTGTTTAACAGCTATGTACAAGCCGATTTGGTAGGCGTCTTACTTTACTTTTCAGTGTAACAGTTGACACATAACTGGTTTTTCCCGCCATATATTGCACAAAACAACAGTATTGTTTTACGATACTCTTTCGTGTTTAATGGACGTCCTTCTAATCTTCTATAAGCTTACAAAAAACAAAACACTCCATAATCTCATCAGTTATGAGTGTTAATGTTAAGATGACATTCGTTCGACGTTCATATGGGTACATTATATTCGCTGCAATAATACTAAAATCATTCTTCTAATTGCGGTGAAGATATGTCCGCGCCAGACTGGTTTGCTTTCGTTTTCCTGATGAACAAATACAATACTGATCCCGACCTGTACATCACAGGCTTCAAATCTTGTCATAATTATACATCGGATCTTATCGTAAATTAACCTTCCCTTGATGACTGTCATGGATCAATGTAAACTTACAAGCATGTCAGTTTTAAACAAAGCTAACAACAGATTACCGGATGAAAATCTTAAACCTTACAATATCTCTAATACGATGGTCATCAGTGCCGTATTTAGACAAAGCGAGGCCCTAATCTTTGGAAAGCTATAGAGGTCGTATTTGGTATAAAATAAATTTGAGAAGCCCTTTAGACTGAGTTCAGACTTTGGGGCCCTAAGCTGTAGCTTGTTTAGCTTATGCATAAATCCGGTACTGATGGTCATTCTGATTTGCTATTAACATTTTTGACGTCATGCATACATTTACATATTCACACACGCACAAAGTTAGTCATGTAAATTGATTTTCAGATGCATGTAAATTTAAACGATGTGTAAATTTGCACCTGACCCAGTCTCAAAGGAGTGCAAAAAATCGATGTATTAATATATATATATATATATATATATATATATATATATATATATATATATATATATATATATATATATATATATATATATATATATATATATATATATAGTATGTATGTATGTATGTATGTATGTATGTATGTATGTATGTATGTATGTATGTATGTATGTATGTATGTATGTATGTATGTATGTATGTATGTATGTATGTGTGTGCGTGTGTGTGTGTGTGTTCCTCGGTCATCGGGTTAAAGCCTCGCAAAATATAGACAGCTGTACATTCATCCTATTCTAGGTGAACGCACATGTGTTATATTTATGATTCTATACCGTTTTATCCCTGCAAGTTTAGGAACGTTCATAACGCACACACACGTGTATGTATATATAAAGTTTGGCAATGCTGGATTTTCTTCCTAAGAACATATTTACCTCCCCATACATTTCTACAAAATATTTATCATCTACATGTCTATGACGTCTGCAACCAAAATCTAAATGAAAACAAAACGTATTATTTACATATAATTGGCTAGTATTTTTACGTGATATTTTATTGAGTTTTCTAATATAAATAATTGTGATAATTTGGGGAGTGATTTTTTAAATATATATTTTTCACTAATGGAATTACTTATAGCCATTTACATAATTACCTCCCTTTAATGTTTTTACTCGTTCGTATGTACAAGTCATTGTTCAGTCTCTGGCGACTACAGCCAAATTTAGGATGGGATAAAGAGAAATGATGAAACTGCAGTAAGAACTATCACTGTCAGATGTAACAAGTAATGATACAAGTCTTCAAGAAACTGATTTTCAAATTATCGAGCCGAAACAATTTTGTTCAGTGACAGATTTAAAAAAGCAAGTGCATCATCTAATGATGCATTCCTGGAAGAACAAGCAAATATCAACACCCCCTCCCCAATAAAACAAAACAACTTAAAGCGACTTGAAATTATTCTTAAAATTACTTCATAGTGAAGTGGGAAAAGATTCCCAGAGTTTATTCCTCCATCAAAGCTATACCATAACACATTGCTCATTTCGTCTTATCTATCAAGAAAAATTGAGGTGATGACTTTGAACCATCATCACTAAAAAACATAATTTCATCAATAGATCGATATTTACGCACAGTCATATGGCATTTCAATAATAAATGACATTCAGTATGACAAGCGTAATTCTGTTCTACAAGTGAGGATGAAAGATCTGAAAAATCAGAGAAAAGGCAACAAACCGAGGGCATCTGACCCAGTTTCAAAGCAGGACCTAGAGGGAACCACAATTAACATTTCCATTTCAGTACCCACGTATGTAGTTCCAGCCTATTTTTAGAGCATATTTCTGGACATGAAATATGTGTTCCATTGCATGGTGTTTTGCTTACAATTCAACCTCTCACTAAAATGCAGGTCAACCCCTGACAAGACCTTCACCGTAAAGTCATCTCTGAAGGTATTTTAGATTAGCATATGATTTGTATTGATTGTCGCACAGTATAACTGTCAGTACTTTGTTGTTGTTGGGCTTCACGCCATTGTTCAGCACACGATAGGCTATTCATGGCGGCCAGTATTAAGGGTGGAGGAAGAAACCGGGAAATCACCGGAAAGAACCACCGACCCACGAGAAGCTACTGGCAAGCTTTCTCACATATCCACATTCGCCGAATCCTAGACTCGAACACACGCAGACAGAGGTGAGATGGCAGTGATCCGTAACGGACAGCGCTTTAAACCACTCGGCCACTCGGGACCCCCGTTCAGTACTAAGAAGCAAATGTAGAGAATATATAGTTAAATTAGTTGTGTTCTATGGCCTGTCAGTGCAGTATTTAAGTAAAGTTTAAATCCTTGTTATTAATGACAGACACATGAAATTTTAATATGTAATGTATATTGACTTTAAAAATATAAGAATGAAATCATAAATAATCAATAATTTTTATTTAAAAAAATGAATAACATTTTAAAACAATTAAAAATAAAATCTTTCAACAAAAAATGCACATATATATTATTTATGGGGAATGATATTAAATGATATCAGCACATAGATACTCCTACATCAAGCTTAAAAGATATCACAACACATTTTAATTTGGTACATTGTCATTTGACTTTCCAGTATACTGGTATGTACTAATGTTTGCACCAATGATCAAACTCACCGTTCCAATATTCCATTAAACTTTATGATACATACTATACCTTATTAGTTATTTAACATGTAAATGTCTAAACATGGTCGAAACCTAATCTATTTTAGGATTCTTTTATCACTTTAATACATGCCCATTGTTTCACATTTTGGTATGACTCAGCCTGGGTTCGAAACCATAACCTCCAAATATATATATATATATATATATATATATATATATATATATATATATATATATATATATATATATATATATATATATATATATATATATATATACTAATGAAACTTATTAAGTCTAATTTTTCAATGTTCTGTTTATAGTGTGCGGAAACGCATCACCCAGAAGCTAAATGATGAAGGAATTCCTCTAAATCAAATATCAGGACATCAAAACAGCAGCTCATGCCACAACAAATAACACAACACAACCGGACCGCCAGCGATAGTTACTTGCCAGCATATATATATATATATATATATATATATATATATATATATATATATATATATATATATATATATATATATATATATATATATAGAGAGAGAGAGAGAGAGAGAGAGAGAGAGAGAGAGAGAGAGAGTGTGTGTGTGTGTGTGTGTGTGTGTGTGTGTGTGTGTGTGTGTGTGTGTGTGTGTTGGGTGGTCACGTGTTCTCACTCACTTGAGCTATAATAAATTTTAGCCTTCTTTAGAGTTACAAACACATATTTGCGCATGCATGCCTGCTTTTGACTTCGATCATCTAACGTCATCGCCAGCCACATCCGGTTGCAACTGATTTATTTTACAATGGATTTACATGGTCTATAAAAATTAAATTTCTTTGCGCTCAAGAAAAAAATATAGAACATCAATCAACAAGAGGAGATGGAAAACATTGCCTATTTCTGCATTAGTAACTTTGCTGCTAAATTGAAGCAATATGGCGTCTTAAAAACGAACAAATTTGGTTTGTCGTATCTTTGATGGCCTTGGACCATCAGTTTACTTTGTTGCTTAACATTGAGTCAGCTGGAAAAAAAATGATCCATTCTGATTACTCCTTACATTTACTCCAAAAGACATCTTAGGAATAATTATGTCAAGACACACGGTACTAATGGTATGGAAAAATGGGAACCAGCCCGGAAATGGGTGATTTAATAGAGTATATATGAGTTTTGGCTGGCCAGGACTGGTTAATAACGTAAGCTATATTTTAGGAAAAAGAAACTTTTGAGAGTTTATCCTAGTTTAAGTGAGAAACAAAGAGGAATTCCATTCCTTTAACAGTCTTGAGATTTTGAACAATCATTACTAAAATTAGCATCCGATTCTTTGGCGCAGAATTCCAGAAACTGTCGAGATTGATATCCTTTCCTCTACACAGAAGCGGACATCCAGGTTTTATACTGATAAATATAGGTTTGGTCATGGACAATCAGAAATTTTAAGTTATTGAATTTTTAATATCATGGTGTTTGCATAGGTTTACTATGGAAACTGAATTAGTACCGTTGAATCCGACAGCCTTCCTTGTTAACAAGTGTGTAGTTTGCTTATCTTTTTGTTTACTAACAGTACTCAAATGACACAATCAAACCTAGAAAGAAAGAAAAAGAAAAAATGTACTTAACGCTAGTGTGACTAGCGTTAAGTACATTTGTCACTTTTTCCATACTTTTAATTTTGTTGCTCTGTTGATTTCAAAGGCGCCATTTAATAAGACGACGGCTGAAAGTCAGCTTATCTCATTTCTTTCAAAAGGATGGGAAAAGAACATGTAAAGATGAATAACTCGAATTCTTTATAAGTCTTACAATATTTATCTCCCTTAATACGCTGATTTGGAATAAGCAACATGAAAATGTTTTATTTTGTACAGAGTAAAGATAAACATCTGTATTGAAAACAATAAACAATTTTACAATAAGAATAAAGTGGAAAATCAAATGATTAAAATACAGACCTTTATAAAAATTCGTTATGCACAGTGTGTGTCTGTCTGTGTGTGTGATATTTGTTTTATTCAACGTCAACATTTAGTTTGATGATATGTTCATAATGTAAGATTTTATTGTCAACAAACTTATTACATTTTGGAAAGAAACAAGCCACCGCCACCCAACCACCTCTCTGTGTGTGTGTGTGTGTGTGTTTGTGCGTGTGATATTTGTTTTATTCAACGTCAACATTTAGTTTTATGATATGTTCATAATGTAAGATTTTATTGTCAACAAACTTACTATATTTTGGAAAGCAGCAAGCCATCGCCACCCAACCACCTTTAGGTTTAAGAGGGTCTTACTTCTACATAAAGGTAAGAAAATAATGCAAATTTCCAAGTTGCGACTTTTAATGGCGAGATGCCTTCCCGCATTTGCTTTAACTGGTAAATTTCCAGCTCGTAACCAACAGATTAGCCAAACTAAATTCGCCACACATAGATCATCTAAGGTTTCTTTTAATACACTTAGAAAACGTAATCCATACCATTAATCTCAACAGCTACTTCTTGCATAGAAATGTATTTTATAAACGGTCGTTTATCAGTAACACCCAGTCTTAACAAATCGTTACCAAATTCATATTTTAATAATTTGAAGTTTTCACCCCATTTCCATTCGAAATTGAAACATTTCATGGTACTCTGTTATTTATCATACTTAAAACTTCTTCTTCTTCTCCTCCTCCTCCTCCTCCTCCTCCTTCTTCTTCTTCTTCTTCTTCTTCTTCTTCTTCTTCTTCTTCTTCTTCTTCTTCTTCTTCTTCTTCTTCTTCTTATTATTATTATTATTATTATTACTACTACTTCTACTACTACTATTATTATTATTATTATTATTATTATTATTATTATTATTATTATTATTATTATTATTATTATTATTATTATTATTATTATTATTATTGGCTTTTCCTTGCTATAAAATTCAAAAGTCGGAATTGTTCTTGTCTCGAAACACACACACACACACACACACACACACACACACACACACACACACACACACACACACACACACACACACACCAGTAGGATAAAGAGCAAGCAATCGAATAGATCTGTAGAATTACATTCATATAATGCTTACCTTCCTTATCCCTTATCTAACCTGGCGAAAGTATCACTTGCACATCGTGGAAATGTTAATGTTCGAGTCTATAAAATCATTATATGTATTGCATGTCGACGCAGCAGAATAAAGTCAACATAATATCAACAGAATTATATTAAACCTCATAGTATAATTACACTCATGAGTGTTGCTTTTCTAACCATATAGCTCGATTCCTAATTTGATAATATAATTTTACAACGGAGGAGTCATCAAATGATAAAACTGATCTAAGAATTTTCTCCTAAACACTTGTATTTTACCACAAGTGCAGATGTTATTGAAGCAATGCAACAAAATTAGTGAAAATCATTAGAAATCACTACAGTAGTAAGACAACAGCTTCTTTTGTTACCTACAACATATTACGATTACTGTTTTAATTCTTTTTTTAAAAAAAAAATCTTTATTTGTTTATAAACTTTGGACGTTGCATTTTTTTTAAAAAAATACCCTTTTTATAACGTAGTGGTGTGGTATATAGAGGTTCTCAATGGGCAATGATTTAATATTGAATTTATGAAACGAGTTGAATAATGTCTAGCTTTTGCGAGCTTTGGATAATAAAAGCTGGACATTATTCGATTTTCATAAATTTAATATTAAATAGTTACGCATTTGAGATACTTTCTTCAGTTTTTATTTCAGTGGAAATTATATATATATAGAAATAAAAACGAATAATTTCGTTCATTCTGTCATACGGCGCACCTTTCATTTGTTGTACATAAAATATAGTCCCAAACAAAGCTGAACTAGTAAAAGTAACTTGTACTGTTTTACAAACTATAAATCAAACAAAAAGCTTCCATCCGAATAAACAGAACATTTTATAACGACAAAATCATTTTTCAAAACAGAACGAGCAATGCGATGTGATGCTGACACATTGTTTGATACTGTACACAATACAATACACCAACAGTAGAATAATGTTTACCCTAGTGGTTGTTGTTGTTGTTGTTGGGCTTAACGCCATTTTTCAGCACACGATAGGCTATTCATGTTTACCCTAGAATATCACTAAACGTTACATTGTTGCGATTTGTTACATTGTTGCTTACTTTTACTACTTGTTGTTCTTGTTTTGGAGTTTTACGCCATTTTTCTAATGATGATATTGTTAAACATGACATAACAAATCCTTGTGGGGGTAAAATATCCATATTAAGACAGCCGAGAAAATTTTTAAAAAATGGCCGTCTAAAAATGTAAAACATTCCAGAAGGCGGGATTAAAAACATTTTCCCATGATCCCAGCCAATCAGCAAAGAGTGTCTAGCACAATAATTTCATGGGCTTATTTGAACCAACCAGAATAGCATACAGTGATAGGCTCGTATGTGATAACATCAAAAATAGTAAATGGTACGCACCGTATGAAAACTACACCGATTATGTGATAAACGTGTGATTGTGACTGACACATCATATTTATGTTGACGTTATGGTGTGATATGATATGTCACTGATAACACATCTTAACATGTAATATAAGCATTTACATCAATAAATTGGAGTAGAACAAGGCAAGGTCTTGTAAATTTGGTCATCCAATTTAATATTTTGTAAATACATTTTGATGTCCATTTTAAATATGCATATACTTCCTTGCTCACAGTAGATTTTATTAATATTGAAAAAATTATTGGCAGTTACAGATTTGAAAACGCTACGGAAGTAATAAATGAGAACCTTTTCACCATTTGATGAGGTTTATAATTGAATATGCAAGTTCAATATTCGAGTAACTGGAAAGGATGCAGCACTCAATTATGTTACAAGCTTCCATTTCAAAAAGATTTCGCAAAATGTACTGAGCATTGTACAGGCTGCACCACTTCTTTCAACAGCGCCATTCTGTTCGTGCACATCATCAAAGCTTCATGATCTATTCAAGTTCACCGCTGAAAACAAGAATCGTTATATTATTGAAAACAAAAAATGAAAGATACGCCACATATAGATACCAAATGCATGTGAGTCATATATATATATATATATATATATATATATATATATATATATATATATATATATATATATATATATATATATATATATATATATATATATGACTGCTTGATAATGGTAGGCAGAATTAATAGTTAATACAAATAATAATATCATACAGATTAGAAAATAATTAATTAGTCTTCTACGGAGATTTAAACCATGGTCCGCGGGTAAACAGCACCCATCGCCTTGCCTGCACACATCAGCCTATATTCCATTACGACTAAGCACTCATCAAAAAACAAGAAACAAAAAATTGTGGCGACTGAATCGGTGTTATATGAACTCGTGTGTAGCAGACACACTCATATGACGCCATAATAATTAATTCTAATCTGTCTACACAGTCACTCTCCGTTCTGGTGTATATTTATAATTCTCTATCATTGATCAGATATGCTTTGATTTCTTATATATACATAATACCTTCAAGGAATATATCAAAGATTTAGTGTTCTGTCAACTCCACGTTTTTATGAAGGCATATTCAAAATAAAAGTGCCGGACTAGTTTAAACTTTAAATCACTAATAGAGAGAGAGAGAGAGAGAGAGAGAGAGAGAGAGAGAGAGAGAGAGAGAGAGAGAGAGAGAGAGAGAGAGAGAGAGAGAGAGAGAGAGAGAGAGAGAGAGAGAGAGAGAGAGAGAGAGAGACTGGGGTATTTTCTTCCTTCTTAATTTCGATGGATTTTAAATGCTGTCAGAAAGAAAAGGAAAGAAACTTAAAAAAAATTCGTTTGAAAAATTTGAGAATATTCTGACAAAACGAGCAGAAATTTAAGAATCTGTAGTCTGACCATTTAAAATGTATTCTGATGTATATTATGAGACATGCACCTTTTATGTATAGACAACTGAGGCATATACATATTAATGCAGACATTAAAGGGCTTCCATAGTCGTAGGCTTTCAAAGGCAGCTCAGCACACGTAAGGTTATATCATGAGGTCATTACAGTAAAGTGTGTCTGGTTTAGAGGCACATAGCCAACCAAGGTTAGCTTGCTCCACGTTCTATATGTAGCTAGCTCGCAGGCCAAAAGAACAACAGGAGACCACTCTGGCTATCCGGCCAGATCTTGACAGGATTCGAGTATATACCCTTCTGGTCGAGATTACTGCACGCAAACTATTATGAAATGAGGCGCTATGGTTTTCATTGTGATTGCAGTTTTTTTTTTTTTTTTTGTTTTTTTTTTGCTCGCGACACTCGTATCTCTTATAACTCGTCTTGTTTGTAAAAGTGCATTTCATACCTGCACGAGACGCTCATTGGCTTTCATTGGCACCGCAGTTTACAATATTTCAAGCGATCGTCAAACTAAAAAGAAATTTCCCCTTACTTGTCTTTACCTTTATTAATAACTATCTTCTTCTATTCTTTCGATATGTTTTAACCTTTGACCTCACCTTAATACCTGCCTAAAAATACCTAAATCTTTGAGATAACATTATTTGATTAAACTCGGTGAAATTATATATATATATATATATATATATATATATATATATATATATATATATATATATATATATATATATATATATATATATATATATATGAAATAAAAAATGTTTGATAAGTGCCTTAGATGAAACAAAAAATGAAGATGTTTGTCACCCACCCCTTTTCTAATTCTGTTTCCTAATTCAAAACTACATGCCTTTATTCCACTTAGTCAATACGTGTACAACAACAACAATAATTCACAAAAATTCCCCACTTCCACAACACCCACACCCCAAAAAACAAGACAAAACACCCCAAAGATAAAGACCCCTACCCCATGTTACCAACACATAATTCATATTTGCGCTCTTTGCATGGGAGCTACACACGAGCTGAAATCAACCCATCATATATACTTGTTTGGGATTGATATTAAGTTATGCAGGTTTGTGCTAGGTTGATTCCTGTGTCAAGAGTCTATTCTGGATTTTATCCCGGATTATGTAGAATTCTACTATCCTGATCATATCATGAAGACTATGTTCGGTTTTTAAATTACATATATCCTAACTAAATTGAACATCAAGAGGCTATAGTACCAGTCAACAGTGTGACTTGAGGGTGATCCCAGTCTGTAAAGTTTGTATAAATTGTGTAGTCTCGACCGTTCCTAGGATTATAGAGAAACGGAGGCGGAGGTTCAGAAAGTACGAACAATTTTTGTATCAGTCACATCATAGAATGCAAAAATGAATTAGATCTTTATAAAATTTTATTTGGTAATGTAATACAAAATGAGAGCTTAACAAGCACGGCACCTGATATCCTAGAAATACATTAGTTGTATCAAGTGAGGATGTGAATCAACTAGGATTACGGAAAGGTATGAAACATTACTAATGTTTCATACATCCGTAGTTGCTTCACTTATAATGTCATTAGTAGGAACCACGCGCGATTGACCAATAAATTAGGACAGTGGATGTAAGAAACATCAATAGGAATCAAGTAAAACTGATGAAGAAACCATAACAACAGTGAAACGAAACACCCGTAGTAACCAAGCACGATCCATCAATACAGTATTACCACGGAGGTATAAAACACCTGCAGAAACCAAACACGATCCGTCAATTTAATTATTTCCATGTATGTATGAAACACCAGTAGCAATCAAGCAATATTCATGAAAAAACTACGGTGGTATGAAACACCAGTAGAAACTAAACAAAATTCGTCAAGAAGCTTCAAAACTAAAACAAATCCATTAATTGAAAGAATACGTCATTGAAACTGTAAGTACAATTTTGTTGATAGATTGTATAGCTATGCAGAACTTATGAATTATGAAGTTCTACAGATTGATAAATGAGAACTAATGCTAAAACTGAATACATGGCATCCATCATAGCTATTGGAGGAAAAACCCGGGGGAAATCCTGTAAGAACTACCAACTGACGGGAAGATACTTTCTCATATACACACATTGGCTGTACCCGAGACTCGAACATACGCGGATAGAGTTGAGATTATAGTAATTTTTCTGGCGAGCTCCAACCAGAACCACCGCTAACATTTAAAGAAAAGGTGAACTGTTCGAAAGGAAAAATACATAAACAATTATCATCTGTAACATGTTACGTAGCTGCAACACCATGTAACGTGTAATGGTAATCTAGGCATTGTATTTTTACTCAGGTAATTTTATTCAGGTAATGTAATCTTCATTACGGCCAAGTGCTTTTGCGTGTGTGTGCGTATGCATATATATATAAATAAATAAATAAATAAATATATATATATATATATATATATATATATATATATATATATATATATATATATATATATATATCCTCAGTACAATCATATGGCAAAGTTAGTTTAGTCGACTCAAACTATCGTGCAACTTCTACAGCTAATACCATTATGTCATCATCATTTTGTAAATTACAGTACACAATTACTATTCTAAGCATCTTTCTCCGCCAGTTATTTAAGAAGATACCTCTGTTAGGAGCGAATTTGTCCTATACAAATGTTAAAACCGTTTCGTTGTATACAGTGTTTGCATTTGTACTTAAGGCTGAATAAAAAAAAGAACACTACCAAAAACAAAGTAATTTAATTTCTGGGGTTTTTTTTCCAATGTAAATACAAAAGAGTAGTTTGAATAAATACACAAAAACAGTATCCATGAACACAGTGCACCGCCTAGCGACCTTTGAACTCAGTAGCGTATCATGCGGAGTCATTCGTCGAGAAAAGAAATATCATATTTGTATACATGAAATTTACATTTAGAGTCATATCGTGGATAACTGTACCTTGAATCAACGTTCGCTACTGGTTGGGTATGGAGGAATTTTTTTTTTGTTCATCCAGCTAAATTCTGCTTTTCAAGTTTCGACGGATTAGAATTATTAGCTGGGTCAAGTTCGTACGATGTATGTGACTGGACTGATTGGCCCTAATGCAGGTAGACGTGATTGTATTCTGTCATTGATGAACAGTAAGACAGAAAATGAGACTTTCTTTTAAGTTTAACGTTCAAGAAGACGCAATATTAAATAAAGCTGTTTCAGGGGAATATCACATTAATTTCATTTTGAAGTGAAGTAAATTCTACATCGGGATGTGATTTATGTTGGAAATATAGTCTAAATTGTAGTTCATTTCGCGCTGTCGATCGAAATGTGGTATCAATGAAATTCTGGTTAGCAGAAATGATTAAGAAAGTACATGTTGAACAATTCGGGATTCCAAAACGTAAGCATATGTATTATTATTGTCATTATCAGCAATATATTACATATTTTTATGTCCCATTACTTACATGATCTGTGTCGGGGGGGGGGAGTGGCTACACGAGTTATTCACACGTTTGACTTGTCTTGTGCATCAAAACATTTTGTCCAAAAAAGTCAAATTGAGAAAATTGCAAACCAGTGGTGTGTGACCTCCCATTTCGCCAGCGGAAATATTGCACTTGGTCTTAATATGACTTTCTGCTATGACTCAGTATGAACCATTCAATTTGAGAACAGTAATCTACATTTCCTCTAAATAAGTTTAAGTCCTCAGAATAGTAATCAACATTTATCTTACATGAGTGTTTAAGTCAACATAATAGCAACGAACATTTATCTTACATGAGTGTTTAAGTCAACATAATAGCAATGAACATTTATCTTACATGAGTGTTTAAATCATCAGAATAGCTATGAACATTTATCTTACATCAGTGTTTAAGTCAACATAATAGCAATGAACATTTATCTTACATGAGTGTTTAAGTCAACATAATAGCAATGAACATTTATCTTACATGAGTGTTTAAGTCATCAGAATATTAATGAACATTTATCTTACATGAGTGTTTAAGTCAACATAATAGCAATGAACATTTATCTGACTGTGTGTTTAAGTCAACATAATAGCAACGAACATTGATCTTACATGAGTGTTTAAGTCAACATAATAGTAATCAACATTTATCTTACATGAGTGTTTAAGTCAACATAATAGCAATGAACATTTATCTTACATGGGTGTTTAAATCATCAGAATAGCAATGAACATTTATCTTACATGAGTGTTTAAGTCAACATAATAGCAATGAACATTTATCTTACATGAGTGTTTAAGTCAACATAATAGCAATGAACATTTATCTTACATGAGTGTTTAAGTCAACATAATAGCAATGAACATTATCTTACATGAGTGTTTAAGTCATCGGAATAGTAATGAACATTTATCTTACATGAGTGTTTAAGTCATCGGAATAGTAATGAACATTTATCTTACATGAGTGTTTAAGTCAACATAATAGCAATGAACATTTATCTGACTGTGTGTTTAAGTCAACATAATAGCAATGAACATTTACCTTACATGAGTGTTTAAGTCATCAGAATAGCAATGAACATTTATCTTACATGAGTGTTTAAATCATCAGAATAGCTATGAACATTTATCTTACATCAGTGTTTAAGTCAACATAATAGCAATGAACATTTATCTTACATGAGTGTTTAAGTCAACATAATAGCAATGAACATTTATCTTACATGAGTGTTTAAGTCATCAGAATATTAATGAACATTTATCTTACATGAGTGTTTAAGTCAACATAATAGCAATGAACATTTATCTGACTGTGTGTTTAAGTCAACATAATAGCAACGAACATTGATCTTACATGAGTGTTTAAGTCAACATAATAGTAATCAACATTTATCTTACATGAGTGTTTAAGTCAACATAATAGCAATGAACATTTATCTTACATGGGTGTTTAAATCATCAGAATAGCAATGAACATTTATCTTACATGAGTGTTTAAGTCAACATAATAGCAATGAACATTTATCTTACATGAGTGTTTAAGTCAACATAATAGCAATGAACATTTATCTTACATGAGTGTTTAAGTCAACATAATAGCAATGAACATTATCTTACATGAGTGTTTAAGTCATCGGAATAGTAATGAACATTTATCTTACATGAGTGTTTAAGTCATCGGAATAGTAATGAACATTTATCTTACATGAGTGTTTAAGTCAACATAATAGCAATGAACATTTATCTGACTGTGTGTTTAAGTCAACATAATAGCAATGAACATTTACCTTACATGAGTGTTTAAGTCATCAGAATAGCAATGAACATTTATCTTACATGAGTGTTTAAGTCAACATAATAGCAATGAACATTTATCTTACATGAGTGTTTAAGTCATCATAATAGCAATGAACATTTATCTTACATGAGTGTTTAAGTCAACATAATAGCAATGAACATTTATCTTACATGAGTGTTTAAGTCAACATAATAGCAATGAACATCTATCTTACATGAGTGTTTAAGTCATCAGAATAGCAATGAACATTAATCTTACATGAGTGTTTAATTCAACATAATAGCAATGAACATTTATCTTACATGAGTGTTTAAGTCAACATAATAGCAATGAACATTTATCTTACATGAGTGTTTAAGTCAACATAATAGCAATGAACATTTAAATGTGTGTTTAAGTCATCCGAATAGTAATGAACATTTCTTCTAAACAAGTGTTTAGGTCATCAAAATAATAACGAACATTTCTCGTAAATGAGTGTTTACAAAATCAGAATGATATTTTTAACACCGTTCCTCTGGCGTTTGTTTTGTATATTAAGGCTATCACATCTAGTCATCTGCTTATATGAAAGTTTATTTTGCACTCAGTTCGTCAACTTTATTTTCTCAACTTTCAAACGACCAAACAGCTTGTTTAATTCATCCAAAAAAGATATAATAAATCAAAAGATTTGGCATTTGCTACATGACATTATTTACAATCTGAAATAGTTCCTAACACAAGATACTATTTTTTAGATTCGCGTGTCGTGCAGAATATGAAGCAGTGCCGTATAGGCAAATTCTACACAACTCTAAGAATGTAAAGTTAATGGAGATTTTTTAAACATATAATAAGAAAAGATTCTTGCATGAGTCATTGTTATTTCCTATGAACATGTGCATATTATTATATATACTTGGAACGATTTTCTGTACTATCAATGCTCGCCCACATTGCTTGCCCGAATTTTTGCCTTACTGATACAGACTTACGCGAGGATATGATTTCAAACACACACACACATACACACACACACACGCGCGCGCGCGTATGTATGTATGTATGTATGTATGTATGTATGTATGTATGTATGTATGTATGTATGTATGTATGTATGTATGTATGTATGTATGTATGTAAGTACATACATACATACATACATACATACATACATACATACATACATACATACATACATACATACATACATACATACATACATACATACATACATACATACATACATACATACACACGCAAGCTGTTACAGTTTATACTCAATCAGCAGGCGTCTTATGCGACCTATATTTCAGTCAACGATGCTAATTTCGGCTCGCGTTATACGTTGCTAAATTGGTATTAAACTAACACGTATTATTCAGCTTTAAAATAAAGTACTTTTTCGCAGATGCTTGAAAATTAAATCGCTATTTGAATCTTTTTTTAATTTATGAACACATCAATACCTAAAATGGCATCTTTATTGTGTCTTCTCTTTTTCTACATAATGTCATGTCGATCAGTATTTTTGAAACATATTTTGGGGTTAAATATGTTCTGTAAACTTATCAACAAAGTATGTCAGTTAAAAAAAAAAACATGCGGAAGTAATTAACCTCAATTTAATAAAAAAAAGTTTATAAGGTAAATAAAGCCACCATCAAAATCAAAATTAAAGTTACTCCCCCATGAAATTAATTTCGCTTTATCATATTACATAATTTGAAATAGAACCCCAGTTTCCTCTCCCCAGTGAAATGTTGCCTATGTGTCGTAACAGAAAATCATGACAGGAAATTATAGTATATTTTATAATTGACTCCAGGGTTCCACGCTAAAATTTATCACACCAGAGTTAAACATGGTTACTATATCGACAGTTAATGAAGAACGTTATGGTGAATTTGCATCCAGCGATTGAGAAGTCAGTGTTACCACCAGTGAAATTTATGGACAGACGCAAAGACGAACATATAGAGGGTATCACAAAGCATGCCGACAAAGTACACCGTAGAAAATAGGATGTATGAAAGAAGTGTCCCAACGACGTAAGTGGTATCCATAGAAACTAGTGGTCTGTAAAGTAGATTGAGTTTCCTATGTACTGGAAATTACTTGATTTTGCTATTACTGTCAAGATTTATAAATTTTAAGAACTAATACTAGCAGCTGCCCCGCTTGGCGATCAGCATTAAGAGGTTAGTTTAGAACTAGTCGGTCTGGCGTCAGGATAATATCTCTGGGTGGGATATGATTTCACATGTCTGCGACATGATACACTAGTGCTAGACTGCAACATAAACTGCCATACTGCAGACATCATAGCGACATGATTGAAGAATTGTTAAAGCTACGTTAAAAATCCAAATCACACACACACACACACACACACACACACACACACACACACACACACACACACACACACACACACACACTGTTACGGTCGCCTTGAGAATCTTTTGTTACGTACATTGCTGTTGCGAGATGCATATTAGCTTTCGTTGACATCATTTCTGAAAATTACTAGGGGATTTTCATTCCTCATATCCTTTAATTAGCGCCTACCTGACATTGATGACTCGAATTAAACTGGGTATGGATATTTTTTGAGAAGTACTGAAAGGTTCATCTGATTTTTAGTCATGATAGCAACTTTTGACAGGAGGAATCGTTTGTACAAAACTGAATGTATTTTACGAAAGGATGTTTTCTATTACGTTCATAATAAAATGAAGAAAGATCATATGGAAACTTGATTAATTACTAGGTTCAAATCTACACAAAGGTAACGCGAACGAAGCCACTTATCATTGATGAGCTACGTAGGTAACACGATGGATGTCATCATAAATAACACGAATGAACTCATAGGTAACACGATGGATGTCATCATAAAAAACACGAATGAACTCATAGGTAACACGATGGAAGTCATCATAAATAACACGAATGAACTCATAGGTAACACGATGGATGTCATCATAAATAACACGAATGAACTCATAGGTAACACGATGGAAGTCATCATAAATAACACGAATGAACTCATAGGTAACACGATGGATGATCATCATAAATGACACGAATGAACTCATAGGTAACACGATGGAAGTCATCATAAAAAACACGAATGCACTCATGGGTAACACGATGGATGTCATCATAAATAACACGAATGAACTCATAGGTAACACGATGGATGATCATCATAAATGACACGAATGAACTCACAGGTAACACGATGGAAGTCATCAAAGTTAACACAAGGGAAGTCATCAATAAGTTTTAATAACATACATCAGCTACACAGGCGATATCTTTTTTTTTGTTTGAAAAAAAAAAACTTATTTGTAAACATTTACTAGAAAGGGCAATGACCATCCAAGTACCCAACGCATGACGTGGAAGGACTATTTTCACATAGAGAGAGAGAGCAGTGCCTTGGCAGGTTATAAAAATCACATGCGGATTATAATTCTTTTAAATGGCTTCCACTGTTAGAGCCCAAAAGAAAGACACAAGTACTGCAAATGATATCGGTTTTCAATAAGCTGGGAGAGAATGGGAAAACTCAAGAAGTCTGTCCAATTTTCAAAAAGTGCATGAGCAAAGATACCGTTATACCCCAGATTAAAAAAATGCAGGAAGCTAGTGCCAGTGTGGATAAGAAAAAGCCGAAATTGCAAACTTTTCCTTGAGGTACACTCCCTACTTTCTCGGAAATATGGCATGAATTAAACAAGTGGTTCAATCAAAAGCCAGAGAAAGTACTTGAAAATATATCGTCGAACTTCAACAACCAGACCTTCCACATGATATAGCACTCTTCAGACATAAATACTTGTGGAATAAGAAAAAGAAAACTGACTTACATCAAAAATATTTATAACTAATACCAGAAAACTCTCACTCCAAAAGCAAAAATTCCGAAAAAGTACCGAAAAATCCGTGTTCTGGCCATAAGCGTTAAAGTCTGGAAATCAGATACAGATCAGTGTAATTAGCATGGTGGGGGGAAACACTTGGAGTATTACCCCCAAACAAACTAAAAGACAACCCTACCAAACAAACACAAACTAAAAGACAACCCGACCAAACAAACTAAAAAACAACGCGACGCATTAAAGAAAGCGGAACAGCATGAATAGTATGCAATTTTTTTTAAGATATCGATCTTATAATAAGAATAGATCAGCCTAAAATTACATAATTAGCGCTGTCAAATAATAATAATAATAATAATAATAATAATAATAATAATAATAATAATAATAATAATAATAATAGCAACAACAACAACAACAACAACAACAACTACTACTACTACAACAACAACAAAAACGATTCTTTCTCTTTTTATTCATTGAAATACAGCTAAAATTACCAAGATAATAACAAACATTTCCTCATGATAATAATAACTTTGAACACCTGCACTTAACAAGCATTGTAAACAGCTATTTGGGGTTTTAATCTATAAAATCAAAAAGATCCTAATCTCTTTGGAAATATAAGAATGATAGTGCCAGAATGATCGATCTTATAATAAGAATAGATCACCCTAGAATTACATAATTAGCGCTGTCAAATAATAATAATAATAATAATAATAATAATAATAATAATAATAATAATAATAATAATAATAATAATAATAACAACTACTACTACTACAACAACAAAAGCTATTCTTCCTCTTTTTATTCATTGAAATACAGCTAAAATTACCAAGATAATAACAAACATTTCCTCATGATTATAATAACTTTGAACACCTGCACTTAACAAGCATTGTAAACAGCTATTTGGGATTTTAATCTATAAAATCAAAAAGATCCTAATCTCTTTGGAAATATAAGAATGATGAGAACGGAGATATAGAGAAACAGATTAACACTGATGAAAGGAAACGTACAACTCCTAGAATGCACAATGTATAGTGCAACTGCGTTGAAATGCAATTTGCAAAACATCTTTGACAGCTGCAGTTCCTGCGGTGGAACTGCAAAATTCATTAGAAACTTCATTAAATTATAAGAATAGAACACAGTAGTACTGTAGATTCTGAACCAGATTATTTTTCCGTGAATACTTTCATAATCGTTATGTTCAGCCTCATTTATTTCTACGAAATACAAAAAAGATTGGATTTCGAACATTGCTGATTGAAATATCGGTCTCGTTTAATGACCTTGCAACAACATATTCATTTTAAACTTATATATCAGATAAGCAATCAAAGATGTTTCCACATAAGGTGACCAGACAAAAGCGCGCCGACATGCACTCTTTTATGATATAAAATACCAGCAATTTTTTTTTTAACACTTATATAATTTACTTGTTTAATATAATATGATGCTCTCCTAAGTTTAAGCATACAGCTTGAAAACTTTAAACACCGATTAAATAACAAAAATCATCACTTTTAAAATAGTTTTCTTCTATGTAAGACCAAATATTACAAAAAATAAGAATTAATTGTAATTTTAACATGTTCAAATCTTTCAACTAACATTTACTGAGTTTATTACTCTAAATGCTAATGTTGTAAGCGATCCCTCGCCAGTATTCAATCAAAGGAACAGTTCCATATTTTGGAACCAAAGCTTGCAGACTTAATTTATACCTGCGCGGTTTTGTCGCGTGCGCTTTTGTCGGGGTTGTTCAGCATTGGGCGCACAGGGTGAGGTTTTTGTATGGGCGCCTTTGTCGGTGCGCTTTTGTCCGCGCGATTTAGTTACGGCGCCCAACATAAAAATATACATCGTTTACTTTAATGGAAATTTATATAACACCACAATTTTCTTGTAGCCTGATTTAAAGTTTTATGTCTGTGAAAAATCAGTCGATTGGATTCGCTTTCTCTTAATTGCTGTTTGCTAATGAATTATGAAAGCTTTAGCCTATCAAAGAGTGTACAGGAGAGATATGAGATGGTCATCAAAAAAGGAAAATGGAAAACAATGTAAAAAAAAATAAGTTCGTGAACAATGTGGTTGAAAAATGGTTGGCTGGGTGGTGGGTGGGTGGTTGTAACGACCATTTGAACATAGCTGGTTGGCTTTGTGGTGGGTGGCAGTTTGTAACGGCACTTTGAACATGGTTGGCTGGGTGGTGGGTGGGTGGGTGGTTGTAAAAGCACTTTGAACACATTGATGGTTTTGCCATACCGAGAAAATCGGGGTTAGGTGCCTTTCTCAGGGCAAACTTAGCCTACTTTTTATTGCTGGAGGTAGGAGAGCCGTTGAAATCAGCTGGACTACTGCGGTACACGGGCTAGCATTATTGCACCCATTATAACATGGGCTAACATCATTTCCCCAGTGTAGGACAGGGGCTATTTTTATTATGTTTTGGGTAGAAGAGTCATAGAAATCAGCTTGACTACTGCGGTACATGGGCTAGCATTATTGCACCCATTATAACATGGGCTAACATCATTTCCCCAGTGTAGGACAGGGGCTATTTTTATTATGTTTTGGGTAGAAGAGTCATAGAAATCAGCTTGACTACTGCGGCACATGGGCTAGCATTATTGTACCCATGTTTAACATGGTCTAACATCATTTCCTCAGTGTAGGACATGGGCTATTTTTATTATGTTTTGGGTAGAAGAATCATAGAAATCAGCTTCACCTGAACTGAAATCCGCTTGATCAACCATCTTAACACTATGACTTTTGCCAACTGGTTAATGTACAAAAGCGAAATAGCAATGTGTAGTATCTATCTATCTATCTATCTATCTATCTATCTATCTATCTATCTATCTATCTATCTATCTATCTATCTATCTATCTATCTATCTATCTATCTATCTATCTATCTATGCCTACATACATACATACATACATACATACATACATACATACATACATACATACATACATACATACATACATACATACATACATACATACATACATACATACATACATACATACATACATACATACATACATACATACATACATACATACAGGCATGCATGCATGCATGCATGCATGCATACATTTGTTTTGTAAGTAGATATATATTACCTTTCTTCACGCATTCCGAATTCCAGCTATGATCCTTTGCCCTTGCAGAAAGACGAGCCTGGAACTGGGTTCGAAGCAACCAATGTTTGACCAATGACCAAATAAGAAAAATAAATAAACTCACTGCTTTTCCTGTTCAGCTTTGTTTGCTGTTACTATTCTGTCCCCTACTGATCTGTATGATGCCACTCATCTTTGCTTGAATTTTGGTCCTGTCTGTGTGCTGTTACCGTGTGGTCTAGATTGTAAAATCTTTTAAATTAGACCGGAGTTTAAATCTGTGAAATTCGAATGAAGCTATTCAAGGTCATCGTTGACTTAGGTTGAGGTCACATATTGTGTACTTACATAAAAACGAATAGGTTGAACCTAAACTCTTTATGCGTAGGAATATGTATATGCGTAGGAATATGTATATGCGTAGGAATATGTATAAGAACAGCGCAATAGAGGTCTTTATTTTTTTAGAGTTGAACATGTATCCCTTGTTATTTATTTTTATTTGTAATTTTTTTCTTTTTATTTGTATTCTTTCCTTTTCTTTTTGTTATTCATAGCAATCAAGGAGTTCTTCTTCAGTTGAATTGACAAATCACAAAGTAGGCTTGTTTCCTCACTCAGTCTTCATATCTTTGACAATATACAGGTGTTGGTACATGCACATGTACCTAAAATTTCAAAGTTTTCTCGTTTATTGTATCTTTGTTTGCTTTAGCTTCGCAAAACTATCAAACTTGCTCCTAAAATTGGAGCGGAAGTATAACTTTAAATGAAACCTAGAGGGTCATGGACATTATTTCGATTACGGCATTGCCTTGATCTCATGTTCAAAAGGTTTGACGACGATGTCGCAGGATGAATTGTTCTAGTTTCATAAAGAGAATATACCAGTATAATGATGAGAATATGCCAGTATGATGATGAGAATATGCAAGTATAATGATGAGAATATGCAAGTATAATGATGAGAATATGCAGCTATAATGATGAGAATATGCAAGTATAATGATGAGAATATGCAGCTATAATGATGAGAATATGCAAGTATAATGATGAGAATATGCAAGTATAATGATGAGAATATGCAAGTATAATGACGAGAATATGCAGCTATAATGATGAGAATATGCAAGTATAATGATGAGAATATGCAGCTATAATGATGAGAATATGCAAGTATAATGATGAGAATATGCAGCTATAATGATGAGAATATGCAAGTATAATGATGAGAATATGCCAACATAATAATGATAATATGGTAACATGATGAAAATATGCCAGTATATTAATAAGAATATGCAAGAATAATGAAAAAAATATGCCAGTATAATGATAAGAATATACAAGAATAATAATGAGAATATGCCAGTATAATGATGATAATGTACACATATAATGATGAAAATATACATGTATAATTCGCATGTATAAGTATAATGCTGAGAATATGCCAGTATAATAATGAGAATATACAAGAATAATAATGAGAATATGCCAGTATAATGATGATAATGTACACATATAATGATGCGAATATACATGTATAATTCGCATGTATAAGTATAATGATGAGAATATGCCAGTATAATGACGAGAGTATGCCAGTATGACAATAAGAATATGGAAGCATAATGATTAGAATATGCCCCTATAATGAAGAGAATATGCCAGTATAATGATGAGAATATGCCAGTATAATAATGAGAATATGCCAGTATAATAATGAGAATATGCCAGTATAATGATGAGAATATGCCAGTATAATAATGAGAATATGCCAGTATAATAATGAGAATATGCAAGTACCAGGATGAGAATAGACAAATAAAGTGATGAGAATATATAGTTTTTCCGGGTTCATCATTCTCCAAGCGGGCTAAAAAAAAAATGGCGTTAAACCCTCATCAACAATAAAATGTTGACGCTGCTGACGAGGCTGTTGCCACTATCGGAAAAAGGGACTGCTATGTCCGGCTTCCCACTAACGTCGTCTTGACGTGAATGAGGCATTTCATATATCAAGTTTCATTCCAAGAATATAATTTCCTAAATAACTTAACCATCATATTGTGTAAGCATGAGGGAACTGAGCCATAAACATGTATGAAAAGAAATATGAGACCTAAGGGTTGCTGACGGTTGCACTTTGCTGGTTATTTCAGAACTAGATCTTTACATAAGATCTGGGTAAAACGATACAACTGCAACAAAACAATCGAATATATATATATATATATATATATATATATATATATATATATATATATATATATATATATATATATATATATTGTCGATTGTTTAGCAATGATGATAACGAGAGAGAGAGAGAGAGAGCGCGAGAGAGAGAGAGAGAGAGAGAGAGAGAGAGAGAGAGAGAGAGAGAGAGAGAGAGAGAGAGAACTTTCAGATATAATGTGTCCAGTATTAAAGGAAGAAAAGAACTTCTTTACATTTTCTTTTCATTACATACCAAAATGGCTCCTATATCGAAGCTAAGACTCTCCCTTCCGACTCATTTCTTAAGTTCATATTAAATTTGGTCGTATTCATAAGCTGATCAAGCGAAACAGATATTAGTTATTTAAGAAAACTGTCGGTTTGTGAAAACTAATTAAATAAAATTTTGACACTGACTATTTTATTTTACACAGTTTAAAATTAAGTCCGACAGAAAGATGCAACATGCTGATCCGGGTTTTTAAAAGTTATTGACCAGGTAGAACAAGGGACATAACTTTGTACAGAAGCGTACAGTGATAAGTCAAACAACTTCAGGGTAAAAATTTCCCTGCCTGGATGGTTATGCAGTTTTCATTTATCTCTTTAACTCAAAAAATGAGTCTATCGAAACACAGTCCTGTTCCGTCAGTGCTTGTAATAAGCATATCTCATTGTCTTATAGCAAACGATACCATTCAGGCATATTCTTCATATTGTATGGACTTCATTATTAAATATTTTATGCTAGTACCCTGCTATATTATTTCATTACATTGGCAGTGAATGGAAAATTTTAGGGTACCAGACTAAGCAGATACTTACACCACAAAAGACGTACGTGAAAAGGGGACAATATCAATGGGATGAAAGACTTGCAGGTAATGCAACTGGTCGGCTGCGGTCGCTCATGATACAGACTATTCTCTGCTTGCACATACATAGACAGAAAGACAGACTGAGGTGAATTCCGGTAGAAGAAACTAAAAGATGTTTAGTGTCCCCAAGACATTGTAAGTAAAATTTCTCTACAAATGGGGTTTTAATTTCTTTGAATATCAACTTCAATCACGGATTGCTCACTGCCAAAATATCACAGAAATCCGGTTTCGATTTTAACCTCGTTTTTAAAGATTTGCAAATTTTACATGGGGTCAAGATCACACTGCATACTGTAAGCTGTCATTTTGTATTTATCCACTAATCTCGTCAAATCTCAAAAAAATCTTGTCATATTGAATGCAAAGAGGCACTGACAACCACCCAAAATCAACATTGCATTGAAATGAAACAGTCTGTGCCGGTGATGTTTGTTTTTTTTTCCTTCTGTTCAACAAAACATATCAGTTTAATTAGAGATACATCAGAAATCCCAGTAACTACTGATTGTTTTTTGTTTGGGAAGCGCAGTCGACATGCATAAATTTCAGAAAGCAAAGAATTTTATTTGGCACGGATAATATTGATTTTATTACAGCAAGGGTTTTTACAAGATTTATTTGAAATAATTTTCCAAACTTTACCTTAGAATGTCAAAGGAGGACGGAAAGAGGTAGGTTTGGTTACCATTTTCTTGATATTCATCCAGAGTTTACTTGCCATATATTAATAATTTTTAATTCTAATGACTCAACTATGAAATTAGGACTAATTACTTTTACCAGCAATTCATTTTAGTCTTGGTATGAGTCATTAATTGCGAAAAGCATATATGAAAAACATCGTTTTTATCTAAGGATTAAAAGCGATATATTCCAACTGTAATAGATGCAAGACAGCATGCCAAATATATTAAAAGTTTCCCTGTATTCAATTAGGAAACATTGAGTGGGGCGATGGGATCATGTTGATGCAAGGTTTAAAAAAGAAAACGTCAGGGTGGTGCAAATATACGCGCCTCACAAGGTTTTGGCAGTGGCAGCGTCTTGTATTACAAGTTTATTCTCAGTGTTGTTGATCGATTGATCTGAAAATGTATTTTTTTCCTTCATTTTTCCCAAACCAAGTTGATTGAAATGAATCAGAATGATTAACCAATAATTAAAAAATCGTATTTAAAATAAGAGGGAATTGCTGATTCCTGTAATTTTGAGCGAATTTCATTCCAAGCGAATACGAATCTTCAAATCTAGAAGAAGATGGAAGAAAACGGAAAGGATGGATACAAGGAACCGGAAATGAAAATTGCTCAGATAGACCTAATCAACAAGCAGAATACAAGGAAGTGGGGTAATATACACGAGGGTAAATTTACCAGGGGACGGAGGAAAATATACACAAAAGACAAATATATATGAAGGGTATATAAGGTGGGGAAGGAGAATATACACAAATGGTAAATAAACATGAAGGGTAAATATACATGAGGGGTAGATATGTGTAAGGGGCAGATATACATGAGATGTTAATGACGGGCAAATTTTAATCTTGGTTGCAGTGGCGGCACGAGAATTTGAGGCAATGTTCTTTATTGACGCTCTTACCTTGCACCCAGCTGCAATGTTCTTGAGTTGCCTCCCCCTGCTACAGGGTACATTTTTTAAAAATTATTTCATAGGTCCCCATTATCGCTCCTAAATATAAGCGTGTGAAAAATTGTCCACGTTACATTAAAGTGAAGGTGAATTACTATGCAAATTTCAGCTTCCAAAAACAAATATAATCTCCATATATGACGTCTAGTGGGCAATTGACTTCGACCAACCCATTCGTCTCGCTGCTGCTGCGTGGTTATTCTAATGAAAACTAGCAGTTCAGTTAATCTATCATTCTTTAATATGACGTTGGATACGGAAGTACATTTCATCTTTAAGTCCGTAGCATTCCCATTGCTAATCACTTTAACCTGGAGTTCGTACCCTACGGCCTTCCATATTCACACGAATTTTCGTTTCGAAAATCTGAAAAACTATACTTACTATGCCATATATTTCTCGTATCGTCTCTACTCTTAAGATGCACAGACCCAGATCTGTCGACGCATTATACGCCGGCACATCTGGATCTGTGCGGTTTGTTTGTAGTAATCGGTATAATCTTTGGATATTATGCCATAGACTCTGATTTGCTGGCGTGGTATGATAGGCAGATCAGAATCTTTGATGTGTGGAGGTTTGCTCGACTTATAAGCGAGCACGATTTCTTTTATATAAACTAGAGAACTTGCGGTTTCAATGTAATAGTTTCATTTGAAATTGAGAATATATTTTGTAATAAATTCACAGATAATTCATAATGGACTTTTGCAATAAATTTAATTTTCCAGCCATCAGTCCCCAAATCTGATGATTCTTTTTCAGAGCAAAATTGTTCAAAGGATGAAGTGTGGCACAATCCATTGAGTTTGATAAGGCGAGCCTATGAATTCCAAACTGTGCAATTTGTTTCTAAAAATGAATTTCAGTTATAATTTTTGTGTCAGTTAGCGACGATGAGCGTTTTCCTTAGTGTTATTTATAATAACCCTTACGGATCTTGATTTTCCACAAATGTTACTGCAAATAAATCAATACTCACATACACACGTTTAGCGATTTTGGACTGCTTGGACCTTTAAGTATGTAAAAATATAAACTTTAAAAATGTTCAAATTACTCCCTCATTCCACAAGCGATCATCCGTAATCATCTTTTTACGCAGATATTTTGGCCAAAAATTGGACTGGTCTCTACAATTCAGAAACATATACATAATTGACTCTATTTTAGAATAAGTTCGTGGTCACAGTCGTCCCTAAAAGTAAACATTTCCTGTATACAAAAACACAAATTTTCTTTCTTTGTGCTTAGATTCAGATTTAACGCTGAATCAATATGGACTTTATCAATTAATATTCATATAGTGAATCAATACGGACTTTATCAATTAATATTCATATATTGAATCAATATGGACTTTATTAATTAATATTCATATAGTGAATCAATATGGACTTTATCAATTAATATTCATATAGTGACCTTAGCTATAAAGTGATTTGCTCTTATTGCCAATCTCATTTTCTTTCGACAGAATGTCGATTTCACAAAAACAAATAATTTTTTTTTACACAGCATGGATTGGTTCATTTCTTGACCATTTTTCTTAGCGAAGAAGAAACTGCTCGAATATATTTGCACAAACAACATTTCTCTCTTTCATTGCCAAGCAGTACTTGTTCATCATAATTGGCATTCGCCCTTATGATCAATTGAGTTTGACGTTCTAGCACATAATATTCTTTAGATAAGAGCTTTTTTTGCTGTGGTACGGCAATATCAAGATTAAAGTCATTAGTTATCCCCTTAGCTCATTATTCAAGGACTCTATCACATAATACAAAATACAAAACAAGTGAACCCTGGAATGATACCAAATTAATGGCAATACAAACTACCTCTTTCCATCGCCTTTTGACGCTTAAAAGTAAATTTGGGAGAATTATCCCAGATAAATCTTTTAAAACATGCTACAGTAAGTTTTCGTCAGTCCGTGCCAAAATCAATTTATATCTTCCAGAATCTGTCTTGTCTTTCTTTTTCTCATTTTGCTTTGAAGGCGCAGCGGATATGAAGCTTACATATAGTCATTAGTCGTGATCGTATATATATATATATATATATATATATATATATATATATATATATATATATATATATATATATATATATATATATATATAAATATACAAATATATATATATATATATATATATATATATATATATATATATATATATATATATATATATATACACACACACACACACACACACACCGAAAGGGGTTCAAGTTTTGTCCTGCTTAGAACTGATCGTGGTGGAAAGCACGGTCATAGCCATTTGTTGACTGAAAAAAAGCAGAAGGGCGTTAATTATCGTAAATCTGGTTGGTCACGCTGTGGAAGGTGGCGTAGTTTAAAACGAAAACCTTAAATTTAAATGTACTGGAGGGATTTTGAAACATTATTCTGCATTTCTCTGCGAGAGAGAAAGAAAAAATACCGGTAGACTCCGGGGATTTTAATAAGTAAAGTTCTCGTCAATCAAAGTTCTATCCAAGGGAGATATGTTTGTCTGAAGGATTCGACAGACACCAAAGTCATGAAAAACGAGGTAATTGCATAAATCTCATAAACTTCTTTCGTGCTATGATTTAATTGCTTGTAGGTACTTGTATTTGCAGAAACTTATATACGTCGCTTATGCTATGTTTAAATTGCTTGTAAAATCATGTATTTGCAGGAATTTATTTGTTGAGTCGTATATTAATTTTCTTGATATGGTATACGTGTGTCAAGTTTGTTTATCTGAGCCCGCGCAACGATACTTCCTTTTAAATACGCGTTGGGGATTTGCTAAGTTATGGTCTTGATTTTGGTAGGAATTGAGTAGATTGAATTCATACTTATTTTATATATGGAATTATGTATCCGACATAACTGTGTTGAGTTAATTTAGCTGATAATATTGTATTTATAGTCATGGATGAATTGATGATTGATGTTACTGAAGTAGTCGGAATTATCCGTTAGAATATATTATGTATAATGGTAGCATTGAATTATAGTGAGGAATTTCATTCATTTACGTGTGAATTTACCGAGTGAATGGCCAATGCCACAAGCGGCGCAAATGGCCATTCGCAGATCATTAGTTTGGGAACTGGCCGTATAGACTGTTTGAAGTTGATAGAGTTAATTTCTGACCTCGAATGGTCAGTTTAATGATGTATTCCCGTATAATGTAACGGAAGATTTAGGTTGCTTGTTTATATTTGTATAAGTT
This sequence comes from Potamilus streckersoni, assembly GCA_016746295.1. NCBI lineage: Eukaryota > Metazoa > Mollusca > Bivalvia > Unionida > Unionidae > Potamilus > Potamilus streckersoni. The sequence continues at coordinate 973,763 of JAEAOA010000405.1, forward strand.
GAGATAGTCTGGAGAGACGTTACAACCAAAACAGTGTGGAAAGGAAAAGGACAGTTTAGAACAAAATGAAAGGCATATATAATTGTTGGAACGAAAGCAAGTGGAACGGAAGACGTACTTAAACAACGGGATTGAAGTACAGTATAAGAGGACCTGTGGAAAAGAATCAGTCAACAGGTTATGCATTGATGCAAGGCAGAGTTATTCGATATACTCGGACACACAAATGATGATTTGGGATTGTATCTTAAACAGAATCGGCTAGTCTTATAATTTCATTATATTTTTGAAATTCCTTAATTAATTATTACTTAAAAAAGAAGTGTATCTTTCGAACTGTAACTTTCATATTTTTTACTCGTGGAAATTTTTATTGTTTGAAATTTTATTAAATTTTGTCTTTACTTGTAACGGAGGGCTCGACTTATTTGTTCTATATATTAGCTCATATTGCTTCTTTATTCCATTCACAAATTCCTATTTTTAGTAGCTTTATTTGATACCGGGCAAATGTCATCGTTGGAGGTCACTTCTAGATACAAAGCAAAATCCAGTAAACCCGCCACAAATAAGTTGAGGACGGGTTTAACACCACGAGAACTAGGTCTTTCGTTGACCAGAGAGGAGCAGCAATCGCGGAAATCTTGTTATCACGACCTTGCAAGAATGCAAATAGTAACTGAAGATCAGTCTTCCCTAATCGCTTCGCCCCTATTCGTCAATATATCGACCTTAAGAGACTGTCCTAGTTAGCTATCCATAAGACGAACCAGTCGACAATTCAGACTGCTATCTAGAAAAAAAAAATCTAGTTTGCGACCAGGCAGCGAGAAGACGCCAGGAATAATACGAAACATGACGATATCAGCCTGAGTAACGCTAGGCAGCCGATTGAATAACGTAATAGTACTCTCTAGGTCATCATAGTTTCCTTATCAGCTTGTCGGTTGCTTAGTTTTTGTAGTCGCTCCATTTTATAGACGGCTTATTTTAGAAAAGGCCAACCTTCAAGACGACTTATTTTAGTGACCGCTCACTTTTGAGAGCAAAAACGTCCCAATAAATTTGAAGTGTAATATAGCATGTTCCGTATGCAAAAGATTTATGGACAGCGATATTTGTAAAACTCGAGATGTTCCCAAAGCGGTGATGCTAATATTTTAACACAGACTTTACGACTCGGGGTCTAAATGTAAATATCACAAGGAAACAAATAAATAAATAAATAAATAAATAAATAAATAAATAAATAAATCTATAATTATAAATAACCGCATTTGATCAACAACGTAAAAAATACGATGCATTTCCAAATGAATATGTCACATTTCCTACTGAAAAACCAATGACAACCGTAAACAACAGTTTGAACTTTTGCTACTTACAATCTACAATCATGGCCAAAGTTTAAAAACACAATGTAAATTTAAATAACAATAAAAAAGAAATATGTATTGTTTGTCACTCATATACAAAAATGAGAGACAGGCGTGGATGGGGGATAAGGATAAGAAAACATAAACATAAATATTTTGAAAGATAATAGGAGAAATACATGTAGATGTGATTTCAAAGAAAGTAGGAAAACTACAGATATACGTGCTTTTAAAGATTATAAGAGAAATACAAGTAGATGTGTGTTTCAAAGATGATAGGAGAAATAGAAGTAGTGTTTTTAAAGAGGAGGGCAAATGACAAATATGCGTGTTTTCAAAGACAGTAGGAGAAACATGTATTATCTTTGTGTTTATAAAGATAATAGAACAATGACAAGTGTGTGTATTTTCAAAGATAGCGGGAGAAATATAACTATATGTGTTTTCAAAGAGTAAAGATTAAAAAAATGGCATAACTGTTCCATTTCAGGCTGAGAGAAATACGTATTTGAAAAGATATATTAGAAAGGATATCATCAGTCGATTTAATGTTTCGCTTACGAATTTATAAATAGATTCCTTTCTCCAAAATAGAAAGTCTGACAGAACAAGTGCATCAATTATGTAAAATGCACTAAATTTCTTGGCATACAATTGCAAATCAAGAGATTACACTTGGAGAATTTCAAGACAGCCTGGTATAAAAATGCACATTGAATATGTTTATTTAATAAAGAATGCACGACTTGAATAACGTTCATATTTAAAATCGAAACTGGATTGTACTTAATGGCATTGACTGACTGTTTGAACACTTTCGTTGTTAATGTCATAAATGATTGTTTGAACCATTTCGATGTTAATGTCATCAATGTCAACCCTTTCGTAGATAATGACATTAAATGACCGAACCATTTTAGTGTTAATGGTATCCAATGACCGTTCAAGCTTTTCCAGTGTTAATGACATCTAATAAATGAACTCTTTCATAATTAATAGCGTTAAAAAGACTGTCTGAGCCTTTTCATTGCTAATGGCATCTTTAAGCTGCCTTGTCACAGAAAATACTCAAAATAGCTCTTTGCTGTAAAAAATGAATGCACGAAAGAGGGGTTGATGGCAGTGTTGATCTAGTATTAAAGTTACCAGTTATATAAGGAATTAACCTGATTGCCGCAGTAAAAATTTCACATGCAAGCTTTCTACAAAAATCATTAGTTTGTTTTTATTTGCTTCTTCAGCATAAAATTATTCTCATTTTTCTGCAATTGGTCATTGTCGGATGAAAATTCATCAGAAAACTGTCCAGGGACACCTTAATGCTACATAGACGTGAAATTTAAGTTTCCTGTTCAACAGTGTCTAGGCTGGCAATAATTCTATTGAAAAGAATAATGGACGCCGTATTTAAGGTTTCTATATTATTGAAAACTATAAAGGTAAATAATCCATGTGTGAGCAAGCCACAAGGATTTTTGTGTCGGATATAAATAAATTTAAACAGCAAAATTAAAAATAACCCACCACCCCACATATTAATTTCCCTTTCTTGAAATGCGTATACGAGTTACAGTTTAAACGAGGAGACAAATATTTAGCTTTACTCGTAATATATGATAATAATCAGGTATAAAAAATTTAAATAAACTTTATTTAAAAAAAAGAGTCATATTGATTGGCAAATGGAATCATTAGATGTTTCACACTTTTAAGTAATCATACTAAAAACGACAGCTAGAGGGAAATGGTATTAGGGATATATCAGTGATATACTCAATAATAGGAAGAAGAAAAAAATAAAACAGCAAGAATGTATCAACATTTTCTATTGCGTGAATTTGCTAATGAGCTTGAAAGTTCTTATCAAGCGCTTTAGAAAAAGTTACATTATGTTTTGTGAAATATGCAACGCATATATCTTTATAAAAAAACGGGAAAGGTGAATTCGAATAGAGATTTGGGTTGTTTGGTGATGTGATGGACGGAAGCACAGTGAAGGTTGTACGGAGCAGCTACGAACGACAGAGTTATTAAGACTAGCCTTAAATTTGTTTTCTTTTGTTATTTTAATTTGGAACTAACTTGCAATGACTTGTACATTGATTGTAAAATTCAAAAAGATGGTAAAGAGGTATACATTTTAAAATCGTGTCTACCTATTTTAAAGTATCTTCCTGAAGCGATAGGCACGTGATGTGAATTGAAATTTAAAAAAACAAACCAGTCCTTGTCCCTTTTAGTATATCGTGTAAGCTTCCAGTCTTTCTAATAATAAATTTCAATATAACGAGTGTGCTTCCAATCCTTATAACAACGTATGTTAATATATATAGAGAATCTCAAATGGGTAACGATTTAATATTGAATTTATGAAACAAGTTGAATAATGTCAAGCTTTTGCGAGCTTTGGAGAGCAAAAGCTGGACATTATTCAACGAGTTTCATAAATTTAATATTAAATCGTTACCCATTTGAGATTCTTTTTATCACATAATTTTTATTTCAGTCGAAATTATTTAGATTGATAGAAGAACGAATAATTTCGTTCATTCTGACGGTGTACGTTTCATTTGTTGTGCATAAAATATAGTCCCAAACAAAGTCGAACTAGTAAAATTAGATTGTACTGTTTACAAACTATAAATCAAAGAAAAAGCTTCCTTCCGAATAAACTGAACATTTTGTAAACACAAAATCATTTTTCAAAATAGAATTGTAAATGCGATATGAAGCTGCCACATTGTTTTACGATAAGCAGTTTATAGTACAGCAGGCCGACAGTAGAATATACGTTGACCCAAACGTGTGTGTTTAAAAACGTTACATTGTTGCGATTTTCATGTGAAATGGATTAGCGGATGCAAAAAGGCTCACATTTACTGCAATTCATTGTGTGACCTGATATTTGTAGTGCTTGATTTGATTAATAGACTGAAAAGAAGACGTCACCAAATTTATTTTTGTATCTGATTTACATCCCTTATATGCTATGTAAAGATGCTCTGGTTGGATAAAGATCTGTCAGTTAGGAGACCCATTCATGTCCAGATTATTCTCCGAACAGAGGTGAGTTTGTTTACTTCGTTAATTTAACATTTAAACCACGCTTGTATATACGGTGGATTCAATATCTATGCTACTGATATACGCACCCCACCCCCACCCCACTACCCCTTAGTTTTATTCGTTATTGTCGTTCATGTCTTGTAGTTTTATGTCATTTTTTCTTATGATGATATTGTTAAACATAACATAATGAACCCCATGTGGGAGTAGCATATCCATATTGAGACAGCCGATATATTTCCTCAATTTCCATTTAAGAGTCGAGTTAAAAAATGGCCGCGAAAAATGTTGATTCAGATCAAAAAATTCCAGAAGGCGGGGATAAAAACGTTTTCCCACTGTCGCAGCCAATCATTAAAGACACTTATGCACAATAATTTCATGATCTCATCTGGACCAATCAGAATCACATAAAGTTATATGTTCACAAGTATAATATCAAAAATATGAACCTGCACGCACTGTAGGAAAACAATACCGACTATGTGATAAATAAGCTTCTAGCCCGTTTGTAAAAATGAATTCCAATAAACTATTTACGCTTCCAGTCCCTTGTAAAAATGAATTTCACTATACCGTGTATGCTTCCAGTCCTTATCATAACGAATTTCAGTATACCGTGTATTCTTCCAGTCATTATGATAACAAAGTTCAGTATACAGTGTATGCTTCCATTCCTAATGATAACGAATTTCACACTACCGTGTATGCTTCCATTCCTAATGATAACGAATTTAATTATACCGTGTATGCTTACATTCCTTGTGATAACGAATTTCAGTATACCACGTATGCTTCCAATCCTTATGATAACGAATTTCAGTATACGTATACAGTGTATGCTTCCAGTCCTTACGATAACGAATTTCAGTATACCGTGTATGCTTCCAGTCCTTATGATAACGAATTTCACTATACCGTGTATGTTTACATTCCTTATGATAACGAATTTCAGTATACCGTGTATGCTTACATTCCTAATGATAACGAATTTCAGTATACCACGTATGCTTCCAGTCCTTATGATAACGAATTTCAGTATACCACGTATGCTTCCAGTCCTTATGATAACGAATTTCAGTATACCACGTATGCTTCCAGTCCTTATGATAACGAATTTCAGTATACGTATACAGTGTATGCTTCCATTCCTTATGATAACGAATTTCAGTATACCACGTATGCTTCCAGTCATTATGATAACGAATTTCAGTATACCGTGTATGCTCACATTCCTTATGATAACAAATTTCAGTATACCACGTATGCTTCCATTCCAAATGATAACAAATTGCAATATACAGTCTATAATTCCATTTCTAATGATAAAGAATTTCAGTAAACCGTGTATGATTCCATTCCTAATGATAACGAATTTCAGTATACCGTGTATACTTCCATTATTCATGATAACGAATTTCAGTATACGTATACAGTGTATGCTTCCAGTCCTTATGATAACGAATTTCAGTATACCGTGTATGCTTCCAGTCCTTATGATAACAAATTTCAGTTTACCATGTATGCTTCCAGTCCTTATGATAACGAATTTTAGCATACCGTGTATGCTTCCAGTCCTTATGATAACGAATTTCAGTATACCGTGTATGCTTCCAGTCCTTATGATAACGAATTTCAGTATACCGTGTATGCTTCCAGTCCTTATGATAACAAATTTCAGTTTACCATGTATGCTTCCAGTCCTTATGATAACGAATTTTAGCATACCGTGTATGCTTCCAGTCCTTATGATAACAAATTTCAGTTTACCATGTATGCTTCCAGTCCTTATGATAACGAATTTTAGCATACCGTGTATGCTTCCAGTCCTTATGATAACGAATTTCAGTATACATTCTATACTTCCAGTCCTAATAGTAATGAATTTCAAAAAGCCGTATATACTGCCAGTTTGTAGAATATTTTTTTTTTAAAAAAAAGTTTAATGCTTCCAGTCCAAATTCTAACGAATTTCAATTTGACGTGCAAGATACCAGTTCTTGTAAAAACGAATTTCAATAGACCGTGTATTTTCCAATCCTTATATTAACAAATTTCAATATACTGTTTATGCTTCCAGTCCTTATAAAATGAAGTTCTATAAACAGTATTTTTCTTCAAGTCTGTGCAAAAAAGAGTTTCAATAACCGCGTATGCTTCTAGTGCCGATAATAATAACGAATTTCAATAGACCGTTTATGTCTCTTGTCGGTTGTAATAATGAATCTCAATATATCGTGTATCGTGTAAGCTTCAAGTGTTTATGATAACGAATTTCAATATACCGCATAACTTTCCAGTCCTTTAATAAAGAATTTAAAAAAAAAACATTTATGCTTCCAGTCCCTTGAAATAACGAAGTTCAATATACTGTGTATGGTTCCCAAATATATTCACTCAGAACAATGGAGAAAAAATGTTTATACCAAATGTAGATCCAAAACTAAGCAAAGAGCAATGCACAACTTAAAATCGAGAAAACTAAAAACAGAAACAAGCACACAAGCGAAAAGAATCAAATCAGTAATAGACTAACTTGCAATAAATTGAATAATATAGTTATTTTACAATTGCATTTTGTCTCTAACATGAATAATATATGCAGAAAAATGAATATATGTACTTATGAAAACGAATGTCAGTATATGTATGTATGTATGTATGTATGTATGTATGTATGTATGTATGTATGTATGTATGTATGTATGTATGTATGTATGTATGTATGTATGTATGTATGTATGTATGTATGTAAAATATGCGAAGAATTTTGAGCAGAAATACTAATTCTAAAAAAAACCCACTCCGTACGGACCATCCCATGCGTGCAACCTTGGTGTAGTTAAGCAACATTATATTCTTCAGAAACGTGTACGTTTTGGACGATCGTATCGGAAAATTGTAGTTTTTAAAAGCAAAGATTTTATTAGGAAAGGAAAAAACTGAGGTGTCCGTTATTCCGATTCTTGCAACACGTTTCAAACGTAGATATTTTGAAACATTGTTCTGTTTTGTATACCAGGCGAATTAAATATCAGCATAGCTTGTCTGTAACTTTAAATTTCGTGGTTTGTGTGCTTAGATGCAACTCAGGAAAACCATAGTTCGAATCCCAACAGAAGCACAGAAGAAAATGGAACAAGTAGATGATGCAGAACTTGTCAGAAATGGTATGGTTTGTTAGAAAGAACATGTTACCAGCAATCTGCAGTGTAGGTATAAAAAAATTATTTTTGTCTCTCAAGGTTTTCGGGTGCATCTTAAAACTGACTCAGAATAAAAGATGTAAGCATTAATGCTTTTGACAATCATGTAGTCGAACTGAAGTAAAGGGATGCGATCGAGCCAGAATTAGACGGAAAAGAAACCATAAAGTCATTATTTTGAAGACCGTGACAATTATATTAGTTCGAGTTCCAGGATGGGCCAGTGTGGGTATATGAGAAAACTTGCCAGTATCTTCTGTTGGTTGGTGTTTGTTACATGGGTGTTCCCGGATTTTTCCTCCAACAGTATACTGGCATTCATGACATATCGTGCGATGAAAATGGCGATAAACCTGGAACAATAACAATATAAGTATAGGCCGCAAATTCTTATGGAATCTGTAACTGATTATAGATGCATGCGTAAATTTGACAGTATCACAAATATGCATAATTTGACAGTGTCAGAAATATACATAAATAGAAAGTGTATGACATATGCATACATTGGACAGTGTCAGAAATATGCATAAATAGAAAGTGTTACAAGTATGCACACATTGGATAGAGTCAGAATTATGCATAATTAAAAATGTTACAAATATGCACACATTGGACAGTGCCAGAAGTATGCATAAATAGAAAGTGTCAGAAATATGAATACATTGGACAGCGGCAGAAGTATGCATAAATAGAAAGTGTCAGAAATATACATACATTGGACAGTGTCAGAAGTATGCATAAATAGAAAGTGTCACAAATATGAATACATTGGACAGCGGCAGAAGTATGCATAAATAGAAAGTGTCACAAATATGAATACATTGGACAGCGGCAGAAGTATGCATAAATAGAAAGTGTCACAAATATGAATACATTGGACAGCGGCAGAAGTATGCATAAATAGAAAGTGTCAGAAATATACATACATTGGACAGTGTCAGAAGTATGCATAAATAGAAAGTGTCAGAAATATACATACATTGGACAATGTCAGAAGTATGCATAAATAGAAAGTGTCACAAATATGAATACTCTGGACAATATCACAATTATGCATCAATTAGAACGTGTCACAAATATCCAGACATTGGACAGTGTCACAAATATGCATAACAAGAAAGTGTCACAAATATACATATATTGGAAAGTGTCACAAATATGCAATCACCGGACAATGTCACAAATGTGTGTCAGTGAGAAAGAGTTGCAAATACGTTATACAATGGACAATGTCCCAAATATGCATCAATTAGAAAGTGTCACCAATATGCATACATTGGACAGTGTCACAAATATGCTTACATTTAGCAGTGTCACAAACATGCATTAATTAGAAAGTGTCACTAATACGCATACTTAAATACTGTCAAAAATATAAAATAAGGAGTCATGCAGTGCCATTAAGGAGTTGGTCCTCCAGCCAGCTGTCCAACAGAAAACCTCACCATAGAGAGCATTGTCATGGATTCTACAGCTATTCCAGACGAAAAGGTTATCACTAAAGTGAATGATGTCATTGATTTTAAGGACTTCTTGGCATATTTCTAAAAAGCAACAAGTGTGTTAGAAAGGAATTACGATTCATCCGAAAGTGCTACAAAAGGGCTTCGTTTTGCCTAACAGTACCAGAAAAGGACTTCGTTTCATCCAAGATCCAGAAAGGGACTTCGTTTCATACAAAACTACGAGAAAGGTGAGCATTGCTAAAGGCATGCAGACTAAAACAACGATATGCATATGTAACAACCAATACCTCTTCAGGTCCTCTGCAAAAAGTAGTGTTGTGGCTGGTGTTGAATTGAATATCCGCAGTATCCTCTATATATCCCGTAAGCAATATATTGTCTTCCATCCATTCTCTTTAAAAGAAAGAGACGTATTCGCTGTCTTATTCACTAAAATCCGGACGAATAAAACTTCTCCCATGGGGCTTTTGGATGAGTTTCGTGATGTAATATGGTAGAACGATGGCAAATTGGTGTACATTTCTTAATGATCGAACGAGGCCAGTATGGCCCTTCCGTCATGTTGTTTTTATTAATTTTTAATTATCTTCTTAATAATAAATTCCTTTATAAACATTATGTTGTAAGTTATTACCATTTTATCAACTTCTTATAAATAAGCAACATAGATTTTGGTCGAAATGTTTGTTTTATGGTTGTGAAAAGATTGTATACGTTTTGTAAGATTGAACGTTGAATATATTTTTAATTTATTTCCTTTAAAATTAGTTTAAAGTCCATCAATGCTTTTTTAGTCGACTACTCAATTACTCCCTAGCTAGTTAAACTTCGGTATCAGATATACACTGAAACATTATGATATCACACATGAAATATTTTTTTTCTATGCCTGTCATTAGACCAGGAGTTTTCAAACTGTGGACTGTGGACCCCTAGGGGTCCGTCGCATATTGCCAAGGGGTCCGCAGGCATGTCAAGAAAGAATAAAAATAGTACATAAGTTTTCATTGTCATCAACAATTATAAAAACAAACTGAGTACTGAGCTGTCTATTCTGTATTGACTCTATTCTATTCCGTGGTTAATACTTACTGATGTCTTACATGGATTAAATAACATAATAATACTGTGGATTGGCCAAATTTATTGGATAGGCTAATAGGGGTACGACATCAGGCCACGTCATGCTACGGGTTACACAGCTTCAAAAAATTAAAAAGAAACCCAGTATATTAGACCAATCGTGACATCAATTACATAGCAACATGACGGCCATACTTGGCAGGAATGTTTTGGTCCGTATGTTACAAATAAATTAAATTTGCATATTATTGGTAGCAATATGCATCAATCTCTTCATCAGCTAGCAAAATGGTTCTCTAACTTTTTGTACGGGCGGCCTACCTCCAGGTTTTCTCTCTGTGGCTAATATATCATCCGCAGCAAGCGTGCTGATCACAAGTGGGACGTTACCATAAGTTTGAGAATGTATGTATGTTGGATACATGTATGTATGTATGTATGTATGTATGTATGTATGTATGTATGTATGTATGTATGTATGTATGTCTGTCTGTCTGTCTGTCTGTCTGTCTGTCTGTCTGTCTGTCTGTCTGCCTGCATGCATGCATGCATGCATGCATGCATGTATGTATGTATGTATGTATGTATGTATGTATGTATGTATGTATGTATGTATGTATGTATGTATGTATGTGTGTGCGTGCGTGCGTATGCATGCATGGATGGATACATGCATGTATGTATGTATGTATGTATGATAATATATATATATATATATATATATATATATATATATATATATATATATATATATATATATATATATATGAATGATCTAACAGGCTGACTGTCAGTTTCTATTTTAAGCCAAACCAGGCGCCTTTTAATTTACATGGCACTTTTATTATCCTTTCTGTCGGTGTGAATTGTATCCTTGATAATTGAAGCTGAATATATTAATACTTTTTATAGAAAAGCGAATAGGACAGTGTTCAATCCATATCCAAACTTAAAGAAACAACGAAAGTACTTTGTACATAAATAATCCTAAACCCCTCAGAAACAAAGTAGCTGACTCTGTGTATTTTCTTTCAGAGTTATCTCTTGATTTAATGACGGGCGTGTTGACTTTGTTGAGAAGTAAGACTGACATTTCCGAGTATCTCTAGATGAATGTTATTGGAGTCGCTACATGAATTATAATTAGTGTAGGATACTCCATTACACGTATAATTTTAAGATATCATTGTTGATTAGTCAATCTTTTAATTTCAAGAATATACTACAGGAATTATAATTAGTGTAGGATACTCCATAACATCTAAAACTTTAAGATATCATTGTTGATTAGTTACGCTTTTTTATTTCAAGAATATGGAGAGAAATAGGACAGATTTAGGCATATATACGAGTAGAAAGTATATATATATATATATATATATATATATATATATATATATATATATATATATATATATATATATATATATATATGCAATAAACTGACGACGAACAGTACAAAACTAGTAACTAACTAGCATGAGCTCTTAGTTAGTTACTAGTTTCGTACTGTTCGTCGTCAGTTTATTGCATCTATTTTAATCAATACCTGACACACGTGATCCCTTGGTGGATCGAGTACGCTTGAAAGGGTTGTTATTCGCCATATGATTTGCATTCTGTGTATATATATATATATATATATATATATATATATATATATATATATATATATATATATATATATATATATACACATATATATATATATATATATATATATATATATATATATATATATATATATATATATATATATATATATATATATATTCCTGTCACTTAACCACGTCTGAGCATATTTCTGAGATTTAGTTCCACACAAATTCAATTTGTTTCGCATTCTTTATATCGAAAAATTATTCCGCTGTAAGCAACATAATTATCTCTGAATTTATACATTAAAGTAAAAGACAATATTTCATAAACCAATATATTTTGAATATTACAAATGCAAAATGCAAAATCACGATCCTAAGGAAGAATATTGTTGTTTACGATTTTTTTGTATATGGTCACGTGTGAAGTTACTACAAGTAATCAGTTTCACCTTATGATGTACTACTCACATTCAACACTACTGATCTCGAGTCTGTCAGTGTCCCCAGTAGTCAAGTGGTCTCTGTTTTGAACCTTGGGTCTGTGTCCCCAGTTGTCAAGTGATCTATTTTAAACCTTAAGTCTGTATTCCCAGCAGTCAAGTGGTCTCTGTTTTGAACCTTGAGTCTGTGTCCCCAGTTGTCAAGTGATCTATTTTAAACCTTAAGTCTGTATTCCCAGTAGACAAGTAGTCTCTGTTTTAAACCTTGAGTCTGTGTCCCCAGTTGTCAAGTGATCTATTTTAAACCTTAAGTCTGTATTCCCAGTAGACAAGTAGTTTCTGTTTTGAACCTTGAGTCTGTGTCCCCATTTGTCAAGTGATCTATTTTAAACCTTAAGTCAGTGTCCCCAGTAGACAAGTAGTCTCTGTTTTGAACCTTGAGTCTGTGTCCCCAGTTGTCAAGTGATCTATTTTAAACCTTAAGTCTGTATTCCCAGTAGACAAGTAGTTTCTGTTTTGAACCTTGAGTCTGTGTCCCCAATAGACAAGTAGTCTCTGTTTTAAACCCAGAGTCAGCCTTAATATGTATGATTACACGCCACTGTTGTGATACTTCAATTTTTGCTGCATTCCTTTCATTTTCCTTTCTCTTGGCAACAGCTTGGTAGCACACTACGATTTGTTAAGTTATATTTCTTGGATATAGATTATGAAATACCATTTATAATGTAAAAAACAGTATCATTTGTAATATATTTTTTTTGCTTTATTTGGAATTGGTGATATTCTACATGAACCTAACTGTTGATCTTTAATATTGTCTTCTTTTAAATATAATTACACTCCTCAATGTCTCTTGCCTGTGATCGCTCAATAAGGTACCGATATGTGACATCGATAAAATGTAACATCAATATGTAACATCAGAAATTTTAACATCAATTAATATTTAACATCAATATGAATCATCAACAACTTTAACATCAACGATATACAACATCGATAATATGTAACATCAATAATATGTAAGCTCAATAAATATGTAGCACCAGTCATATGAACCATCGATAATACATAACATCGATAATATAGTACATTGATAATCTGTATCATCGATAATATGCAATATCGATATGTAACTTCGATAACATGAAACATAACTATATGGACGTTTAGGAAATATTCCTCCAAAAATGTGTGACAGGCGACTTTTAGTAAGAAACTTTCCTGAAATTGACGTTTGCATTATTATTAGTCCCTATGTAGGGGTCAAGAGTGCATAACTATATCACTTTATACAGTCAAAGAAAAATATAATTTGAAATTATCCATTTAATTCAATATTATAGGCATTTATTCTAATACAATTAAATTTATTTAGAATTTTGTACAATTTTACATTAAACATTGAGATGAAACCAACATCTGCAAAAGTTAATTTAAACATATTGAGACGTCGACAGCTCTGTCAGTAGAAGTTACATATAATTCTACTGCACATAGATGTTAGGTCTCACTGGATAGTTTCGTATTTTTAAGGTGGAAGGCATGAGCCTAATTATCACAACCATAGCATTTATAAATTCACACATAAGCTAAATCTCTAACGTGGTTTACATTTACTATGAGTTAGGCTAATCAATGGGTTGTTTTGTTGGTGACTGCCTGTCACAATTAGACTAGCACTGGAAATCAAATGCGTAACTTGGGCTGCAAATGTGCATTCGACTTGGCTTACATATTTACATGTGTCTGCTTCCGAGGTAAATATCTAAAAATCTACATGGATGAGGGGTAATTAAAAGTATGTTAATTTGTTATAGTACAAAGTGAACTCTCAAGATGAATAAGGTACATACTGACTCTCTGTTAGTTGGCTTCTCACAGGAACATTTTAAAAATAGCTCTTATCTGTCAAAAATGAATGTAAAAAATAGGGGTTGGTTGTATTATAGGTTCAGTATCAAAGCCACTATTTGCATAAGAAATTAACCTTAATACCTTAGTCAGAATCTTACAAGCATCCTTTCAACAAAAATCGTTAGTTTTTATTTGTATCTTTATTGTAAAATTATGATCATTATTCTGCAATAGGTCATCGTCGGATGAAAATTTGCCCCAACCCCAAAGAAAACCCTGTCCTGTAAGACCTTATTTGTTCAAAAAAGACTGCATAGGCTAACGAAACGATGAAATCAGAACCATCACAAATCATTTCTATATGACCCATTTTGAACGAGGTTCAAGGAATGTAATAGCATAGCCCCGGTCGTGAATTCGAGGGTGTTGATATGAAATACTAGCAAATGATCCATCAAGCTGGATTGGGAGAATCATGGGAAGTAAATAGCTCTCCTCGAGAGCTTGACTATTGCCAGAGAATCTCGTGAGAGAAATTCCTATTCTCGCGAGGCCTGACCATGGTCAGAGAACTGAATTATATATTTAACGTTCACACTTGTAGATAGAGAAATATAATGAACACTGTCAAAATAGACAATCTCTGATGGATTTTTCATTCATCTAAACAGAACCGTCATATCAATCAAACATCAAAATGTAAACATTTTTCTATTCACTTATACAATACATTTGTCTCAATTAACATTGCAAAATAACGCTCCGTTTATTTACTAATAAAATAATTCGATTGTGTGCAATATATGTTTATTTTAAACGTTGGGTTATACCCTACTGAACACTTATTTCAGTTGGAACATACCCTCTTGAACATTTATTTCAGTTGGAACAAAATCATTATTGGAAATCATACATACATACATACATACATACATACATACATACATACATACATACATACATACATACATACATACATACATACATACATACATACATACATACATACATACATACAACACGCAGGCACGCAGGCACGCACACATACATACATACATACATACATACATACATACATACATACATACATACATACATACATACATACATACATACATACATACATACATACATACATACATACAAGGGGCCCAGAGTGGCCGAGTGGCCTAAAGCACTGTCCGTTACGGATCACTGCCATCTCACCTCTGTCTGCGTGCATTCGAGTCTAGTATTCGGCGAATGTGAATATGAGAGAAAGCTTGCCAGTAGCTTCTCGTGGGTCGGTGGTTCTTTCCGGTGATTTCTCGGTTTCTTCCTCCATCATTAATACTGGCCGCCATGTATAGCCTATCGTGTGCTGAAAAATGGCGTTAAACCCCACAACAACAGCAACATACCTACCTGCCTGCCTACCTACCTACCTACCTACGTACGTACATACATCGTTTGATATGTGGATATGCTGTTGATTTGCAGTTTCCTTTATATAGAATGATGCATGAATAGTTATCCACTTAGTCTCATAAGTGCATACAGTTTCGCATTGATATCTCGAACAACCTTGGAGTTCTGCTCCTAAAATAAATGTAGTAATCATTGGTTGGGTCGGAAATCCGGGCACTTTTCTCATCCGGAAATTTTTAGTGCATAGTTACGACCACCGAGATGAAGACAGCCGCCATTATTCTAGGTGACTTACATGGCATGTGGAAAAGATTTATTTAAAAATATTAAAATATGCGGAAGATTTGCCGAACTTGAAATACAATTGTAATATGTTAAATAATAATAAACTTTAAAACTTTGTAAGAAACTGCTACTACAGGATTGATGTTGGCTATTATAATGGCTGTCTTCTAAAAATTCAGCGAAAGTCTCAAAAAACGCTAGGAGCAAAAAAGTCACTTTATAGCCGGAAGACTAGACTGAAAGGGTTTGGTAAAATGGCTCTAAAATTGTATTCCAAATATGCGACACTACAGTAGCACAAATTTTGATTAACGGGTCGGAAGTCTTGAGTTTCTACAAAGCAGCTGACATTAAAGTTGAACATACGTCATTTTGCAAAATATATTATTGGTATTACAAAACACACACCAAATGCTTTCACTCTAATAAACGGGGTAAAATGCTAATTCAAGTAGCAAGATGTAAAATATTTTTAAGTACTGGTTCAAATTATTAAATACAACTGAGGATAAACGCCCAATTCAAGGCCATAACGTACAATTGACATATGGCGAACACTGACTTTTGTGTAAATCACATTTGCTCGTATCATAGCTTACAATGTAACTGTCGGTCATACATATATAATTTTATACTATTGTATGACTGATATAATTTTATACTATATCTATGACTTATAAAATTTTATAATATATGTATGATTTATATAATTGTATACTACATGTATGAGTGATATAATTTTATAATATATGTTTGACATAATTTTATACTATATGTATGACATACCTTTATACTATATGTATGACAGATATAATTTTATACTATATGTATGACTGATATAATTTTATACTATTTGTATGACTGATATAATTTTATACTATTTGTATGACATAATTATATGCCATATGTATGACTTATTGGTCAATTTTATACTATATGTATGACTTATATAATTTTATGCTATATGTATGACTTATATAATTTTATGCTATATGTATGACTTACATAATTTTATGCTATATGTATGACTTATATAATTTTATACTATATTTATGACTGATAGTTAAATAATTAGCAATTATTTGAGCTCTAATGGGATAAATGAAGATATCAATAGCTACTGTTTTTCATACAGAATGGGATATGTTTGTGTTAATCAAGGGGTGTGTGATGAGAACGTCTTTTATCTATTATTAAAACTATATTTCATTATATTTTAATAAGGTTGTAATATTATTTTTCAACAGAACCTAAATGGAGAGCTAAATTCAATGGACATATTACGATATTATAATAAGATCAGAAACAGTTGTCAGTGTTATATAGATTATTTGAAATTTTCGTACAGTGTTAGCCATGTCTGCATGTACAAGAATGGAAGCTTACCCCACAATGGCAAATATAGGTAATTAGGTATGCATAGAAATACACTCTATCTTGACAGATTTTGGCATATTTATACAAATATACAAGATTTTATTTTGCTGTCAAATGTATGAGAAAGGCATTTGTACATTCATACCTTAATTGTAATTCAAACAGCATTAAGTTGTATAACTTTATCCAGAAAAACAATAATAAAAATAATATTCTGCATAACTGTGCTACTTATCTTGCAAAATCTTTAAAAGTGAGAGAATTATTTTAATATAATAATCATCGAATCGTTATGTTTTGTGGTTGTACAGTAATTTTGATACATGCATGAATTTGGTCTGATTGCCGATGTTACAAATAACATTTATTATTATTATTATTATTATTATTATTATTATTATTATTATTATTATTATTATTATTATTATTATTGTTGTTGTTGTTGTTGTTGTTGTTGTTGTTTTCTGTTGTTGTTGTTAGAGGTCTATATGTTCTGGATCATAAGTAATAACAACATAACATTTTTAACTCTTGATCTTGATATTATTTAGAAGAAAAAATAGGTTACAAATAAAGGTGGACAATTACTTCAATACAATATTTTTTAAGAAAAGAAAACAAAACTTACCAGGATTATCTGTGAGATATTTGTGAGAACCAGGTCATGTGACATTAGGTCATTTGATTGAAATATTACTCAAGGATCGGTTGTCTATTTCTAAGGACATTCTTTCATATCCACGACGTTAAGTTTCTGTTAACAGCTCGCATAAGCGTTTTATTTTTTGTGTAACTGTAAGACAGTACAAAAATGAATAACTGATATAATGAGTTCTGTAATTGTATTTGTCATTTTTACTAATGAAAACTATACAATATACCAACTAAAACATTAACATAGTCTTTAAATTGTCGTAAAACTAATTGGCGGATACACACCATTCGATCCCGTACCTTCTCAAATTACAATAATTATTAGATAGACACATATTTGTGGTTTTATATCGTGCTTTTATGGAAGACTTTGCAGTAGTTCCTAACTGAAAAAAAATAAAGAAAATAAAAGTAAAATAGAACGGTTTGCAATATTGAACATATATGACGCTCCAGTACTGTTACCTAGAGATTTGTTTTCACCTCGCAACATGGCCGAAAGTAGGTCGCTAAGCCAGTGACGTTATGCAGACCGAACCTATAGGAATGGATCAGCCAACAAACGGACGAACACGTTAGAAAAAAAGAACTTAAAAATTGTGAATATCAAAACGGTGCGTCTAGTCCACTAATTTAACGTATACCAAATGTCACGTTGTGTGAGACAATTTGTTAATTATTCTTGCTCATGTTTATAAATGTCTTCTGAAAGAATTCGTAATTCAAAGCACTATGGGTAAATGTCAGTTATGTGTTATATAATATTACGACTTTAGACGACCTTAGACCAATTCTCAAACAAAGAAAATACCTGTACGTAAATTAGTTATTGGGTTAGCTTCAAATTCTTACTTTAAAGAAACTTGCCACTGTTCGAGAAACTCTGTTGTTTGCAATTTATCAGTGATGTCCAAAAACCCAACATTGTAACACCTCAGTGAAACCACCCGCAGACCGTTTTCAAAGAAACCACCGGTATCAAATCAGATCTAAGAAAGAAATTTTGAGCGGTTTTCTCACGCAGCCAGACATTAATCTGTTTAATCCATTCTGAAAGAGTCAGTGCACGTCTGAACACTGGCCAGAGCAAGACGTAGGGAAGTTCAAGACTGCGCTCCAAGTGCCGAGGTTTTATGCTCGTTAGTCTAGGAACTTCGGACGAGATTGGAACAAAGTATTTTGAGATAAAATATCTTCGCTCGAATCCGTCTCACTTCCTAACTAGGTGTCGTAAGATTGATACGTTATTACGTGCGTTTAATTTAGCAGAAATTTAATAATAATTCATGTACAGATGAATTATCAACATGTCGTAATGTATACAGCGAATTAATAATATTCAAGATTAATGTATGTAGTTATTAGTGTAAGATCGAAGTGGCTGGTGTAATCTGCAACGATGTTACACCTTGGTGTAGAACTGAATTTAATATTGAAGTTAGACCTTGTACTTGCTTGTATTTGAATATATAGATGTGGATTGTGCAGAGCTACGCATTGTTGGCCTTTTGCAAGTATAATTTGGCATTTATATTTGTACGTGTCTTTTATAATATTTAAGGCAGTAATTGCGTAGGAATATTGTTGATGTTGATATATGCTATATCGAGAATTAGGGATACGAGCGTATGTATTAAAAGTCGTCGTTGTTGTTATATTCATTATTATAGAACAAGAGTGTGTGGAATATTGAGATGTGAGTGTATGGGTTGACCTAAAGATTTAATTGCCATTATGCTGATGAAAGATCTGTGAGAGTGTGTTAATTCTCCTGGGGGAGAGGCACCCTTGTACGTCCCTTCTAAACCACATTAAGCTTTTCGGGTGGGATCGGACCTCACCCGAAGATTAGTGAGAAGACGTCGAGAGCACGTAGAGATAGGCTGTTGTGCGAGGAAGGAGGGCTGAAGACCGAACGAGGGCACCGGAAGTACCGACAAGGAGGACCTAGATAACGGAAACGAGGGTACCTGAAGTACCGACAAGGAAATCCTGGAAAGGAATACAAGGCGAAAGTTACAGATGGGTAACATAGAAGGACACGGGAAGGAAATACTCTCATCTTTAATTTCGCGGGATTAAATAATTGGCAATTTGGACAGGTCATGTAGTAATTGGAAGCAATTGCATTGAAAAATTGTCCTGTAATTGTGGAATACTTTGATATAGTTTATTAAATTGTTATATCTTTCACCTTATTAAGTTTATATTTTAACACCTAGACCGTCGGCTTTGCTGACAGGGGCTCCGGAGCTATTTAACCTTTAAATCGTACGTCTTTCTCCGTGATTATTAATAATTCTGTAGGGGACACGTGACGCCAATCATCATATAGATATCTTGAACGGTTTTGGAGCGTGTGCTCCTTGAAACGAAAACTCACAGCAAGAAATTATAAAAGGAAATTTTACATACTTCATGTAAAGATCCATTTTGGTTATCATGCCAGTTAAGCGATGATTTAGCTATCTTTTGAGAGAAAAAAAAAACCCTTTAATTTTGTCCTTTTTCATTGTTTATCACAAGACATGATTTGATGGACACGTCATTATACCATCAACGTCCTTAGGGTGTAGCCGCCCGCACAAACGTAGTCACATTGCTCCTCTCGTGACGAGATAACCATTGTGTTACGACTTCCCCTAGCTTTAACACTTACCTAGTGTTCAAGCCATATGGCTCTTAACACTGTAGGTAGAGTTTCGACATTTAAAATGCAATTACCTCGCCTTCCCTATCTCGTGCATGTGGAAAATTAATGCATTTGTTTTTACATTACATTGCTATGTCATGATACCGATTATTAAAGAGTCGGATCTCGATAGTTGGATAGAAAGACAGGCTAATTTGAGTACATGTTCAAACTCAGAAAATAAATACCGTAAGCATGTGTATAGTTTTTTTATTTGTTTGTCTTTTTGTTCATGCACCCAAGCAGTATGTACTTGCAACCTGTTTCCAACTGTTTCTGTGTCGTACTTTATCTTTCTCATCGTTAATGTAGAATATAATGTAATTTTAGCAGCATTGTTTTTACAGAACGAGATAGTTTGAACGGTATTCTTGAATAGGATAGATACAATATACCTTAAGCTAGCTTGTCCTCGATATTCGTAAGCATATCTGAAAACTACATGAATGAATCGAATACAAACATGCTAGTCTCGCAAAGTTCGTCCTGATAACAATAAAATTTTCACGTTTAATATTAGTCTCACGAACAATATTAGTCTCACTAACAATATTAGTCTCACGAACAATATTAGTCTCACGAACAATATTAGTCTCACTAACAATATTATTCTCACTAAAAATACTCGTGTCTTTAACAATATTGGTCTAGCTAATAATACTAAGCAGGCTAATAATGCTAGCCTCAACAACAACAACAACAACAACAACAACAACAACAACAACAATAATAATAATAATAATAATAATAATAATAATAATAATAATAATAATAATAATAATAATCTAATAACAGTACTAGTCTCGTAATAATGCAAGTCTCGTAGCAATGCAAGTCTCGCCAACAATATTAGCCTAGCTAACAATGCAAATCTCACTAACATTAAAAACCTCTCTAACAATACAGGTCTAGCTAACAATACGAGATTAGCTATCAATACAATTTTCGTCACAATACAAGTATAGAAAACAATACTAGCGTAGCAAACAATACAAATCTCGCAAACAATACAAATCTCGCTAACAATGCAAGTCTCGCCAACAATATTAGCATAGCTAACAAAACATAATTCCCTAGCATTAAAAGTCTCACTAACAATACAAGTCTCACTAACAATACAAGTCTCACTAACAATACAAGTCTCGCTAAAGATTCTAATCTAGCTAACAATATAAGTCTCGTAATAATTAATGTCTCACTAACAATACTAGTCAAGCTCACAATTCTAGTCTCGCTAACAATACTAAGCTACATAAAAGTATAGGTGTCATCAACAATACAGATCTAAATAAGAATCTCTGCCTTACGAACAATACTAGTCTCACCAACAATACTAGTCTTGTAACAATACTAGTATCGCTAACAATACTAGTCTTACAATCAGTAAATACAGACGAATACTCAGTAGAACCATATGTATCTTTTAATTTGTATAATTATGTAACGTTTGATTTATTCGTTTTTACTTAGGGTTTATTAATTGGTTAGTAAATTAATTTTCTAATTTAGCTACCTAGTTGATCTACTTAGCAAGCTAGTAAGTTAGGTACTTATAAAGTTTGTTCAGATAATCGCTTACTAAGTTGGTTTGGATAGTTTAGTTAGCCAGTTAACTACTTAGTAAATTATAATTAGTATAATTTAGCATAGTTTAATTTAGTACAGTATAATTTAGTATAATTTAGGTAGTTAGTTACTTGGTTAGTTCAATTATCTAGTTAGATTATTCTGATATTCAAACTTTCTCTATAGCCCAAGCGACTTTTGAAAATCCTCTTTAAAGAAGAGTGAAGCACATTCCTAATTGACTGAGAGGAGTGAAACAATTGGCTCCTTTATTAATTATTTAATTAATCAGTTGACAATAATAATTGGATTTTTAGCTGGTTGTTTTGGAAGATTAGTTATTCAATTAATCATTTATCATACGATTAATTAAGCAAATCAATTATTAATGTTTATTTTTAGTATTTTGTTTTGTTTTCATTCGGAGTTGCAGGAAAACATTCTCAACATACATCGTAAAGCGATTAACAAGTTAAAGCACGTGTCGTTAATAGGTAACATGCTTGTATAGAGGAGTAAAGCATTTAGCAGCATGCACAGATGGTTAACATATATCCAAATGGCATAACACCATCGGTTTAATTTAGAAGTTCTAATTAACCCCAGTGTAATATGCTTTGCAATTCAGACCTTGGAAATCAAGTAATATATTTACATAAGATAACGTTAATTACACTGCAGTCTAACCGATAACTGTGTCTAATGCTGAAAATATTTAAAAGCTGTTGGTGCATGCTATTGTATCGAACCTATGATTTCAATTATTTGTAAAGGTGTTAGCTGTACAAATTGCAAGAAGGGGATTACTTGCAGCAAAATATGAAAAGATCCACGCTACAACACTGTTTTGAAAATAGCGAACTGTACATATGGGCTAGAACTTTTTAAGATTTTTTTAAAATAAAAAATACAACGTAGCTAACACGTCAAAAGTGTTCATTCTGTTAATTTTATCAAACTTTGTTTCAAACAGTTTCTATTATTAAACGATATTTTCAATACTATTACAAATACCTTTTCTCTGGAGTTCGTACAACAGTAGCTGAAAGTTCTGAAAAACACATTTAAATCGCAAAATTATGTAAGTCAAGGGCGAAAGCATATCAATTTTCGATTCGCTCGGTATCAATTACTCGACAGACAAGCAACTGATACAGAAATTATATGTGTATGAGAATTGATTGGAATCCAGGTGTTAATCATTCTAAACAGCCCCAAGGATGCAAAATTTGGAGCATTATTTCATTACTCCTTGCGTCATATGGAGTCTCAAAGTGTGTAAATTTAGTCAAGAATTTGGTAGCAGGTGGGGAGAATTTCATTTTAATTAACTTAATTTTTTTCTTGTCCATGATGAGGCTTTATATAACTTTTAAATACTGGAATTGACTTTCACTTCCAGATCTGAAGATACATAACACAAAAGATCTTTCACAAAGTTGTTCGATGATAGTACGCTTTTTAAATATCGTAATCATTTAAAATGGCATCATGGCAGTGTTTCATATCCCTGTAAAAGTGCTCAGGCACCATTCCTGTATAGACATCACTTCTGTATTAATCTCTTAACGCATTATTTATTTCCCGTTCTAAGTTATCTTTTTTTAGAGCCTGCATCACCGATTGCAACGGTCGCTAGGAGAGAGCATTCAGAACATTCTGCTAGCGTGATGTAATACGGTGTGAATGTTCAGTATGACACAGGTGAATCTGATGTCACGTGATACTTATCAACGTCCAGTATGAGGCAGCACCCACAAACCTACGCTTGCGTGATATAACATGACTAGTGGGATGAAATAGATTCATCGCTAGTATGACGTAGCACTGAAAGGCCCACAATCTCCTGAAGCAATAAGGGATGAACATTTGATATTCAGTGTGCATACATGTAATTCCAATTTTATTCTAGATTCAAAATAATAATTCTAAGGATGGGGTATGTCAGTAAATTAAAACAACCTTTACTAAATCGCATCTGCTTTGCTCCTTTGAGGATTATGAAAAACTGCTGAATGTTGAAAACGTGTTTATCTTTTTAAATAAATACCTCTTTTTAAGCAAGTATTTCCTAAATGGAAAACGTTCTCGAATTCTCTTGGTAAAAAAAATCAATTTTGTTTAATGAGTACATTATTGTTTAAATCACAGATTTCATAAAAACATAAAAAGATGTTCACTTTTACTTATGCATGAAATGAAGCCTACAAAATACTAGGTTAAAATACAGATCGCAAAGTATAAAGCCATGACTGTATCTATTTTAGGAAATAGCAAAACTTTACGATCAACGTTCTGTTTAAAATTATAAAAATGTTTTGTGTTTTTCACCTTTTTTTTAAAAGCAAAAACCATCTTTACCAGGAAGTAGTCCGAGTTTAATCTGACCCTTTCCACCCCATTTCTGATATTTGGACATTTATGTTGGGGTGTAGGGTCGGAGTCCATTGCCTATCGAAAAGTTGGAATTCGCCGACACCATTTGATTTCGGCATAGGGAGCCGCTTACTAACCGGCTTAGCAAACTTTAACGACCTTTCATCGAGATATACCTGCATGAAATACATAGGAATATGATTTATTTTCTCCGAAATTGCGAGCATAGCATTCGTGATCCGCTGACAGACGAGACGAAAGTAAATTGTTGCTGAAATTTGACCTGGATCTCGCCATTTGTATTCCCAGTCACATGATTATACAAATCTCGCAACTTACATATGAATGACATCAATGGTCATATAGCCGCGTGATATCAACGATAAACCATTTCTAGAGCGGCTGTAGGAAAACAAATCGAACATATAAATAAAGAAGCATTATTGTTTTATAGAATAATGAAAGAACACAAACTTCTCTAAATAGTTATTCTGAAATAAAGAACAGAAGTCTGTAAATGTTTCAGCAACTTTGAAGAAAACCAGATTTATTAAGCAGAGAGTACATGTCAATGTGGTAGTTCCGTGATACCAACAAAACACCACTGATACATGCTCGTTGCTTATTCAAAATGGTTTTCTCCACCCTACTGCGATACCGACAGGTTTCTGGACGCTGTTCTCAGAATAAATATGTTGAAAATTAAGTGTATTTATTTACAAACATTGAGTGACTTCTATATCATATTTCCTAATTCTATGTACAACAACTTGGGAAATGTGTGCATTTCTCTTGGATTGGATGACAAGGAATTTAAGGTACATACAATATCTCAAGGCGATTTTATGATTTTTTCCCATTTTTGAATATTGATCTTAGTTGATGATAAGCAAATAAATTGACAATATCTACTGTTTCAAATATACTACAATCATTCATTCTCTTAACTCGATATATTAATCACCGACATTTCAAAATAACAATCCTCAATGAAACATTTGAAGCAATCTGTGAAGCATAAAATTAATTTTTAATTAGCAATTATTTTATGTACATGTGCTGAGGATATCCAGGTGGTAGTTGAAATGCCGATTTCATTGCGCAATCGGAGTTGCTCTCTCTCTCTCTCTCTCTCTCTCTCTCTCTCTCTCTGTATGTATGTATGTATGTATGTATGTATGTATGTATGTATGTATGTATGTATGTATGTATGTATGTATGTATGTATGTATGTATGTATGTATGTATGTATGTATGTATGTATGTATGTATGTATGTGTGTATATGTATGTATTTGTATGTATATATATGTATATATATGTATATATATGTATATATATATATATATATATATATATATATATATATATATATATATCTTACACCTTTCTGAGAGAAATTAACAAATTTTAGATTCAAGTTAGGTTTGTACACAAAACAAAAGTAGACTAACAGACTATGAAACAGCAAAGGCAGTAAAACATAAATTAAAGAAATATAGCTTTGTTCTATAGCTTTTGGAAAAAAAATTGAATATTTTAAGGCGCTATTTTAATAAAGTTCTTTTTTTTTAACTATTGTTATTTATTGTTACTTTTAAAGATAAAACCACACATAGCTAATTATTATTACAAATGACGACAACGCCAGAAATAGCAGACTGTTTCGTGTAAGATCAGTATATTTCTGGCAAACGAATAAGGACGTTTCAGTCCAGATGATTGCTAATGCATATTTTCCTACTTCTGATTCAACGTGTGCATTGAATAAAGGGGATACATGTATGCCAATCTCTTTGACTCTTGGATGTTTATCAACAGTCATTTTCTCTGATGCAAACTTTACAATATACTATTGACTTGCTTGTATAATTCGACGCAGACTTTGGGGATGGTCAGACAAAATTAAAAAGTAGAATCTTGTGAGAAAGGCACATTACTGTTTTATTTAGCTTTTGAAGTTTCTCTAATTGAATGTTAACTGAAGCAATCTTTAAATATTTAGTGATTTTTTAGTTAAATCTCAAATAACCTTTTATAGTTAAACGTGATGAGTTCCGGCCTAAACGAAACTAAAGATACAATATGTAGAACTTAAACCCAGAGTTTCTCCTATATGTCACACTCTCCAAAGGTATCCTAGAATTCTTTTCGTAATTGTCTGGTCTTTTTCACGTGTTTGAGAGTAAAATTGTTTTAATTTCATATATATATATATATATATATATATATATATATATATATATATATATATATATATATATATATATATATATATATATATATATATATACATACATACATACATACATACATACATACACCTAGTAAATGCGAGCAATACTTGCACAGAATTATCGGAATTTGTGTTGTTTTTTTTATCTCAGAAACCTCTTTAAAACACATGTGCTCAAAGAACAGGATTGTGTGCTCTTGTAAGTGTTTTCTTTGTGAAGTTAAAATCTCCAGTAAATGTCCAAGAAACAATAATCCTTGAAAATTCAGATTTGATCTTCTGTTCAATGTGCAGTCTAAGTTTATGTGCATAAATACCAGTTCTTTATTATTATGATTTCAAGAGATCTCATTGGCCAGACCATTTGAATTTCTTTTGATTATACCTGTAATAACTGAATTTATATAAAGATTTAGACCAATCCACAGGTGCCTTTTCCGACATTTACCGGGGATTAGACTGCGTAAGCGATACTGGCATAACTTTGGTTTAGATGAACAACGAACGCAATGGGATCGGATCATGTGTATGGAGTATGCTAACGAAGACATTGGAATGCTAGAATACAAAGCTAGAGGTCGGTTTGATAAAAAAATATGTATAATCTGCAGAGAGACAGACAGACAGAGAGTCTCGGGATATAACATTTTATATTCTACATTTGTCCAATTTTTAACATCTAGTAAAGTCAAAATGAGTCGATTATTCGGGATGGACCAACTAGTTGACTTAGCCATGCAATTAGACAATAATTAGATCGAGACCTATACTCGCATGTTCATCTTTCTTTTAAACGTGTTCCCTAAAAGGAAAACTGAAACAACTTTGCATTCTCTTCCGCTCCATTTCCAACTGAATAACCTTTTGAATATTTGAATAGCTTAGACTTAGATTACTCTCCCTTGAAAACAGTGGAAGCCGTGTTTGACCGTTGTTGAAACAATGAATCTAGAGGGGTTTGTGGGCGTGCGGAATTAGCTGAAACCAAAACTAGTGCTGACATTTATAGAGTCGGTAGATGTGTATTTCGACTGAATTCAATAAGGATATATATTGGTAGACTACGGAAGAAAACTGGTTGAATCGAACCGTGTAATTTCAGACCAGATGTTTCATGAAGTAAGTCGAATCATTCTATTTTTGAGATTGCAGCCTTGCAATGTCAGAACCTCTGTCTGTCTGTCTGTCTGTCTGTCTGTCTCTGTCTCTCTCCCTCTCCCCACACAAACAGCCAGACACACCAAGACTCAATACACACAAAGGCAAATCACAAGTCACAATCGCATGGGTTCAATTATTATGCAGCAACTTCATTTGCAATTCTTGACGAGACTCTTACATGGTGTCTGTTTTGAAACAACACCAACAACTGCCTTTTTTCTGTTCACAAATATTCTTCATATATAGTAATCGCAGCAAACCATCTTCTTTAACTTCAGAAAAGTTTTCTAGGCAGCTTTCATCAGTACAATTTGATTTAAATTTAATTGGTTGAACTTATTGAACATTGATGAGCTGAGATCAATAAAAAAACCCGCGACTCTCGCTTCCGCGCGCGTACGCGCTCGCATATGTGTGTGTGTGTGTGTATAAAACCTTGTTGAGTCGACATACATGTATTTGTCATTTCTAGCAAACTATATATTATACAGTCAAGGAATGAAACCTCTTTTCTTAAATAAGAAATTTTGTAGACTGAGTAGAACAAGTAAGCTCTACTCCAAATTTCGACATCGGGAAACAAAAACAAAAGTAATTAAAAAAAATCGAAATTAATGTTGCAGTTTAATCATAAGAGGATGTCTCCACCATTTCACCTTGTGAAATTAGAGTGTGCGACCGACGGAGGCTCCTCGTGTAAGATTTTAATAATCAAGAATCATTTTGCGTCATATTTTTGAGCAACTGGTGACCATCTTCTGATTGGTTGAGTGCGAATTGGTGACATTATTCGCTATTTTGCATATATTCATGTATGGCTTGATAAGGGTCAACGTATTAGTATATTTATTAGACAACCCCCCCACTTAAACGAATATTCATTACTTTGCAGTTTTAGATGATACTGTTTGCTCAGCGTTTTATATATTCACACTTCCATGTGCGTTCTATATAATAATACTTCAATGAACATTTTGCATATTCATACTTCAATGATCATTTTACATATTCATACTTCGATGAGCATTTTATATATTCACATTTCAATGAGCATTTGCATATTCATACTTCAATGAGCATTTTACATATTCATACTTCGATGAGCATTTTATATATTCACATTTCAATGAGCATTTGCATATTCATACTTCAATGAGCATTTTACATATGCATACTTCGATGAATGTTTTTATATATTCACACTTCAATGAGCATTTTATTTATTCATACTTCAGTGAGCATTTTACAAATTAAAATTTCAATGAGCATTTTATATTTTCACACTTCATGAGCATTTTACATATAGCTCAGTGAGCATTTTGCATATTAATACTTCAATGAGCATTTTACATATTCATACTTCAATGGGAATTTTAAAAATATTCATACATCCATGTGGGTTCTATATATTCACACTACAATTAACATTTTACATATTTATACTTTAATGAAAGTTTTACATATTAATACTTCAATGAGTATTTCTTATATTCACATTTCAATGAGCATTTTACATATTCATACCTCAATGAGCATCTACATATTCATACCTCAATGAGCATCTACATATTCATACCTCAATGAGCATCTACATATTCATACCTCAATGAGCATCTACATATTCATACCTCAATGAGCATCTACATATTCATACCTCAATGAGCATCTACATATTCATACCTCAATGAGCATCTACATATTCATACCTCAATGAGCATCTACATATTCATACCTTAATGAGCATCTACATATTTATACCTCAATGAGCATCTACATATTCATACCTTAATGAGCATCTACATATTTATACCTCAATGAGCATCTACATATTAATACTTCAATGAGCGTTCTATATATTTATACTTCAATGATGGTATTATATATTCATACTTAAATGAGCATTTATGTATTCATGCTTCAACGAATATGTTCTGTATTCATACTTCAATGAGCATTTATATAGTCATACTTCAATGAGATATTATATATTCATACTTGAATTAGCAGTTTTAAATATTCATATTCCAATGGGCGCATTGCATGTATTCATACTTCAATGAGAGTTTTATGTATTCATATTTCAACGAGCATTTTACATATTCATACTTCAGTGAGCATTTTACATATTCATGCTTTATTGTGAGTTCTATATATTCACACTTCAAAAGTGCATTTTACATATTCATACTTCATTGTGCGTTCTATATATTTTCACTACAATGTGAGTTCTATATATTCACACTTCAAAAGTGCATTTTACATATTCATACTTCAATGAGTATTGTACATATTCATACTTCATTGTGCGTTCTATATATTCACATTTCAATGTGAGTTCTATATATTCATACTTTATTGTGCGTTTTATTTGTTCTTACTTTTAAGTGAGCATTGTACATATTCATACTTCATTGTGCGTTCTATATATTCATATTTCAATGTGAGTTCTATATATTCATACTTTATTGTGCGTTTTATTTGTTTATCCTTTTAAGTGAGCATTGTACATATTCATACTTTAATGTGCATTCTATATATTCATATTTTATTGTGCGTTTTATTTATTCATCCTTTTCAAATAGCATTTTACATGTCTTACTCTACTTAGCATTTTACATATTCATACTTCACTTAGCATTATATGTATTCATACTTCAATTAGCATTATATGTATTCATACTTCGATGAGCATTTTAAATATTTATACTTCAAGGAGCATAAAACAATAAAAGACCAATCCTTAAAGACATATGCTCGTCCTCTTAATTGGAGACGGATAGAAAATCTCCTGTCTGTATAATTTATTATTGACCATTGACACGAAACCTAATCCCTTTTGTATTGTTTATATTGCTAATTAATATTATAATACTCTCTTTTGTATACTTTATATTGCTAATTAATATTGTACATATTTTCGTTTGTAAAGTTTATATTGATAATTAATACCAAACCTCCTGCCTTTGTATAAATGACATTGATAACTGATACAAATCTTCCTGTCGTTTGCATAGTTTATATTTCTAATTAATACAAAATATTCTGTCTTAATTACCCATATCTTGAGGACTTGTTTGCATGTATATTAAGGACAAACATCATTACAGGGATCTATCTGTTGGAGTTCAAACAAATATCTTTAAGACCTTTACAATGTATCTGTAGGACTTCATTAGAAGTGTATTTAGGACTTCAATTTACAAACCCTTAGTACTTCATCACAAGTATCTTTTGGACTTCATTTCAAGTGTATTTAGGCCTTGCATTACAAGTATCGTTTGTATTTTAACACAAGTATCTTAGTTCTTCAAAACAAGTACCTTTAGGACCTCATTACAAATCTATTTGGGACATCAATAAAAATATATTTAGGGCTTCATGACAATTATCAGAATGACTTCAATACAAGTATATTTAGGGATTCATTACAAGCACCTTTAGGACCTCGTTACAATTATCTTTAGGACGTCAATACAAGTATATTTAAAGATTTATTACAGGTACCTTTATTTCCTCGTTATAAGTATTTTTAGGACTTCAATGCAAGTATCATTAGGACTTAAATACTAGTATCTTGAAGACTTTGTTATAACTATCCTTAGGGCTTCAATACAATTAAAAGAGCTGCTGACTTTTGAAACAGTCCGTCATAAAAACGAGATGTGACATAACCTTTCCATTTTAGAGACCCTCAATATATCGTTATTGCAAATGTGTTCTGTTCGATAAGATAATGCTGAAAAGTCCAAAGTGAGATGCAGTTTATTTATTAGACAATCTCCTTGCTTCATATTTTCTGGGACGGCTTCCATTCGAGGTAGGAGCATTTTCATAAAATAATATTTGCTCGACTTTTTTTTTCCGGCACGGCCTACATTTCTGGTAGGGAGATTTTAAATAAATACTATATGTTCGGATTATTTTTCAGGACGGCTTACATTTTAGGTAGGCGTATTTTCATTACACAACACTTGTTCGGCTTATTTTCCTGGACGGCTTAAATTCCAGTAAAATATTAGAAAATAGTTTCTGGGTATCTGAAGGAACATACATTGGAAGAACGCGAAACAATATTTTCAATTTTGATAGAGAAAATGCTAATTCTGTTTTAATTAATTATTGAGTTTACATAAAATAAAGTTAACGTTCCCTGTTTTGATTTTGATACATAATTTTAACTATCAACGGTTCCTTTGAAATTTATGAAGACAGACGTTTCCTTCTCACTATCTGCATGTTAGCGTCTGTGTATATCCGACACATAATAAAAATATTAGCGACGTTTATTTAATATGGCAAAATGTTCCAGAACTATAATACCTCCTTTTGAAATAGGTTTGATTTTGAGATAAGGCTTAATGTCGATTTTTAGGGTAGTTTTGTTGGCAATTTCAGTATTTCTTTTTGAGGCAAATGAAGGTTAAAGTTAATAATAGAATTGATAGCTATCTATCCAAATAAATACACTTATTTCCAAAGCCTGTCTTTTCATAATATTTTGTATCAACTCATCAGTTCTGATAAAACGTTTAGTTCAATGTTTTCTACAATTTATCTTTTAAGTTGCCAACCTGCTAAAATCTTAAAGATAATTATAATTAAGTTTTACGATAATTTAAAAGTAATGAAAAATATCAAAGGCTCGAGGCAAATAAATGCGTAATGTGAATAAGCAGCATCAACATTGATATATCTTCACAAGGTCCATCAAAACTCCATATGTCGTCGAGACTACATTTTCATTTGTTTGGGCGCAATTCCCCGCAATGTTTTGTTATGAGTTGGACTCTTATGTCATTCAGTACCTATTCAAAGAACGTAGATATCCCGTATTATTACCTGCCGGTTCCATGTATCTCCAGTTATTTATATACACACAATTTTAGTATATATCAGTATGATTCTCGCCAATACAGTAATTCTTTCATCCAACGATTCTCATTCTGTGGCTTTGAAATATTGGTATAAATACTTGCGGACATAAGTGTATGAACATTCTAAAGTCTGTGAGAAAATACTGGCACTATTATGTTTACAAACAGTTTGAAACTAATGCTTTTTTCAGGAAAATTACGGCGGCTTCTAGTAAGAAACAATGCGGATACATCTATCTGTTCAGAACCAGCGCACGCGCCTGGCGCGCGATACGAGTAGCAGACGACTCCAGTAAAATATGCTTCAGTAGAGTGTTGTAGGACTAAATTCGGAAACTCAGGGCGTGAGAGAAAGCGTGCCTTTGATCATAAAGCTAGCGCATTTTGCTACTTTGGTAATTTTCTTACAGGGGAACATATTCTTTGACTTTATTCTCCTGCACAACCCTTTTTTGAACAGACTTATAATTCGGACATTTGTTTGTTTTGAATCCTTATGCATCGAGAATAAACTTCAAAGGTGAGTTAAGGAATGTTTTGTATGCATAAATATTCCCTATTCTTTATTCGAGGAGGCATTAAGTGGTAATGGTTTGATGTTTATTCAGAAATGATGGATACTTTACAGTTCGAAGGTGAGATGTTGAAATACAACTACTGATATGAAATGGATCTGCATAAGAGAATATCTTAGATGGTGGAGACACAATAAAAAGGTAATATTGTGATACATTTAATTTTATTATATCCTAATACGGTACGCAAAAGCTGGTATTAATGTATAGTGACATTTTCGTCTCTACGGCATATAGAAAAATAACTGAAGAAACACCTTGAAGAAATAAAATAATATTACACAGGCGTTCAGAAGCACGTCATACATATGTGAACCACATATTTTTATTATCTATATGATATTGTGTAAGATCTTGGACCTTTCTTTTGCAGTATCGGACGCCATATTGGAATATTGTTAATAATATTGTCAATTGTTTTAGCAACGAAAAGCTCATTGTAGTGGTATTGATATCACGGAAAGCCAAGATCTGTCGACATATTGATAGTCTGTCAATATTTGATTTTAGTAACACAGTACCAAGAACCTTGTTGTAATATATCGGTAAATCGATAACGGTTGCCGTATAGATATTTTGCCAACATTTCTTTCACTTCCTTACAAACAAGTTTATAAGGTTATTCTACGAAGTGCTTATGTATGTATGTATGTATGTATGTATGTATGTATGTATGTATGTATGTATGTATGTATGTATGTATGTATGTATGTATGTATGTATGTATGTATGTATGTATGTATGTATGTATGTATGTATGTATGTATGTATGTATGCATGCATGCATGCATGCATGCATGCATGCATGCATGCATGCATGTATGTATGTATGTATGCATATATATATATATATATATATATATATATATATATATATATATATATATATATATATATATATATATATATATATATATATATTAATTCTTATTGTGCACAAAAAGGAAAATTAAAGTGTGATCGTTTGTGGAAGATGATTAGGCATAGCTTTTTAACGGTGCGTCAAACACATGATTTGCAAATATTTATCTTAATACAAGTTAAATTGCAAATACTAATTAAAACATAATTTTCAAAGGGTCTTTAATATTGGCATAATTATTTTGGGTGGGGGTTTGCGAGCTCTCTGATGAAACATTCTGTCATAATCAAAAAATACTAATGGAACTTTTAATAGAAATACTCTCTCTCTCTCTCTCTCTCTCTCTCTCTCTCTCTCTCTCTCTCTCTCTCTCTCTCTCTCTCTCTCTCTCTCTCTCTCTCTCTCGAAGAGTATATGTTGGTTAACATGCCCCAAAAGAATAATCTAACACTATTTATAGTTTTATCTCTTTCAATATTTGTATAATTATTGTTTACAATTCCTAACTGTCAGCTTGTTATACTTTAAATATAATCCAGAACGTATATTTGAAGGACACAAACCCCAAAAATATTGTTTCTCGAAGCCGTCGAGCAAATGCATAATTTTGTAACGTTGTCAGTGATGCTGAAAAATGACGAATAGCGTGGTAATGACTCATAAAATAAGTGGGGATACATAAACATTGATTATGTTATACTTGAGTTTTGATCTACCATTTGTCCCAGATTCCAGCAGAGTATACATAAAGATAATTTTTCGAAATAACATAGATCATAAACGACGTGAGAACTTTATTTGCTTTTGTGCACTAGTCAGTCTCATCCAGGAAGTAAATTTGGAGATGTCGTTAAGTTCACTGAATTTTTCTGGCTTCAGTGTCACCAGCATTAGTCTTTAGTTAAGTTTGGATTTAACAGAAAAAAATAAATAATTAGAAGAGATCAATATTTTTTTTTCTTTCACAGATTTTGTGATGTTCAGGAAAAACTGGGGGGGGGATCTGCTGTTTCTGAAATAATTTATTACAACTTTCCAAATAAGAGTTAGATTCCTGTCCCATAAATATATTTTCTTCTTCAAATTAATTTGCTTTTTCTATCCCACTAAATTTTTGTTTTCCTTTCCCTGCCCTTGACATCAATAACGATTCTCCAAGCTAACATAAGATCAGTGGCAAAGACGGATTCTTGAATCTAGTTAATTCTTATAGATTTAAGTGTTTCTACGGCATAACTTTAACCATCTTTTTGAAATGAAAACTGACTCTAGAAAGCGTTCAGGATTTTTCACGCCATTTTTTAAAAGGAGAATGTACTGAGGAGTGGGAGATGTAAAACAGATTTATTGCATTTGTTGCCTATATGTTTAAACGATTGAAAAATAAAAACAGAAACATCGTAAATATCAACGATTTATATTTATCACGACACATAATTAAACTTTGTTACTGTCTTTTCTTCTATCCAAAGTTGCGTAAACAAACAAACATGCAAATCAACATAACTCCAAGCTGACGCTAATGGCAGCTGGAATAACAAAATTAAAACAATTTTACCAAACCCCCTAGCAATGAACCTACTACTTATATTACTGCTGCTGCTACTACTACTACTACTACTACTACTACTACTACTATTACTAGTAACTGGAAGAAAATACAAAAATCCAGATCTTGAAGGAGAACAATGCCTTCTTGCGACACACATTTTTATCGTATTCCAATTACGCATAAAATGCGTAATGGAACGAAACGCTGGCACACGAGTTCGCTTTGGGATATCACCAGAGGAATAGTTTCCTTATTATTTCTCCCAAAATTCCCAATAGTACACCATATGTGCGAATGCTCGCTTCTATGCGTCTTTGTTTTTAAGATCATTGTAAGTGCAAAATAACTGTGCCATTTGAATGAACAGGTGAGCATACTAGCCCCCCCCCGTTTCAAACATATGTAATATATCATACTGGTATGATTATCAAGATTTACTGTTTATTTAACAGATAGTGTCATCTGAAAAAACACCACACTTTTTTGCGGGCCTGAATGTTCCGATAGTTGTGGATGGCGTCAGGTGGATAAGAAACGAAAGTATGCCACTGAAAGTGCTTTCTTCCACAAAAGATTCTATTCGCAACAGGTCACGTTTGTCAGTTTTCATTTTACTGCTTTCTAAAACTCAAAAATAACCAATTTTACAAGCAATATGGTATGATTGGTAATTGACCATTGTGAGAGCTATGATTAAGTTTTATTGTTTAGAATTCTAGCCAAAATATTCCACCCACAAAATATCAAGTTTTGACATTCAGATTCGGGTTCAAAAGGAAAATCAAGGAAAATACTGATAAACTATATTTTGAAATGACAGAGGAAGTTAGAGTATTTTCGTCTAAATTTGCAACTCGAGCACTCTTGAAAATTGAAACTAGGATTTCGATCGATTTCGGATTATTTTTCGTATAACACAATGAGTCTACAAAGGAAATTCTTGCATATTTTCGTTGTATGAGAAAAACGTAGTATGCCATTAAGATAGTTAATTTTGCTTTGCTGATTAAGAATGTGAAAAATAATGGCAACCATTACGTTTACACTTTCGGGACTACTCCGTGGAACTGTTAATCTCTATTGGGAAAACAATTTATTAATCATATAGATTCTTCTAAAAACTTTAAACAATCCCACTAGCGTCAGATTTACTATTGATGATATGATCGTACGTTTTACAAGTGAATTTGTTATCATCAGTTTTACATTATCGTCTGTTTCACTTGTGACTTCTGAGGTTTGCTAGTGATCTTATTGTCGTCCGTTTTACTTATGATCGCATTCTAAGTTTTGTTATTGATTTAATTGTCGTCCGTTTAATTTCATTCTCAATTTTGCTAGTGATCTCATTGTCGTCCGTTTTACATGTGATTTCATTCACAGTTTTTCAAGTGATCCGTTGGCGATAATTATAAGGAAACTTCGCATGCTTTAGAGTTTTTTTTAGTCACAATTACTAATGAATTTGAATTCTTTCTCAGATTTCTAATCAAGGCATAAGTCAACTTTTCATTTGCAAAATAAGTTGAATTATTGTGGATTCGATTAAATAAAAGTTACCATGCAGTATCTAAAGCTATCAGGACGGGAATAGAATATGGCAAAGCAACAGGTGGAAAGTGAGATTATTGACCGTCAAACCTGGATTGTTTTAGACATACACACGCAACTGCTTAAGAGGTTAGACTGCTTTACGGATGGTCATGATTTATATCTGTTTCTCTGAATAAAATAGAAAATAATTAATCACTTTAAAGGTCCAGATCATCTTACACTTGGGATATAAAACCCACAAACTCTCTTGCATTTTGTCAGGTCATATTAGAGGAAAACAATTAATGTATTACTCTTCGTGTGCTCTTTCTTTCTCTCGGTTTATATTTATATATATATATATATATATATATATATATATATATATATATATATATATATAGAGAGAGAGAGAGAGAGAGAGAGAGAGAGAGAGAGAGAGAGAGAGAGAGAGAGAGAGAGAGAGAGAGAGAGAGAGAGAGAGAGAGAGAGATCTGCTGCACGTGCTTCTGAATTATCAAATACATGTTTCGAACCTACACGTGCTCTTTTTGGACGATCATATAAATGTTAGACAAATCTAATGC
This sequence comes from Potamilus streckersoni, assembly GCA_016746295.1. NCBI lineage: Eukaryota > Metazoa > Mollusca > Bivalvia > Unionida > Unionidae > Potamilus > Potamilus streckersoni. The sequence continues at coordinate 1,011,600 of JAEAOA010000405.1, forward strand.
ACGTGTTTCTTGTGAATAATCATATCAACGTGACTAAGGTCTACCACGCGTGCTATGGTGAATCTATACTTCTGTGAATCTATACGTTTAATGGTCAAGTCTCACAAAGCATCTATTAGCATTAGTGATATCTATGACATACGAATCTACGCTCCATTTCTATGCACGTATTTCTGTTTATTTTAAATGAAATTTTTGATCAAAATTCTTTTTTTAATCAACACATAGCAACGCATCGGGGGCATACAAAAACACATAAAATATATTTTAGCTATTTTCTTCGGTTAAGTTAGGGGGTATGGATATGACGTGCCCACATCAAAGTATTTCTCAGTCATCATACGTATTAACGTATGCATAACAAAATATAGTTTAATATCTTGAGTTACTTTGTTGGTTTGGAATTGTTTTTGCCTGAATGGGATTTTATATTCAAATGTCAATTCTATTTTTACGTCTACTTGCAACGTAATCTTTCTCTTTAACTTGATATTCGTGATTTCTGACATTCTACAAGGAATATATTTACTCTGCAAATTGGCGCAAATGTGCTGTGAAAAGCTTTGCTTGATTATATGCAAGTCCTCTAAGAACATCTTAAGTTATCACTTGCTGTTTTTATTTAGATGGTCAAGAATAACGTTATGTTAATGAGTTTTTCATCTTCAGTTCTAATTGATACATGGTGGATCCTATAGTCTAATTTTTGCGACGATGTTTTCGAATTCTATAACACATTGTCTTTGCTTTCGAATGCGTCTTAATGTAATGCGTCTGTTTTCGAATTCTACTTATATAACGCACTGCCTCTTCCTCAAATTCCACATAACGTATGGCCTCTGCTTTCAAATTCTACATACGACATTGCCTCTACATAATGTAATGCCTGTAATACATATGCTTTCAAATTCTACATAATGTAATGCCTCTGCTTTACGATTGTACATAAGACATTGCCTCTTCATAACGTAATGTGACTCTGCTTTTGAATTCTGCACAATGTAACGCCTCATTATTCGAATTATTTATAACGTAATAACTCTACCTTCGAATTCTACACAACTTAATGCCTTAGCTTTCTGTTATTGTGACTTACATACAATTTCTCACGAACTTTGAGTTAATGGATTATATTAATATAATGATAGGTAGAGATCTACCGCAACGTGTATGTCTGTCTTTCCTGTTGATATTTCTCAGCAGCTTCGAATGTTTGCTTTGCTTCTTTACAAAGCCAACAAGACCCCATTATCCGTGAGAGATCTTGTTCAGATGTTGTATATTTATGCACCATTCGAGTTATCTTGGCACTCATCTTGAACTTTGAAGATTCATTATGCAAACGAACATTTGACGTTTATCAAGATCTAACGAGTCCCCTATCTCTTTCATTTATTGCTAGGAGGATGCAAGTAAGTAAATAAGTTAGTAAGTAAATGAGTAAGTACGAAATCAATAAAGTAGTGAAATAATATGCTGGTAGGGAATTCAATCTGTGGGAATGTGGGTAGATACGAATAAGGTGTGTATGTATGTATGTATGTATGTATGTATGTATGTATGTATGTATGTATGTATGTATGTATGTATGTATGTATGTATGTATGTATGTATGTATGTATGTATGTATGTATGTATGTATGTATGTATGTATGTATGTATGTATGTATGTATGTATGCATGCATGCATGCATGTGTGTGTATGTGTGTGTCTTAATTTATCCACAAATCTCTCCTCAGTATTATCTTAACATCGCATTTCCTTGAGTTAGGTAGTTAAGCTGACTTCCAGAAACTGAACACTTTACTAGATTACAAAACTGCACATTTTACCAGATAACAAAAATGCACAATTTACTAGATTACAAAATGAATATTTTACCAGTATAATGCGCACAGCACTTCTCATTCTTAAACCTACTCGAATTCTTTACTTATTCCAACTCTTCTTTACAAATGGAGTATGTTTTTTCATACTCAAAAATGGTATCCTTGACCTCAAACTCTCTTCCACATGACAAAATTGTATTTAGCGTTCCGCTTTTATGTTCACTCAAGGCTACCAATTGCAGCTACTGTAAGTGGCATAATTCATTAGATATGATAAGCAAAAGTACGATTGTGCAGAGCAAATGGAATAGCAATTATTCACTGAGTGCAGTACAGTGGGGTACATCATTCAATGCAAGACTGCAGTGAGACAGAATATAACTGCAGACAACACTGACCCGTTACTGTCGTCAGCTTTTCAAGAGATTCAATATTTCAAATTTGATTGCACCCAAAGATTCTACGTGGCACATTGTTTACAACATAATGCGTGTATTTGTATGCGTATGAGTGTGTGATTTGGATTTTTAACGTAGCTTTAAAAAAAATTCAGTCATGTCGCTACGATGTCTGGAGTGTGGCAGTATATAGCGAAGTCTAGCACTGGGGCATCATGTCGCAGACATGTAGCATGATGTTCCACCAAGTCACATTATCCTGACGCCAGGCCGACCAGTCCTAACACTAACCTCTTAATGTTAAGCGCCAAGCGGGGCAGCTGTTAGTACGATTTTTATGAGTCTTTTGATATGACTCAGCAGGGGTTCGAACCCACGAACTTCCGCATCCGATGCGGACGCTCTAACCACTAGCAGTCTAACCCCAATTAGTATATATTATCAAGGCAATATTCTACATAAATACAGAAAGCTTATGCTGATAAGAAGTATACCCATATCATACACAGTATTGTAGGTAGAGACGATCATTAACAATACAATTTGCAACTGAATCAACATTTTAAAAAATACATTTTCATCCTTTGAGTTGCTCATGTAAACACGGCTGGCAACACATTTTCAATAAACTCAGCGATTTAGTATTCTCCATTTTAAATACTTCAGAAACGGTAACCAACACTACCACGATATAATTTTAATAAGCACTTTGGCAGGTAATACAGGTTTACTATTGTATATTGAAACTTCGGTATGCTGGTAGTCAGACTTTTGTCACGTTGTTAATGTTTATGGTCGTATGCTGTTTTTCGGATCCTAATAAAAGGTCTGCACACAATAGCACTAGTTGGAGATAATTGCTCACCTTTCTTTGAAGTTGTGTATTGCAAAATTGAATTAGTCTGGTTCATTTTTTGTCATAAATTTGCCTTTTTCTGTTTGTTTTCATCTTAGAGTTACTGTCATGCTCGTTTTATAATATTATTCAAACTACAATTGTATATCGCAAAGACGATTTAAATGATTTCCACGAGCACTAATATCTTCCAGGATTATCTCTAATTAATAAATCTGTATAATATATATATATATATATATATATATATATATATATATATATATATATATATATATATATATATATATATATATATATATATATATATATATATATATATATATATAAATATATTCAAGTAATGAAAATTTAAAATATACATAAAGACATAACAGTTACAGTTATCTATCTATCTATCTATCTATCTATCTATCTATCTATCTATCTATCTATCTATCTATCTATCTATCTATCTATCTATCTATCTATCTATCTATCTATCTATCTATCTATCGTTCGTTCGTTCGTTCAATATAAGGTAGTCTGGTTTTATAATGAAATTTGGAAATACACATAAAGAAACAAACCAAAGATTTGAGAAAAAGAAATACGGATTGAGGCACACATAAACTATAAAGAGATGTAGGACCTATTGAATAGGACTTTATCTGTATTATCAGTATGTATGTGTTCACACATTCTGCTCATAGTTTGGGCCTATTTTGCTTCCAATCTTGCAGATTACAGCTGCTTATGAGTTACATGCAAAGAGCAATGATCAACAACATATAGGTGCGTAAATTGAAGATGTGCACGATTAACATCTGATATGGAGAACTTGTTTATCTCTTTGATCTCACCTGGTTTACACTCATGTAAGGAACTTGGCATATGAACGAAAAAGCAGGGTTCTCATGTAGTGCATTTTTGTTTGATTGCACAAATTATCCGAAGACAAAACATTGTTACTTTTCTAGCACGATGAAACACAATAAACCTTCTCACCGGCGTTTTGCATCAGCGGTGAATAGTATTTAGTGTTTTATTAATGGAGGTGGCTGTTGAAAGTAGGTAGAAAAAAGGCAGGGAAAATGTGTGAATAGGAATACAAAGGGTGGCTTGGTACTAGTGGAATTGCACCGTATACGATTTATCATGAATTTTTGTTCCTCTTTGTTGTTGATGATGTTGTTGATGATGTTGTTGTAGATAATGACATATTTAAAATTTATGAAAGTAACTTTTATTTATAGACATCTTATAGAATATTAATTTGGGAAACCTTTTGTTGTACAGTTTAAATGGAATGAAGTCTAAACCTGTTTGAGAATACCAGTCGATATTTGCTTGTTTTTTTTCTGATTAAGAACAATTTGCTTTTTACTAACCAGCAGAGAAGTAGGTTATTTTATGAGAATATCGTTATTTGAGGACTCCATCATGCAACACTTATATCAAGAAGTCCCTATATTTTAAGGACATTATATTTCATTACTTTATCATCTTTATGTACGTTTATATATGCTGTTACATGACTTGCATTTATTTGTAACAGTTTATTTCCGAACGATTTTTATGGTGAGGGGTATTTCTTTATTTTTCTTTGTTATAACTGACACTGTATAGCAAGCATTGTGCTCGCGTGCATTAAATCCCTACACACCAATATTTTATTTACAGTCGTTTTGCCTATGCGGTATACCATTCCTAATTGGTTTTAATTGTTGCTTAGAACCAAAATTATGCACGTTGGTTTTAAACGTCAAGCGCTGTCTCCATAAGGTTTAACGTAAAGAAAGATAAAAAAAAATAATTTGGTGCATGTACGCGACCGTACAGTAGTATCTCTTGGTGCATGTATTTGATGGCACGTATTATTTAGTGCATGTATGTAATTATACGGTATCATTTGGTACATATATGTGATGATACGGTAGTACGAAATTAATAGTAGTGCAGTTACGCATTCTGCGTGTACTGCTGCTCGCATTAATCTGACACGCTGGTGTCGAGAAGATATACAATCGCAGACGAACTACAAAATTAGACTGGTTACCGGCTCACGTCTGCTTGATATCTATGAGCGGCGACTGCGTCACTCTGTATCAACGTTGGTCGTGAAAGTAATACCACAATGGAACATAAAACCTCACACATTCAGAACATTAACGACAATTTCAGGCAACCTTCTCCAAAAATAACAAACAACCCCACCCCACCCAAAAATAAACAAAACTGGACATATTTTTCACATTTCAGTGTTTTTCATTTGAGACAACCCATCCATGCCTACTTATATTGGAATTCTTCAGGAAGCCTCGGTAGCTCAGTTGGGAGAACTCTGGATTTGTTATACTATGGTCGAGAGTTCAATACCCTCTAAGCCAGCCTATGTCATCTGCCTCTGTGTGTCTTAGGGAAAGACACATGACCCCGATTTCCCTGGCCTGATAAAGTCAATAATGTATTAAAGATGTCGTAAACCCCCCACCCACCAAATAAACTAAAACAAAAACAAAACAATAAAATAATTATGTTTATCGCCCAAATGTTATGACATTGAAATTATTTAAATTTAAATATTATTCATTGTTGCTGTTACTTTTTCCTTAATACTCTTACATTTGATGTCATCCACTTTACATGTTTAGGTAGCGTTGTCTAGCCATCGTCCATGCTGGATCAACGGTTTATGCTGATCATTGCTGTTATGTAAGTTACCCAAGGAAACGCAAAGCTAAGGCATGGTGGTAAACAGACCTATGCTTATGCACATGTTTCCGTCAATCACGTGTCTGATTGCTTAGGTAGCGTAGCCTAACATCCATACAGGTATAACCGATCGGTTTCGAAACCCTGTCTGGAAGCATGGGTTGTTGGTTTGTTTTAGTCGACTGAGATTTGGAAAACGTACATGGCACAATCTGCCCGAGGTTTAACTCTAATGAAACTGATAACCCAACTAAGTAAAGTAAATGAATATCATTCACTTCCTTAAAACCTGGATACGTTTCGATAGACTTCAACCTCTTTACAATTATTTATGAAGTGTGTGTGTGTGTGTGTGTGTGTGTGTGTGTGTGTGTGTGTTGTAAAGTTTACAAATAATATGAAACAAGCGCTACGAATAAATTTCCTCGGTTCTATGGTTTCATTTTTGTTGCTTTGTTTCCGCTTATTATTAAAAGAGTACGTGTCGGTGCTTTACTTGAAGATATATGTAAATTTGGTTTAGATTATTATAGTAATTTTGATTCTTATGTGTATGTATGTCTTTAAATATTCTACTACGTAACACTTCAACGACTTTCAAAAGCAGCGGGAACTATGAATTGTTTGAAACAATACTAAGGAAGGTATTTAAGTATACTTACTCTTCCGGTACTATAGCAGTTATTTGTCTTGTTACGTCATTTGACCATATCACTATATTATATATGTATTTTCACTTTCAACTGTAGCAATGCTGTTTTCAAAGTCGTTTCTGCTCTATCCACAGTAACAAAATTTATTACGTATGTCTTTTAAAAAACCCCAAAGAAATGGTATATATATATATATATATATATATATATATATATATATATATATATATATATATATATATATATATATATATATATATATATATATATATATGCCTAATACAAATAACAAATGTGACAACGCCGAATAGAGGAATGATATTATATTAAATGTTACTTTACCGTAAAATCTTTAACACGAGATATCCCATTATGAATATATTTTCTTTTTGTTACTTCTTATTTCTCCAGCATCAAAATAGAATAAATATTGTTAGTTAAGTTCTGTTTATCTCTTTCAACGAAAAACAATGAAGTCTATGATAAATATAATATCAAGCTGTGTTTAGATAAAAAATGATTATGGTATGTCAAGGCTAGAACCTAAGCAATTAATAATTAGGTTATCATATCTACGTCTGCTCATTAATTCTTTAGCTTTAATTTAATCGCTCATCACAGTTTGAAGTCATATACCTTCTTTTGGACTTGATATATACATGACATGCTCGAAGTAAGTTAACTTCTTTGATTTATATCGAGGTCATGCTAAATATAACAGCTCTGGTCGCATAGTGGTTAGAGCGTCCGCATCGGATGCGGGAGGTCGCGGGATCGAACCCAGAACGAGTCAAACCAAAGTCTTTAAAAATGGTACTAACAGCTGCCTCGCTTGGCGCCCAGCATTAAGAGGTTAGTGTTAGGACTGGTCGCCCTGGTGTCAGGATAATGTGATTGGGTGGGACATCAGGCGATATTGTCTGCGGTATGTCTTCGGCATAATGCCCAGTGATTTACAACACTATAAACGGACTCACTGCAGACATCGGAGCGATATGACTGAAAAAAATATTGTTAAAGTTACGTTAAAAATCCAAGTCACTCATACACACACTTAATATACTTGTTGCTATAAAAGCTACTTGCATTTGCTAGATCAAGGGTTTGTAATGTAATATTTATTTTAAGTTTAAACATTTCTATTTGATACATGAATATTTGGAAATTGAAAAAAAAAAACAATATGAAAAGTAAAGTATCAAAACTAAAGCCAATAGCTTGCAGTACTATTCCGATTATTTTTTTTTGTTCTAAAAGTTGTATTTTTGATAGAATGTATAGCAGATATTCATAATTACTTTTTTTGCCAAACATCATACAGATATCTGGATCAAACTGGTGTTGTGCTCATCGATCTGTCCATGTATGCCACACATGTTTGCATCATGAACCTCAAGGTCATAAACAAAAGCCCCAAAATTAGATGTGATACTTGGAGTATGTGTATGGAATCAATGTTTAATACGATTCCTATACATCTATGATTCTGACTTCGTTGTAATCAAAGTTTCTGGCCGAAATTTTCGGACTTCAAGCATAAGCTGAGCTGGACAATCATTTTCAGTTTTCAACGTATCCTAAAAATATTCCAGAAAGCTGGGCTCATTGTTCGTTTCGTTATTAAACGTATTCTAAGCGTATTGTTAAGTCAGTACAATTAATTTTCAGTTCTTGTAAATACTTTTAATTGTATGCATCAAGTTAATAAAGTTTTCTACGACACTATTTCCGTGGATAGCGGACTGAGGTACATATTTTTATAATTTGCTCTAAAACCGTTGTATTTCTAGTAGATATGGAAATCAAGCGATGAAACTAAAGAAATGTTTAACCCAAACCAAAGAATAAATGCGATGCATTAAAAATAATGAGAACACAAAATTAAAAGAAGAAATGAAGGGTTATTACACACATTTCAGCAAATAACTATGAGTGATTTGATTCTTTTCTGTAGACATTTCTGATAAGTGAGAACAGAGTTGACGAATTACCACATATAGGGTTATTTTTGTATTTGAAAATGCAGGCGAATTAACTATGTAATTGTAGCATTTTGGCGAATTAGCAAGAACAAAAGATAAAGGGCAATTCCATATATTCGCCATAAACATTATCTGAAAGCATTCATTCGGGGATTTAGGAAGAGCAAACTTAATTTATCGTAAGTTTAATTTGTTCTCATATGTGCAATAAATCACGACTTTAGGGTAGGCATAAGGCATGTTCTCGTGTAAACATTATAAGATAACAAAGGGTCTTTTGGGCTATTGCAGTTAATCATTTTGGACAGTTTCTCCGAATGCAGTTAGCTAGTCGGCTACCTATCTAAATTTTCTTCAAGCTAGGTACCAATACCTAAGTACATCAATCAAATACATAAAGAAAGAGACAAAGAAAAAGACGCGATGCAAGGACATATACAGGTACAAACGTGATGCAAGGGCACATACAGGTACAGACGCGAGGCAAGGACATATACTGGTAACTGGTACAGCAAGGACATATACAGGTACAAACGCGATGCAAGGATATATATACAGGTACAAACGCGATGTAAGGACATTTACAGGTACATGCACGATGCAAGGACATATACAGGTACAAAGGCGATGCTAACACATTTACATATACATACGCCATGCAAGGGCATATACAGGTACAGACGCGATGCAAGGACATATACAGGTACAGACGCGATGCAAGGACATATACATGTACATACGCCATGCAAGGGCATATACAGGTACAGACGCGATGCAAGGACATATACAGGTACAGACGCGATGCAAGGGCATATACAGGTACAGACGCGATGCAAGGACATATAAAGGTGAAAACGCGATGCAAAGACATATACAGGTATGAACACAATGCAAGGATATATGCAGGTACAGACGCGATGCAAGGACATATACGGGTACAGACGCGATGCAAGGACATATACAGGTACAATCGTGATGCAAGGACATATACATGTACATACGCCATGCAAGGGCATATACAGGTACAGACGCGATGCAAGGACATATACAGGTACAGACGCGATGCAAGGACATATACAGGTACAGACGCGATGCAAGGACATATAAAGGTACAAACGCGATGCAAAGACATATACAGGTATGGACACAATGCAAGGACATATACAGGTACAGACGTTATGCAAGGACATATAAAGGTACAAACGCGATGCAAAGACATGCACAGATACAGACGCGATGCAAGGGCATATACAGTTACAGACGCGATGCAAGGACATATACAGGAACAGACGCTATGTAAGGACATACACAGGTACAGACGCTATGCAAGGACATATAAAGGTACAGTCGCAATGCACGGACATACACAGGTACAGACGCTATGCAAGGACATATATAGGTACAGACGTGGAAGAATTCGAGCACTAGTCTAAACAAAATATTAATAGAACATGATCATGAATCTACACTTGGAACATCATTGCCTTCTAGCGTGCTACAGAAAAGGCCGAGGACGTTTCGATTACTAATACAGTATGTTTTACACAATTGCGGACATATGGATGTACTTTTGTATGTTTACGTTAAGCAGGATTTAATCTAGAGCATTCAACTTACTTCAGCTGCATTTAGCAATACAATTATTGACCCATGGTCAATGACGAGAACCATATGGTCAGTTGCTATCGTATATAGCTCATAATACGTCTGCTTAAGCAGACCCCATGAGAGACATTACTGTCTTCCGTTACAAAGAACCTAACTAATGCCTTAAATATTCCATTTCAATTTCAGTAACTTTCCCATAAAAAAACCCATTCCAAATGAGTTATTGTTGTTCACATAATACATTTCGCTAATGGAATAAGAGATCTGTTTTACTATTAGGTAAGTAAGTTAATCAACTAATCAGTCAGTTGGTCATTAATTTAGTTAGTTAGTCGGTCGGTCGGCCAGTCAGTTAGTCAATTGGTTTTGTCTATCCGGTATGATAAACAACCAACACGTGTCTCATAGTGCACCCAAACTACATTTTATCATTTACACGCCCCCCCCCCCCGAAAACAAACAAACAAAGAGAAACCATAACAAACCCTGGCTATAACCCATGCATTTGTCAAGACGACTATGCTTGCAAAAGCCCGACGGAAAGTACGAGACTAATTGTTTTAGCAAGAACTATTCAGGTTTATACAATACTGTCTGCGGAATAACACACTTAGTTCAGAATGAAGCACGTACATGTGCTAATGATGGTGGGAGGGAGAGACAATTGATGTGTAATAGCCATATCATGATAAATAGCATAGAGGCAATACAAATGTGCATTCTGTACTCTCTTGTGTAGGTGACCTTGCCATGGACACGAATTTTTTATTCAGCCGTTTGGAGCCTTAGGGTAGTATAAAAAAACCCGCCTAATTGTTAGGGTTTGGCGCCTCAAGGTCGTATGAAAGAATAACACTTGCATGTTAGTGTTTTTTGGAGCTTTAAGGTAGCATGAAAGAATTATACCTGCTTGTTAGGATTTGGATCCACCAGGTTAGTGTGGAAGAGGAACACCTACTTGCTAGGGTTTGGTGCCTCAAGATAGTTTAAAAGATAGCGAGAAATAGCCTGCCGCTTTCAGAACGTACAATAATTGCAACATGTAATTGAAACATTTGATCAAACGTAAGATAAATTAATTTTATTTTAAATTTCAAGTGCCTTCTAATTGTTTGCAAAAATGACGAATTGCTTTAACGCGTGAGGCGGACATTGGTGCTATTACACGACCGATGAAATTTCTATATAACGATGTGCCTTTATTTGCCAGTGTCGATAAAAGCTGCATGAAAAAAAACCTTACATTTAACGCAAAATCAAGAATCAAAGACAGATTGATAGAAAACTTAATGATATATATGTTCAAGAAAACTATTTTCTTGTTCGTTGGCCATCTGATGCCACCTTAGAAGTATTTGGCACAAATTTTAAAGACAGAAATATGTAGAAAACGTACCCCTAATAATATATCTAGTTTATTTCTAGCATTATTTCGAGAGTATTATTATCTAAGTCGTACATCCAATCAGTTGGAGTCTTAAAATATTGTCAAAATTGCACATCCAATCAGTGGCTTTGTTAAATTTTTTAAATTTCATATCTGGTCAGTTACATTTTTTTATTATAATAAACATTGATACGTGAAGATATTTATCAGTATCGTTTGCTGGATTTAAACTATGTACAAGTACACGATATTGCAAAGCCTGCTAACTGATTAGGATTTTTGTTGTTTGAGTGTCATTTTCGTTTCTTTCTGGATGTGTTAACTAAAGACAATAAATTATAGAAAAATATCACGAAAATATAGGATCCAATAGAATGTTAAATATTTGCGTCCATCATGCGCAAAATACCGTACAGGTGGATCCAAACTATCACATATTAATCATTTCTCTAACGCTTCTCTACTATAAACATTTTGCAACACATTCAAATAGGTCAAAGTTTAATTAAACCTTTTCTGTTTTCTATAAAAATGAAAAAGATGACGGTTATCACTTTTGAGACGATTACTTGTTTGTCAAATGACCGACAAAAATAAAATAAAGGAACACTTTAGGAAACACAAGGTGTCACTTCCTGACCTAACTAGCTCAGTTCTGGGATGGGAGGGATAGTGTAGATGTACGATTTCACCCCGTACATAAACATGCATGCACTCAGGCACGCGAGGCCTCAAGACAAAATGACCCATTTCCCAGACTATCTGCAAAGTTCAACACGTACCGTCTTTGGGCCAAATTGATCACATTATTATAGCGACTTTGTTAATTACTATGGAATGGAGAACCTGGACAACCACCCAGGGTGTCATGATTGGTCTGTTCATGGAATGTGCGATTCTTGAGAGGATGATAAAAACTTTCATAGCTCTAATTTGCATACAAAAACCTTACATGCTTTCTTTCGTCTTTTGTTTGGTCAACATTGATAATGGTGGAGTGTTAAACAATATGGTAATGTTATATATCACCTATATTTTCCTTTATCGGACGATTCTGCCAGGAAATAATAGCAAAAGTCCATATTTGTAATTGGTTTAAAATATTGGATATACCAGAGTGGATGGCAAATATGATACGGGAACTGTAAGAAGCAGCGATGAACTAAGCTCGGTTAATAAAAAAGTGACCAAATGTGCACATATTTTATTACATTGTCGGATAAGACTGTTTTAACAATATTTCAGTATATTGAAAGTGTGACAATTTCTATACTTTTAATACATTTATGCAATAATAATTTTTGTCCACATCTAGTCTATATGAACCTGCCACACAAGGCAGGAAATGAATAACGAATCACGCGACAATGTTAAGTTTTGGGTAAAGGGCTAATATGCAATCCTTTGAGTACCCTTGGTACATTCTATATCGTCCCAAAAATCAGTGTCTAAAACATGCTTGGTGTATTTGTCCCTTTGCCTTAGGCTGATGACTTTCTTTATACTAGAAAATATAAATTTATGAGATGTATTTTTGTGTCTAGGTCAGCCTCTACGCATTTTAAATTTAAACACGCGAACGCATGCGCTGTGTATATATGATAGTGGCATATGGTTACATAATGGTGCTATACAGGAATAAAGTTAGACGAATTTCCCAGTCTACTCTCATCGCCCTTTGCACTCATCACTCGACTTCTATTTTAGGTTTTGTTATCGATGGCTCTATAAAGCACCCATTTGACGCTTAGCTGGCAACATGATTCATGTCGTGTATATTGTTTTGGCTGGTGATATATAACTAGCAATATGAATCACATTTTGGATAATATTATAGATGGTGACGCTTAACACGCAATATGAATTGTAGATATTCTTTTAGTTGGTAATGCGTAATTCGCAATATGGATTGCATCTTTGATATTGTTTTAGTTGGTGATGCTTAACTTTCAATATACAGAGGATGTTTGCTTGAAATGAGTAAATAACGGATATATTTCTTGGTGTGGATGAAACATATATGTTATTCACACGAGCGAGCAAATTATCTTTTAGAAAGATTTTGCTCAAATAAAATGACTAGCAACATGTAGCCTATAGCAAATTGAAGTGGCCGATTTCTTACTGTACCCAGTTCAATAATGCCAGCGGTTTACTGATTTTTTTTTTTTTTTTTTTTACTTTTCTCTACTTTTTTTATATTTACATAGAACATATAGTTTAGGAGCATATTTTTATTCCCAATTAAAGGTAAAATAGCAGGTAAAATGAAGACAGAAATTATATCGCGTAATGTTGGAATTTGAACATAGTTCCTCTGAATGCGACGATACATACAACTAGACCACGCCTCCTTCGAACCATGACACAGTTTTCTTGGCCATATAGATTTTCATGTTTTTTAACGATTCAGTGAATACACATTCCTGATAGTCCAGTGCACTGAATTATCAAAAAACATTTTCCTCGGAAAATCCAGTAAAAGCCTTGCATAAAAAATCATTTTTTAGTTGGTATCGCTTACTTTTCAGCACGAACCATCTCGTGAATACTATTTTAGCTGAACACATACCCCCATCCCAATCAATTGACCCGATTATCATCAATCAAAACCAGAATAGTTTTGGGTATTGAATACTTTTATCGTGCGCACATACACATTGAAAAGTTTATATTTTGGTGGAAATAGGATCATTGTAATTGTTATCTATTGATGTTATATTCCCAATTAAACCAATAGTGAATAATCGTTGAGATCGTGATATCTTTAAAAAGAATAACGGCTTTTTTTGTGTCGGTGTCACCTTAGCTAAAGTGAATTTTGCCTTTTGCCAGGGATTCGAATAGCGACTGATCATTTTGTCCTCCAAAAATGTTGTCTGTCTCCATTTATCTTTTCAGAGTTTCTTGCACAGATACAGGAGTATCAATGTAATGTGATGGCCGGATGTGTGTGTATGTGTGTGTGTGTGTGTGTGTGTGTGTGTGTGTGTGATTTGCTGTGGTAAGAATAAATATTTGTTGTTCAATTCAGCCCTTGAACAAATTTTCTCATCGAGAAGATCTTTGGGTATCTATGTTCTTATATGTATTTCCATATATTTAATCATGCAAACGTTTTTAGCAAATAGTGACACAAGTTGATAGCAATTGGACTAAATATTCAAGGCGATAGTACCAAATAGCTAACAAGCTCCAGTACAACCTTGCTAGCAATGTGTTACGGAGTTTGCACAAAAGTAGATTCTATTTTATCAAAGACAATTATAGCTTCATATTTCTGTATTAAAAAAATGAAGTAAAAACTGAAGGAAAGCCAACCTCAAAAATTTGAAAGTCACAATGCCACCTTTACGAATTTTCTCCCTCTTATTACCCATTTAAATTATTCTTTCAAAGTCAGAAATATATCTCGTAAAAAAATGTCTAACAAAATGGAAAACAGGAAAGATGCTAAATTGAAACAAATTAGGCTAAAGACAATGGATGAAAACCGTCGACTTTAGCATTCGGACGAGCGCCTTTATTTTAAGTACCATTTGCTTATAAGTCTAGTCAAACTGCAGGCAAATAACATCCTGATCTGTCGTAGTATAATACAAATTCAGATCAGAGTCTTTGGTGTTTGTTCTATCAATTACTCCTAATAAACTGCACAGACCTAGATCTGATGACCCATTATGTGACGGCTGATCTGTGTCTTGCAGTTTGCAGTTGGGTTCGTCTTATAAGCGAGTATATATTGGTAAATACTTGTAGGAGTGAACTAGACTGGTAGATCGTATTCCTCTTCGTCTGGTAGAGTGTAGTCTCTTTCGTCTGATAGAATGTTGTCACCTCCGTCTGCTCTTTTATTAAAATCATACTGTGCTTGCGTCATATCGTACCTTGGCATCACTTGACTCTTTCTTTGTCAAGCTAGTTAGAGTGGCCGTCCTTAGAAGATCTTTCTGTTTATTCGTAATCGTTTGGTTTTGTCTTCCTTCTGTGCCTCATCACAACTATAAGTGTGCTTTAAGGTTACCACATATTGATGTATTAATAGTTTTTTTTTGTTTTTAATGCCCTTATGGCAATCTTACGAATCCACGTATACCGTCGAGACGTTTTAATCAAATCTTGAGTCAAAAGCCCCACAGTCACAGTAGCATACGTCACCGTGTAACTATTGTTTCTTGGTATAACAGATATGTGTTAAGCTTATAATGTTCTCCTTGTTAGTGATACTATTTTTTAAAGTAATTGACCAAGATTCCCTTTCTGTTTAATGATCAGAACCGTGAAATACATTCAATTGTGCTTAATATTTTAAGATTCCTGGCAAGTATATTTCAAACGTTTTCATCTGCTTTCAAAATATATTTGATCAAATGTACAGTAAATTTCTACATTTAGCACTGTAACTTTGATTTGTACTAAAACTGTCTTGTCTCATAGCTTTCTTTGCTTCAAGAATGCTTAAACAAAAGCGCTTTGCCACCAGCTACTAATAAATTGTCTGTGATAAACGACGTTTCTTTGCTTCATTAAAAAGGTGAGAAATAACTCCAGACCCACATTACGGACCCACCAATTTGTTCCTTGGAAATATCTGATCAGTTTTTTTTACACATTCATCGTAGGATTTCGCGAGTCCCTATCAACGTAATTTGTAAAGTGATTTGTTGACGGTAATAACTGAGGCCTTCAATTATTTTGTTAGATAAGTTTTAGAGGATTTCAATGGAAGATTACTCCATGTTAATTGAAAATATGGGAACGTACTAGTTTGTTTGTTTGTTTTTCCCTTTTTGCCGTAATTGTTTGTATGGATGAATTATTGTAATATACGTATCTTTTTTAACTGATGCAAATAAAATCGAATTACTGCAGGAGATGCGATGGCTTAAAAGTAGTCCAATGGAAAGTCAGATCCCGTGTAGATTGATGTAAGAGACACTCCTAAGAATATATGTTCATATTATCATTTATTATTTCTGGTACAATTTACCACTTTAGAGCTGTGAACCTTGCAAAATCCTTCATGGAGTGTTATTTTTCCATTTGTGTCCCATTTCATTAATGCAGTTCATATCAGAACATTCTTGGCAGTAAGTATCAATCGATGGACATTTTAATCTATGCTGTTTACAAGATTTGACCTAACGGACAACATGAATTGCTTTTGGTACTCACGGTGGAATGTCTCCGTTAATAAAGAAATCGGCCTTGTAGCATGCATCGTACCTATATATATATATATATATATATATATATATATATATATATACACACACACACCCACACACACACAAAAACAACATATATATAAATATATATATATATATATATATATATATATATATATATATATATATATATATATATACATATAAAATATATATATATCGGCCTTGCATCATTTACAGTCTATATGCACACGGAGATCGTCCTTATACCATATAAGTATCTATATAAACAAACAAAATCGGCCTTGCATCATGTACAGTCTATATACACAAAGAGATTGACCTTGTACCATGTTCGGTATCTATTTATAAAAAAATGGCTTCCCAATATGTACCGTATCTATATAAAAGAAGAAATCGGCTTTGTACCATGTACAATATCTATATTAAAAAATCGACTTTATACCATCAAAAGAAAATATATACACAAAGAGATCAGTAGACACACACACACACACACACACACACACACACACACACATATATATATATATATATATATATATATATATATATATATATATATATATATATATATATATATATATATATATATATATATATATATATATATATATCACGAGGTGTATTCATTTTTCATTAAAAGGAAATGAGGCTAACCTAGTTTCCTTTTATTAACAAATTTATACTACGAATGATATAACAGTCATAAAGCGTGCATACTGTATGTGCATTTTATTTATATCACATACAAATACATATATTTGCCCCTTTCAACGGAGATTAAGATTGACTACAGGCAATTGTATGCATGAATTCCTCACATCCCTTCCGAATGTATCCGCTACAAAATGTAGTTCTATGCATTTTGTCGCTATTTACAGTCATCATTGTATATTGATAAGTTAATTATTTTCTTTTTTGATTTTCTATTTTTATTCACATTGATTAAATCAATGTAAGATACACTTATGATTTAAACATGAAAGATGGTTTAAATGAAGAATGTAGAGCAAAACACATGGTTAGCTATTCAAATAAACACTCAGCCTTTCACGTATTGGCGCAAGGAAGACAGTGTGAAATAGAAACTAAGCAAAATGACGAACCAACAAGAGGTAATTAAAATATTTTAATATATGATCTAAGTCATTTATTGCTTTAATCTCTCTCTCTCTCTCTCTCTCTCTCTCTCTCTCTCTCTCTCTCTCTCTCTCTCTCTCTCTCTCTCTCTCTCTCTCTCTCTCTCTCTCTCTCTCTCTCTCTCTCTCTCTCTCTCTCATTAAATACACTTGGCCTACAGAAAGTGTGCCTCGTAACCAAGAAATTTACCGTGTAATGTCCACAGTCTATTGCAACCTTGTATCATTGATTATATAAACATTGCTTATAAATCCCAAGGAAAGTGTACACATTCTGCTACGACAAACAACATTCTTGCAGGTTATTTGTTCAGATTCAATGTTTATATCTAGCCAAAATTATTTTTCTCTCTCACTTCAGAGTTCAGCATATCTTGTTTCTTATGTTCATCTGAATGCATGAGATGGGGTGGGGTGGTGATCGTAAGCAGACAGGATTGCAATGAAATTGTGTACCATATTAAATTTATTTTGCAAACGGCGATTATTAATATTTTTATCATTATCTTCATACGTTATTAAAATTATTGAATGGAAACTCATCATTAGCACACAGATGCAAGGAATGAAAGGAATGTTTATATAAAAGTATTATTGCGCCATGGACGGATCACAATTTGATATAACAATAGTATTGGTATATCAAATTTCTTTACACCAACACTTTAAAAGCCATGTTAATTTTAATATATATATATATATATATATATATATATATATATATATATATATATATATATATATATATATATATATATATCGACCTTGCAAATCATGTACGGAGGCTATACGAACAAAGCGATCAGCCTTGTATATCTAGGAAGAAAAGAGATAAATACCAATTGGAAAACGGGACAAATGAACGACCTTACTTAATGGCCCGCTGTGTTTATAAACTCACCCATCCACCGTAAAATAAAAACAATAACAGCAAAAACAACAACAGCAACCAACCAAACAAACAAGCAGAGCATGAGCCAAATTAAGTTGTTTGAATTGTCATGAACACAAGCTATGATAATAGCTTCGATTACTCTGCTTGGAATCTGGTACAAAAATGTTCTCTTGTAAAATCTGCTACATGGAAATGTCTTTATACTATTTGTTAGCAAAATGACAAATATATTAGGCAGAATTTGAGCTGTGACCTGCGTCGTGATCAGCAATGTATTTTCACCTTGTTTCACTCATATTTCAACCCGTTAGTTATATCTGCCAATAATTTGGTGTCAACACAATGAAACAATGTAAACTTTTGAACCCCTAGTTTCCATCATTGGTAATGCTGAAAATAAGTTCTGACATTTGAACATGTATTGTCCCGATCGATGTGAATAAATAAATGCGGTGCCAATTTGGGCCAGAATTGGACGTCATTAACATCAAATGCCCACCTTTATGATTTTTTATTTTGCTTTTGTTTCCATGTGTCAGACAATGGTACATACATTTATAAATCACTCAAACCAGATTAACTGGTCAGCATATTTTGCTTTACGTAAAAACCCCCAAATTAAAGTACTAGCGGACAGTTTGTCTCTCTTTAATAATGAGATGTTTGGAAAACTCTGTTAGTGTTTGTTGACTTCTTCCAAAAGCCGTCAAACTTCCATTATCAATTATTGATCTTGTTTCAAAATTGTATATTTATGCAACAACAATGGTATATCATAACATCCATCATTGACCTACAATATGTATTGTACCCTATTACCTATAAAGCAACAGCTGTTATATATCTTACCATTCTGGAAGTAAGTAGGTTAGTAATTAAGTATGTACGTAAGTAAAGAAGCAAGTAAGCAAACAAGGAAGTAAGCAAGTAAATACGTAAGTAAGCAAGCAAGTAAGCAGCAATCAGTTTTAAAGTTGCATAGAAAGGTACAGGTTTAGATGGAATTGATGGAACAAAGGATCGATTCTGGTAAAACATTCGTGTTATTAGTCATGTATGTATGTATGTATGTATGTATGTATGTATGTATGTATGTATGTATGTATGTATGTATGTATGTATGTATGTATGTAGGTATGTATGTATGTAGGTAGGTAGGTAGGTAGGTAGGTAGGTAGGTAGGTAGGTAGGTAGGTAGGTAGGTAGGTATTATATGTTAACATACGGATAACGCCAGGCTGGGTTACAGTTTGCGGTGGTGGAATATTTGCACAGTTCTTGCCCTTTAGGTTCTCAAACTAAACTTAAAACGTCTTGTGAATAAATTTAAAGATGTTGTTAACTATACATCACGAGACAATCGCTGAGATTGAACCCATAGGACAAAAGGTAAAGAGAAAGGCAAAAAATCCCCATAAGTACACAAAACTGGAACAAAAATTGAAGTGAGGGGTATGTCACTGGAACATGATTGAAGAGATGATGGAAGAGAGAGTAAATCAAAATTTCCTTATACAAAAATGGCAGGCTTGAATGATTTTGTTTACTACCAAAGTCAAGAGCCTAAACAGAATGAAAACAAAGTTCATCCCCTACTCGAACGCGTCAGAGAGATGGTTTTGTTTGGTTGAACGTCAGCGATGACGTCACAGTAAAATTATAAATACCTTGATGCAGCTCCAGTAGATAATAGTTGCTACGATGGATGCAATTACCAGTAAATGACACGTAGGCGTCTGAATCAGGGCAACGCGTGATCTCTATCTTTTGGAGTGAGCTTGCTTATCTGTGTTTGATTTCACCTGGATTAGGACCGGTGAACAATTTTGGCAATTAACGATCTTTTAAATTAACATTAAGAGAGGATTACAATAAGCACTCTTTCTTAATTAACAGCAAATGCTTTACCCGATGAGAAAACATACCCCTATTTTAAACGGACGGATTTTTTGAACAGTTAGGAATCCAGGATTTAGAAAAAGCTGCATTCAAAATTAAGCAATTCTCATTTTGATATGTTCAGAATGACACAAGTTCTTATATACCTGACGTATAGTTTAGAACGCTTCGAAAGAAATTGTTTTATAGGAATATATAATCCGCTGAAATGGAAAGAAAATATGGATCTTTTTCGAGACGGTCGATGTGGGAGAGAATGTGGTAGTAACCCCCCTTCCTTCCCGCTTTCTTATAACAGTTTGTAATGCCAATCTAAAATCTTGTGTAGATTACACAGCTTCCCAAAAGAAGAAGTAATTCATTGAAAAGTTGTAATATTTAAATCACTTTATGATTGATTTATCTACTTAATTAATTATTAGTCGTGTATTACGTTCATTTTTATTAGCTAATTGGAGACTGCACAGATCAATGCGAGCAGTTGATATTACTGATACCATCAAGAATACATGGAATTACCATATGTTTACCTCGCTTGGCGCTCAGCATTAATAGGTTATTGTTAGGACTAGACGCCTTGGTGTCAGGATAATGTGACTTGGTGGGACATCATGCTATATGTCTGCGGCATGATGCCCCCCCCCAGTGCTAGACATCACTATAAACTGCCACACTGCAGGCATCGTAGCAATATGCCTGAAAAAGTGTTTAAGGTTACTGCCCACCAATAATTTAAAAACGTGTGATATTATTATAGTCATAAACAAAGCGTATGCATGCACACCATAAAATTTTTAATTAGACTTAAAAATCCGCTTTTAAATAAAAAAATATTCGACAATCTCCATAAACAATCTGCCGTTTCCTCGTGCCATAAGCAGCTATGACGTACATTTATCCCTTCTATTCAACCTAGCCATTCAAGTCATGTGATATATCGTACGATCGTGCTTTTGTACAACAAATATGGTGCACTTTCTTGCATGTGGATGTACCCAAAAAGAGTGATGATGGGAAAAAGGGTTCTTTTTTCTCCC
Organism: Potamilus streckersoni; assembly: GCA_016746295.1. Taxonomy (NCBI): domain Eukaryota; kingdom Metazoa; phylum Mollusca; class Bivalvia; order Unionida; family Unionidae; genus Potamilus; species Potamilus streckersoni. The sequence goes on from JAEAOA010000405.1 coordinate 1,033,170, forward strand.
AAAGACCGTGTTTACCGGGAAAAAAGTGGATTCAAGCTGTGGTATTGAATAGGGTGAGGGATGGGAAAGTTGTATCATTTATGCCGGATTATAGTCAATCAATTTGGCCAAAGACAGTTTGGCCTAGGACAATTCGGTTACACTTAACAATAGTTTGAACAAGTTCTTTTTCTTCAGACAACAAGTAGATACTCTGTAAAACATGTATTGGAATCAGATTTAGGAAACAGAAATTAAACTCTCTTGATATTCTTTGAAAGAAAATAATCATATTTTGTAACGTACGTATATATGAGACAAAAAAAACCTGATATATCTTGCTCGTTCTAATTAAATATTTAAATACATTTTTTTTATTCTAAAATATATGCATCTCCAATACCACATTCTCAATAGTGATTCATAAAATATTCATCTTGTAACACTACTGCATAAAACATACACTCGATTACAAAGAGAGAGAGAGAGAGAGAGAGAGAGAGAGAGAGAGAGAGAGAGAGAGAGAGAGAGAGAGAGAGAGAGAGAGAGAGAGAGAGAGAGAGAGAGAGAGAGAGAATAATGTTGACATTTTTCCAGTGTTAGTTACACGCACGCACACACACGCACGCACACACACACGCAGGCACTCACACACACACACACACACACACGATCAATCGAACTGTTCAAAGGCACCAGACTGCATTGACACAGGCTTCATCCAATAGGGCTGCAAGTCTATGAAGATGATGTCTAACGATGGAATCAGAAAGTCCATAATCAGTTGTTTTTGTCTTCTTCTGTTCTCCACAAACTTACAGAGTAAACACAATTCGAACCCAAAATTCGTGAAGGACTGTCTACAGTTTCAATGATTCAAAATATTAAACTGTATATTTTGCTACGCATGCGATAATATTGATGATGATTAAGGAATGCGAGCATATTAATGAAGTGCGGATTTTGATTTCATTAATGTCACTACTGCTATAAAATCCTTTGTGGCGTGGTGAGACTTAAATATTAACAATATAGATTTACAAAAAAATAGATTCACAAAAGCATATGTGGTAGACATTTGAGACATGATTATTCGCAAGAAACACAAACAATACATTTCTATAACATTTATATGATATTAAATTCCCATCGACCCCTCGATATCTCCATTCACTATGTATGTATGTATGTATGTATGTATGTATGTATGTATGTATGTATGTATGTATGTATGTATGTATGTATGTATGTATGTATGTATGCATGCATGCATGCATGCATGCATGCATGCATGCATGCATGCATGCATGCATGCATGCATGTATGTATGTATGTATGTATGTATGTATGTATGTATGTGTGTATGTGTGTATGTGTGTGTGTGTATGTATGTATGTATGTATGTATGTATGTATGTATGTATGTATGTATGTATGTATGTATGTATGTACTACTACTTAACTTTGTTGGGGTGGGCTGCATAAATGGATATCGTTATCAAGAGGTGATGGCCGACGGTGTAATTTGCCCGGAACGAGTAAATATCAGTATAAATTGTGAAACTTGTAGGTGGGATAGATAAAGATCTGAGCAGAAATATAGAACAGAATTACACGAGTCCCCGTTATAATTAAAGACAAAATTTAATCGAAATTCATAAAAATAAAATTCATAAACAAAAGCAATAATACGTTACGACAGAAGATACTCTTCTTTCTTTTTTGAATTAACTCTTTCAAGAAATTTCGAATCCAAATATGGTTATGCCAATAGCCATCTGTTAAGCAAAGTAATAATTCATCATTCAATCGAGTGAAGGGCCAAAAAAAAAACACTGCCTTGTATCAATTCATAAGCTGATGTCTTGACTCAATCCAATTCCGTAGTGACTGTCCCTTTTCACTTGCTTGTGTCTGTAAGTATGGGTCTTCTCTACTTTTTCCATTCTTTTCCATATTCTTAGGAATCACGCCACATTCGGCCCTTCCAGCAATGTTTCGACTTTAAGTTTTCAATACGTGAGACGTTCCGTCACGTAGAGCTATCCCACCTTCCAAAATAACAAAAAAGCAACCAAAATCTCTCGTCACAAGATACTAGGGGAATAGATCAATATCCCATCCTCTCATTAGGTCAGATATTGTTCTATCGGAAGTCAAACAGATACCACGGCTATCTATTCTAATTGACCATGACAGAACGTATGCACCTAATTTCACAAAATTAATGGTCCTGATAATGGCTATTTCAACACTACACATAGACATAGCTCCAGTCCCACCTTAATTATACAAATGAATGAATGAAGCTCCTTACACTACGGTATTAAAAAAAATACACACAAGAAAGTCGTTATCATTGGTGATCTCATATAAGGTGGGAGAATTCACACGGATTCTCGTAATCTCAACTAAAATAAGGCATAAAAGTCTAGATAAATAATTTCATATAATAATCGAGACTCTACGTCCATTCAATTCGTCAATGTATACAAATAAAAATATAATTGTACGAACTCATATGCATGAACTCAACATTTATTCTAAATACATAATTCACTATAATAATCGAGACTACATTCAAACGAGTCGCCAATGTATATAAAAATTATATTTGAAAAAGTTCAAATAAATGAAAAGAACACAGTTATACTCATCTCAAAAATATTGATACACTCATTTATGCAAAGAAATCCATGCAATTGTCTTGTGTTTTAAGCTCTTAGTTTATAGAACTGTGCCTCAACTTTTCCAGACAATCGTTTCCCCTGGATGAACTTACGAGTGAATTTACTTCTAAATCACTCAAAGTCCTTTTACGTTTGATTTCTCTTGCAGACAAGCGTAGACTGATTTCCAATTTATTATTGGAACATTTAAATTGAGAGTTTTAATGTGATATTACGCCCTCTTCACAGCGTGTCCAATGAAATAAAACATTTTCCGCCTGTAATAGGCTCAAATAATGCAGTTCGTATGATAAACATTGATTACCCAACTGATTCCTGATAACTTTCAGAAATGACAGTTTTCCATACAGATCAGTAGTTGACCTTTATCTTGTTTAGTTAAGACAAACGTAGCTTTAATAGAATATCGCTAAACTACGAAAGAGACAGTACAAATCCGTGCATTATGGCTATTTAAAGGCGCGCAAGTCATCATAAATCTAATTAAACGTACACGTGTCCAACTAAATGGGTCCCTCAGAGATCGATAGCAAAACATAAATTTGTATGTATGAGTGACCGATTTCTTGATACTTGTATATGTTTATGCATGTATGTATCTGTGTTTGCATGTTTGGATTTACTGGGTGGTTATTTATGTATGGGTTGATGCGTGCACAAAGTATACTCGCTGAATAAAAATCAATTTTTATTTAAGGTATCATTATATTATTTATATTTATTATTTATTATTATTATCATTATATTATTTAAGGTATCATCTCAATTGATTACTGGTCTTGAATCAAGGTCTTGATCAATTTTGAAGCAATTTTCAAAACAAAACAAAACAAAATGCAACAAAAGAGAAAGAAAGAAAAAACAAACAAAAGAAACCAATAGAGCAAAAACAAAAAATGCAAAAGAAACAAAACAAAACAAAACAAAACAAAACACCCCCCCAAAGAAACAAACAAATAAATCATAACAGAAAAAAAAACAAAATAGAAAGGAATAAAACCACGCTGGGTTGGTCACCTATTAATATAGTATCTCCGTGCATTATTTCAGTAGGCACATCAGCACCATATTTGCATATGCATGTAATCTTATATCTATTACTGCATGTAAGCAAGATACATGTCTTAGAAAAATATCACGTGACTGGTTATAAGGGGTGGAACGTCACTGTATATGTGACAATTGTTTATCTCGTTTTAACCTTATCTGAACTAGGCTCGGATGATGAATTCGGCACATAAAACAAAGAACAATTGGTCAGATAGCAACGTTTGTTACGTATATGTAATTTAATTGCTTGTGTGTTAACTTTAAATTCTTTTTGTTTCATTACATGCTATTGTAATGATAACTTTATTCCCTGGATTTGACATTTTTCTCGAAAACTTAAGTTCATTTATAGCTAATAACAGTGTCGCTACATTGTATTTTTACCTGACCTAGTCCTTAACCTTGTTTCAGAAATTGGTAAACAGAGAGAAAATCATCGGTCGTAATCAAGGTCATACTTGGCTCGCGTGTTAGCTCTTGTTTTGGTAAAACAACTGTTTATTATTAAATCTTAATTTTAATAAATAAATAAATAAATAAATAAATATATATATATATATATATATATATATATATATATATATATATATATATTACTGTCTTAGCTAATTACATATCTTGCCAGATACTGATTACATTCTTCTTAATTAACTAATTAGGCAGACTGCCTAGAACTGTACACTTCTGTACACTTGGCAACATCAGTGGAAGAAGTTCTTGTGGTTTTTATCTAACCGAAATCGTGCATCTTTCATGGCTGTAACTGCTACGGAATCTACCTTATGCAGAAAAAATATTACCTACTTTTTCTCTTGAAAAAAATACAGCGTTTTTTCCCGGTCAATTCGTTCTGAAATATCCGGAGTTGTAAAATTACCATTTCATCTGTTATCTCAAGTAAAGAATGTACTGCGAAGAAACGACTACGTTTTGTGCAAATAGCAGAAATCACTTGGTATGTGAGGCTATACCGGTGTAATAGAAAACGTATTTCGATTTAATATTCTGTTAAGCACTCGTGCGCATATAAAAGAGAATAAATATGAAATTCTTTTGCACTTGTCCATATTTATGTCTGCTTTCGTACAAAATCTGCAGGAATATCGAGATAAAATGTGACAACCTTATCAGCAAGGATGCTAAATCTTGTTTAACAATTGCGATGCTCTTCAAACTTGAGGTAGAAAAACAAATGAAAACAACCGTCAAAACCGCTAACCTGCAATATTCAGTTGTGCAAGGGAACATATGTTGCATATATTGTTATGCAAGCGATGACACACACACACACACACACACACACACACATATAATATATATATATATATATATATATATATATATATATATATATATATATATATATATATATATATATATATATATATATATAGTTTTTCACCATGAACTCTCCAAACTAATTCTGCCGAAAACTTCGTAAAGCGACAAAAATGACATCTCAGTAATTGTTTTGTTCCGTTACATCATGAGTTTTCGACTTCTTTGAAGGACCAAGAATTAAATGAGACACCGTTCCAATGCGAGCTGTCTTGCTTTTACTTTTTCACCGATAAAAAGATAATAATATTTGAAAAGGAAAAACAAAACGTGAAGCTAAATCCGAAAATTAATCCGATCCTTCCTATTGCCATCTCAGCGACAAAACTTTGAAATTTTGCGAGAGTGCAAGATTCTTTTTTTTAAGGAGTGCACCAAAACGGGAGTTTACTGGAACAAATTGTAAGACTATGAGTACCGATAGGTTTTGTTGTAAGGCTGGCAGAACTTATATTGAAAATAAACGTTAAGAATCCATTAGATGAAATAGATCACGCACATCAGCTATAAAAGACGCCCATACACGAGATAGGATTTAAACAGTTAAATTCTCTTGGTAGTTCAAAAAGGAAGAAAACAAAATTATGACTATCAGATACACCATTGAACCAGTCAAGTCAAGAAGTGCAATGTGGTTATAACATATTTACGTGATATGATACGTCGCGGTAAATTATATCTCTATTGTCTTAACACTCCCATAATGATACCCCTTTACTGAACACAAATGTTTAGCATACCTATCTGCCAAGAGCACGCATAGTGGAGAGAATTCACTGTCAGGTTGTAGATGTCTATATAATGCTGTCTTCATTCTTTTGTCTTTCACTTACACAGACCTCTTCCATGACTCGTAACATATTGCATACATTTTGGGTGATAATGTGGAAAGCATAGAAGTAAATTGCAGTTTTTTTTGTAACATACGTAACACAGAGTGCCGGGATGTGTCTCCTCATTACTGTTAAGCATTTTAACTGCTTGGTTGATAGGGAACATTCCTTACAGCTTCGTGCAGGTATTCTGCATTAATGTTGAGAACATATCATGGTTGACATTGAAAAATGAAAATTAAATTACTGAGATAGCTTTCCTAGAGCTTTCTGAGAGAGCAGAAAGCTGTAGGATGACGTTCATAGCTTTCATAGATCGATGGTTGTCATTCAACTGTAAATTCTGTTCATTGCAGTTACCGTGTAAGAATTGCCAATCTTCGCACCTTTTGCTGTATGTTCTTAGTCGTGAGTATTCATATCCGAAAACTAGATGGAATTAAGACGATCCTCACAAGTTCCTTTGGTTATGGTGTCGCTTCTTCTGGTACATGCTTCGTGAACTTGCAATGTAAAAAAGTGAAAATATCCATTAAGGTTATGTCCAGTGGATATTTGTAGCATCTGATTGATGTGTTTTTTTTTTTATTTCGATGTATATCCAAGACAACGGGAACTACGATACGAGATAACCACAGGTTCAGAGAGACTTTACACGGTAGTTTGCAGAGAGAATTTACATCATATATTTTGTTAGGGAATGCCTCTAGCACTTCAGTACTTTCCTGGATTGGCTAATTCTAGTCAATGCATGGCCCCGTGTGTCACGGGTCCTCTTGTACGCCATTTAATTTTCTTGCAACGGGCATCACCTTTATCATCTGCAAGAGGGCATGTGCTCAAAACAATGTTTCGGTTAGCTACAACCGCTCCGGTGGCCTAGTGGTTAGAGCGTCTTCCTCAGATGCGTGAGGTCGTGGGTTCGAACTCCAGCCGAGTTCCAAAGACTCCAAAGACTTTTTCAAAAATGGTACTAACAGCTGGCTCGCTTGGCGTTCAGCATTAGGAGGTTAATGTTAGGTCTGGTTGATCTGGTGTCAGGATAATGTAACTGGGTCAGACATCATGCTACATGTAGGCGGCATGATGCCCCAGAGCTAGACATCACTATAAACTGTCAGGACTGAAATTTGTTTAAAACCTACGTTAAAAATTAAAATCACACACGCCAAAAAAGATCATTGACTTCACGCAAACATCGTTCAGCATGAGAATCCTTTGGATTTCCAAACGTGGAGCATATATTGCCTAAAATATATTTGCTTGATATTACGACAACTAATTTCAAGAAAACAAATTGAGTAATGACGTAGCCCTTAAAAAGGAATCAGGTTAATAGCCTTTGCTTTTCGGCAACATTTTATTAGCTAACAATCTGGAAGCGTCCATGATAAAAACCTGTCCGTGGCTTTTCGATTTCTTCTGCTTCAAACAAATCATCGCTTCGCTTGAAATAAATTCTGGTACAAATATTGGTTCTTAAAGCAATGTTTGTTTTATCCGCAGTTTGAGAATAACTTAAAATTCTAATAGAGATCTTCTGGTAATTGTGTTATTTATCGCTGATAAAACCTGGAATGCAAGTGATTATGTATGCGCAACCAAGACGATATGAGATGCGACTGGAAATGCTCAAAATTGCGTCTCATGTAGTCACTATTTTTGCAACCTATCTAGAGTAACACTAATAGCCCATTCTATGTCTTTATTTTGGACAACGGAAGAAGAGGAGTTCGAATATCGAGCGATAAAAGTTAACGTATAAACCCCAAATTAAAGTCGAATCGTCCAAAATTCGATAGCAAAAACATTATGTGATGCAGCCAACTGCATCGTCGTTTTTGATATTTACGTTGTAGAGATCTGAGTATTTGATTGCGACTTGAAACTTTCGTTTTATTAAAGTTATCAATTTATTCATCCCTTGAAGTCATTATTTATTTATTTATCACTTTGTAAAATTCAGTTACTGATCAATGTCTAATGACTACATTATTCGGATGAAAGGCTGAATGATCTTACAATTAATGTAATTTCACAGAATGTTGTTTAATGTGTTTACATGTTCAATCTAGTACATTCGATTTAGGCTAGTACACTTTCCCAGATACGTTGCAGCATACAGTTTAGGAGTCGTTTTTGAGGAAAATTTGGCATACCACTTTTTTTCCCAAGGATTTGGGTATGCTGAAACCGAATGTTTTTTGCCACACTGTTTTGATGTTTTAAGACCGGAATCACCAAACTTCTCAACACTGGCGCTACGCGTAACTTCATTTTGCCTATCCCTTGTGACCTGGGGTGGGGTGTGGGCTGGTAAAGCCATTATCGTTGCGTCTAATACCATGTTTTTGATACATACAAATACAATAAACACATCCGAATACGTCTATGATCAATAGATCTTGGTGGGAACTATTATGAAGAATATTTGAATTTGATATAGGTATAGGAGTTTGAAGTTTTTAAGCTTCTTTGTAAGTTCATGGCCTTATGATGACTATTTCAGAAATTATGGACATTTGAAGTTTTATATGGTGACCATTTTCTGTTTTTACAGATTTCGGTCCAAACACTTAAAAAGAGAACGGTAAGCTAAATAGTCAATTGCAACATACCAATATCCTATGGATGAAGTTGTTTGCCAACTCTTCATCTGCATGCCCCCTATATTCATATTCAAATTCCATGCTTTTTTCTTCATGCCTACATCTGTAAAATTTTATAGGTGTCCACTACTTCTTTGCCTTGCCCCATTCCCCAAAAATAATTATGTGGACGCCCCTGCATACAATCTATATGTTTACATAGCATTATGTGTTTCATATGTTATGACAAGTTTAAGTACACCCCAGTAGACACATTAATGTCATTTTTCCGAAGAAACCTCAATCTACTGTAAATATTGAATTTAATATCAATTCTAATCATATAGAAACCCATCAAATGACTTTATGTTTATAGCAAACATATTTTCATTAGCCATTCGAGAGCGATTGGAGTGTCATGCTATCCGCAATAAGATTCTATTAGATAACTGAGTTTCTTAATGATTTCTTGTGGATCAGTCGCGAAAATCATACAAATACACAAAGTATCACCCAAATATATTACCCTCACAAACCCTTAGACCAACACAAAACTAAATGGTTTGTGGTTAAACCAACCATACATAGACACTCGAAAACAAAGGACCAATGATCAACGTTAACTACACAGATATACGATGTTAAAATATTGTTTGTTAAGGAGAGCTACAACGACTAAAGTAACTCTTTATTTGTATATAAGTAAAGGATCAATTGTGTTGTGTGTCCAAGACGAGCTATAACGTATAAATTATCGTTCTACGATCACCATCTGGACCGCAAACGTAGTTACATTTTATAGCTGTCTTGTCAGAGCAGTGATACCAGTAGACGTTAACTGCCATTGAGCAAGCCAAAACTGCTCGTACATTTAACGGAATAAGTGGTTCTTAAGAAAGTAATGAAGGCTTTTAACAACTAATTGGTACAAGAACACATTATAGTTTTCAACACTCTACTTCTTTTGTTTGGTCAAAATTGATAGTATAGGGACGTGATAAATGAAAGTGAAGCGGAATAAATAGTTCATTTTACCACAATATCTTATTCCGCTACTCAGTCAGGACACAAAATGACTCAGAACGACCCAGCAGGAATAAACATTACTCAGCCAGAACACAAATGACAGTAACGTCTAAATTTAGAGGCTTAAAATGGGGCACTAATTAGACGTCTGTACGTTTCAAGTGATCCCCTATGATTGCAGTGTAATACAGGAAATAAATAGCAAATTTGGAAAATAAAAGTAAAGAAACGGATTCTTCAACTTTTTTCCTTCTATGCTTTCACATACGTCTAACGCAATACGAATGCATCCCTTTTGCGTACGTTTTGATATCTTAGTGAGGTTACTCACGTATGGATTTTGTTTCTATGCATACATGGAAAATGCATTAAAAGAGCGAAGGAATAAAGAGAAAGGAGTGGATGACAGTAATAAAGATGGTAAGTCAGTAGACTAATAAATATGAACAGTGGGAAGAATTTAATGGATATAGAAATAGGAATGTAATAAACTCTTCGTCTCCGCGTTCTTCCTGCTTAAGTGTTCATTGTTTCACGTTTTGAGCTTCAAGGAAGCACCCCCACCTCCAAGTGTTCAAGTGACCATATGAAACTTCTCTTAGATAAGGTCAATTTTTATTGGCTCCCAACATGTTATCACGACCGTCATCAATCAATGTCAGATGAATATTTTTTTGGTGGTAGCTGCAGTACCTTGATCTTGCTCGTGGAGAACTTCGGTTCTTTTCTTTTTGTGTTGAAGGAAAATATTCTCAACTATCAGTTCAGAAAGCTAGCCTTCTACCGAAATGAAGCTAACATTTCCCGCCATCTTATGTATACTGTGTATCTTTACATACACTTTTCTTATCATGCATAGTGTACCATATATTATATCATACACTTTTTTCTCAGGCATAATGTACCATGTATCATTCCAAACACCTTTTCTCTCATGCATAGTGTACCATATATTATACCATATACTTTTTTCTCATGCATAATGTACCATGTATCATTCCAAACACTTTTTCTCTCATGCATGGTGTACCATATATTATATCATACACTTTTTCTCATGCATAGTGTACCATATATTATACCATACACTTTTTTCTCATGCATAGTGTACCATATATTATACCATACACTTTTTCTCATGCATAGTGTACCATATATTATACCATACACTTTTTTCTCATGCATAGTGTACCATATATTATACCATACACTTTTTTCTCATGCATAGTGTACCATATATTATACACTTTTTTCTCATGCATAATGTACCATGTATCATTCTATACACTTTTTCTCTCATGCATAGTGTACCATATATTATACCATACACTTTTTTCTCATGCATAATGTACCATGTATCATTCCAAACACTTTCTCTCTCATGCATAGTGTACCATATATTATACCATACACTTTTTCTCATGCATAGTGTACCATATATTATACCATACACTTTTTTCTCATGCATAGTGTACCATATATTATACCATACACTTTTTTCTCATGCACAATGTACCATGTATCATTCCATCCACTTTTTCTCTCATGCATGATGTACCAGTGTCTTTATATACACAGTTCCTCTCATGCCTAGTTTGCCGTGGATCTTCAAAAGCACGTTTCCTCTCATGCATAGTGCACCATGCATCATTTCATGCTATTTTCCTCTCATACAAATGTATGTTGCCATAAACTTTTCCTCTTATGCATATTGTACATTTATCGTTTTACCCACTTTTACTCTTATGCAAAGTGTGTCATGTGCCTTTCCATACAAGTTTCCTCTCACGCATATCGTACCATATATCTTCCCATACACTTTTCCTCTCGTGCAAAGTGTAAGATGTATCTTTCCGTACAGATCTAATCTCATGCATAGTGTGCCAGGTATTTTTCCATTCCCGTTTCCTTTTAAAGTTTGCTATGAATCGTTTTTATACATTTTTTGTTTCAAACTGACATGAAATGTAGGACCTTCATTTCAATAAAGTTCTGCGTAAGTGTATTCAGTATAAAGATCTAAAATACATACTAAATAGTGCATGAATAATAAGTGAAAAAAATTAATCACCATTTTGCAATTTCTTGCATGTGCAATAAACAAAATCATTTAAACATTGATATAAACAATTTTTACATTTAGGGTTGTTACGTACAGTTCATTAGGTGTATCTTGACAGACCGTTAAGTTCAATTATCTCCTAATTTGTTACAATTATGCGTCAGCCTGACTTTTTAAAACCTCCACTAGTCAAAGAACCAAAGAAATATATGGGGCGGTCTTTTATCTGTTGTTCGTCTTCCATCCGTCCGTTTGCAGAAAATATGTTACCACCAATTCTTCTAACCTACTTGTAGGATTACCAAGAACATGTTCACCTATTTATCCCGTGGTCTAGTTAATCCTTAGTGAAAATAGTGCTGCCAGGACATACAATTTGTCCACCAAAGGGTCATTTTGAAAATTACGTTATTGCCGAGTCTCGTGATCAGATGGTCACATCAACAAGGGATTTTCGCCGAAAGACCTCAAATGATTCTAGTTGGTCCTCATAATAAATCTTGCCTATCTGATGCCATATATGATCGACATTCCAGCCATCTTGAAAATCTTGTTTTCGCATCTCTTGCTAAACTGAAAGTCATGCTGACGTGATTATTTCACCCAAAGACTTCTGACGTTTTTCCACTTGGTTCGAAATGAAGATGATATCACCAATACACTTATTTATTTTTAAACGAAAATGGTGCCATTCGTTCATCAAGTAAAATTGCCTACCATGAAGAATGTCTTAAAACGTTTGTTGTCACTACTCCTCCTTAATGATTAAGCATTATAACATTTGATTTTTCACTTCTAATGAGGTCTAATTTGTTCCAAATTAAAATGGTGCCAAGTTTACGTCTACTATCTGCTGCTAATTTAAAAATCTTGATATCGCTGGAGAATATAAGAGATTGTTTTAAAACTCGACAGTTAAAAATGAAGAGATGATCTTATCTTAAATTTCTGGAATATCTTTTCGCCGCCCCGTAGAGTTTTATTTCATGTTAAATCTTAAGTTTAAATGGCCAAGTTCTTACTTACATTTCAATTCATCCAAGCATAAAGATATGAATATTTTCCCAGCTTTTTGCACCTTTTTAATTATATGGACAAACAAAGAGTAACCCTGACTTCTCGTTCACATTGGTTTCTGGCAATAATTATTAATTTTATAAATCTTTGAAAATGTTTAATCTTTTTAAAATGTTTTTTATGTGTGAACTTCATTTGATAGCTGAAATCTTTGTCTAATGATTATGTTGCATCAGTGTTGTCAGGTATGTCTTGATTTCTTTATTTTATATTAAAGCAAAGTCTAATTAGAACCTTAACATACGCCTCAGTTTGAAGCGTGTACAGTTCACTTCGCAAAGTAATGAATATAATTAAATACTTAGTAATGCACATACAACCGTTAGAATTTGTGTAGATAAATTAAACTAAAAATATGTTATATTAGTTGTTATGAGTTATTCTTGTCAGCATGTTGAGTTTAATGGTTTACATTCTTGGAATTTATGAAGATCTTTGAATGGATCCATGAATTAGTGCCAGTTTGCTGTCCAAATGTTTGTTTTGATGTGTGTGTGTGTGTTTGCGTGCTTGAGAGAGAGAGAGAGAGAGAGAGAGAGAGAGAGAGAGAGAGAGAGAGAGAGAGAGAGAGAGAGAGAGAGAGAGAGAGAGAGAGAGAGAGAGAGAGAGAGGTGGTGGTGGTGGTGGTGGTGTCTAGCTGCTTCATGGAAAGTAAAGCACTTACTTGAAAAGTATGTTGCAGATTTTTATTTCATTAATTATGTACTTACCTCTAAATTAATGTAAGTTAAAACACATCAAGCTATTAAAGTAACTGAAAGATGTTCTCTTCTGAATGCGATAACATCAAAACACTCTCGTACTTGCCTATTTTGTGCTATCTACCTGTGTATGTATGTATGTATTTACCTTTTAGTTTAATTTGGCATAGATGCATGCATCCTTTGTGCTTCATAAAGCCGAACACTTGATCCTTGATTGGGAATATAATAGATCATGTGTTAAACGTTATTTAAGGTTAATTACCTACATTCTTCAATGGTACTTCTCTTTCTAAATTTTCTGGCAACACACACAATTCTATTTATCGAAAACTCAATGTTGACTTTGTATGCAGTTTCATTTTTCAGAAGTAAAATACTTTTGTTATGGACTACGATTCTGATAAGACAGCTACAATCACTGAAGTGGTCTTGTTGAGACGTGAAATTCTCAGTGCGTCATTAATTATCCAATTGTATCAGATTTATTCTCAGCAGTGATTGAAATTTCAGTTTTGTTATAATTACATTATCAGATTTTACTATGGAGTTTTTTTTTTCACGTATGTTGGAAACTTAATGTTTTTAGTAAGGCTAATGATCTTTCAGAATATCAAGGAAATGGCGGTCTCTACAATCTGTTCGCGTAGGATAAAAATAACTAGCAAAAAGAAGCATACTGTGTGATGCGTCTAAGAAATTTTTCAGAAAGAACCAAATGTCTGGTATGGTGTTTTGTGGCATTGCAATACATTTATGCTATCTACTACAGAGGCATCTGGAGAAAATATCCTTGCCTAAGAACATACCACTCTACTTGACCCGGGATGGTGAGATGATGTCTTTTAAACCTGGAACCTTTCGGTTGCGAGACCAGCGTTCTAACCATTGAGCCGCCACGGTTCCTGTAACCGTTGTAGTCTCTAACGACATGCTGGAAACGTATCAGGCCTAATTTGCTTATCCGATTTATGGGTAATGGGTTGGGTGGGGGTGGGTGCACATCCACTGCAGAACTATGCACTTGCAACTGTGGCCCAATTACATAAAAACCAGTTTTTACATAAGATTTCAAAGAGACGCACAACTATGAAATAAACTTTATATTAGCATCTAGTATCATATTTTAGAAGCACAGTCCACTTATTTACTGCATTAATATAAAAAAAATATTTTAAACAGTTGTATTGCAAAGGGGAAGCTTACTATACAAGAAGCAAATTAAATTTCTTTTATGAGAGCTATAGACGGTGCATGGTACATTGCTTGCTGTCGTGAAAACAAATGATTACTATTTAATCAATAATAACGTTTTTTAATTATTCAAGCATGTATTATGAGTTGTCAGAGAGAATATGACATCAGATTATACAATAAAGAATTTCAGCTTAAATTATTATATTCAAGAAAGCAAGAGAGAAATTTGATTTTCATCGCTTGAATCTCGCTATAAACGGTTTTTGCCATAAACATTATCTAGTCGATCAAAACCATAATCTTATTATTTAGATAATCTTATTATTTATATAATCTTATATTTGTCACGAATTATATTGTATCGTCTACTTCTCCCCAGTACTCCTGAGAGTGATTATACCTAAAAGTGCATACGAGATCCGCTACTCTTATTTATTGTGAAATGTTTGCGTTTTATATTGTCATGTGAGAATCTATTTATTGTTTATCTGTAACTTACTAAAATGCTTAAACAGTAAATCTGAGATCCGACACTATCTCTTGAAATGCGAATTCTTCTGTAATAAACTCGGAGCAGTCAAAATAACCAGATCACCTGCTGCTCCTTTACGCCCTGTAGTAACTCTTTATCGCTCTCTGACAGGCTGAAACATACCTTTTAGCATATGTACAAGCCGACCTTTGACATTACTCAAAAAATAACTTGAAAAAGAAGAGCTATTCAAGGTATTGCATTCTGAAGTCACGTGATACCCTAATAGATGGGAGCTTACATTACAAAATTACGGAGTAAGCTTCAAGCACTCAACGATATTATCTTATTGAATATATAGCATAACTTTGAGAACTCCAAGTAGTATGAGGAACATAATATTTTGTACCAGGTTTCGTTGATTTCGATGATTTTTTTGTCATTTACCTTGCCGGGACTGAGCACAACATTGTAGTATTCGCGTTATCAGTGTTCGAGTTGTCGAAGTTTATGTATATAAGGTTTTCTATAAGAAATACGTGACTTTTAGAATACGATTGTTGACTGGGGCTTTTTTCCTCCAAATTATATAAGTATGATGTGCTATCGTGTATGTCTAAAGAGATAAGTAATGGAGGTATAAGATCTGTAGTTATCGTGACTGATTTGCAACCGAAAGGGTGCAGGTTCGAATTATGCTTTCGCACCAGTTCGGGTTTGCTACAATGCTATGTCCTCATGCGAGGCATTTTTATTCCAATTGCCTTGGCAAGAAACAGTATACTCTGCGTTACCGTGCCGTAAAACATCAAATAAATAACACTCTTGTTGCAGTGCCGTAAAACATCCAACCAAACTTACGTACATACATGAATCTGTCCAATTTCATCCCCTTACAAGTTCACCTCACAACCCTGCATACACCCCTGCATACGCAAAGAATAACGGTGCTGTTTAATACACTAAAAGATAGATAAGGAGATCCAAAGAGTCTTCAAAAATGATTTTATTATATCCGAAGTTTGTTATAAGCTTTGTAAAATATTATATAAAACACAAAAAGGTACTTTGCAATATCCAATACGTGTATATCATTATATCATGTTTGTTTATAAGCGAAGATTAATATATTTGCTTTCCAAAATTGTTGTATACTATGTATTATCCAGTACGTGTATTTCGTTATATCCTGTTTGTTTATAAGCGAGGTTTAATATATTAGCTTTCAAAAATTGTTGTAAAATGTACAGTCAATATGTGACAAAACTACACTCTGACTTTTCAAGATACGAGTTATCATCTAATGTAAACGTTTGTGATTTGTAATCCTTCCCTTGAGATCTCATTTCGCTTGCATAATACAGCCAGTATTATGCTGAAAGTGCCATTAAAAACAAACAAACAAATAAACTAACAATAATAACAAGCGATCAAAATAAAAAAGCAAATCATAATCGACACTGGTGTGTCGAAAAATTTATACGAGATTCTCTTTCCTTTCAAAATGACTTAACGATCTCGCAGGAAAACCAACGACAGAAAACAGATGGTGTGCGATCACTGATCACGATATATTTCGAAACTCTATTTCCAAACTTTTGTGAAAATCATGTTAAATTATTAAATAACCATACTTAATATAGACTATGTAATAACCTTCGAAGAGAAAGTAACACGCATATACAGTAAACTTAAAAAAAAAAACAACTCTAGTACTGCGGACACCAATGTTTGCTTGAGTTTTCGATGACTACATCAATGCTAATGTCTGATGATTGAACTACACTGCTCTGGGACCAATTATCTAATTTGACTGAAAGCGGATATTATAATGAAGAGGATGGATAAGTAATTATTAGAAGTCGAGCAAAAGTGAAATTCGAGTGCATTCGTTGGCATTCGAATGAAAGTGTTAATATTACAATAAAAGGTGGATGCTGAAGTGAATGTAGGTATGTAAAAGAAGTCTGTTATTCGAGTAAAAGGGTGCGTATTCGACTGAGTATTAAAGTGAATGCATGAGCATTCGAATGAAGGTGAGAATTTTAGTGATGTGGTTAATCGAGTGATTGATATTTAACTTATCAAAGTTTGACTTATTAAGTTTCATTAGTTCTACCGACATAAGCAATATTTTATGAGATGGTCTATTATCAGCATTTTTGCTATCCCTCAACACAATATGGGTTTCGCTACTCCCACTACATAATTAATGGAATGGTATACAACTGTATAGAGTTAGTGCTGGTCGGACATCCAGTATGGCCGCGATGTTAACCATCTTGATAATCATGGGATCGTTACTACTACAGCCTGTTCATATCACCATTATATTTCCGCTGAAAGATTCTAATGCTCTCATGTGGAAATTATAATAGTGCCTATATAACATCCAATATTGGCCGCCAAGCCAAATTTCTTAAAAATATTTTTGTCAATTTTTCTGCTGAATGGATGGTCATATCAACATTGGATTTTGTTAAAAGACTTATCACGGTGTTTTACTGGTTCTAAATTACAATTTTGCCGATATGTTATCCAGCCTGGTCTGCCATGACATCCATCTAATAAAATCTTCTTATGAGAATTATACCAGAACATAATGTCATATTTACATGGTGTTTTCACTAAAAGACTTCCTATAACATCCAGGTAGTTTTAAATTAATATAGCGCCATCTTGAAAATACTGATATTACTACTCCACTCCTCCTGAATGGATGGTCGTATTAACATGAGGCATTCACTAAAATACATTTATGAAGTATGTTTGATCGTAAATTAAAGTGTGGCCGCCCTGATATCCAATATGGTTGCCATAACAGGTCCCAATTGAATGGTTGTATCAACATGCGATTTACACGAATAGACCAGTTATGATACATAGCTAGTCTTAATAAAATGAAAATAGTGCCAGTTGTACATCAAATATGGCTGCTGTGACGACTGGTTTAAAATTCTTCTTGTCACTTTTCCTCTGGAATATTTGTCATTATGAAACGGTCACATTTTGAATTGCTGGAATTTATTTTCAACCTGTAGAGTGGTAGTCCCTTCGAACAACTCTTGTTTTCTCTATTGCCAAACAAAATAAAAAGTAGTTGCTTTTAAGATGCTTTTATTAATCAAATATAATATACTGAAACCATAATAAAAAAAAATCAAACCTAGTCACAGTAATTAAAATACAGAATGAGTGCTTGAATGTAAGCATTAACACAGACGGTTGGAGAGATTGCACTAAGATGGCATTAACACACGTATGGAGAGGGAGGGAGGGAGAGAGAGAGAGAGAGAGAGAGAGAGAGAGAGAGAGAGAGAGAGAGAGAGAGAGAGAGAGAGAGAGAGAGAGAGAGAGAGAGAGAGAGAGAGAGAGAGAGAGAGAGAGAGAGAGAGAGAGAGAGAGAGAAAGAGAGTATTATTGTTTACTTTTTCAGTGCACTACCTACTCTGTATCTTAACAATAATTCACATTATCTTAATGACAAAGTATAATATTTGCAGGCTGCCTATTATTAAATATCAAACTATTTCAAGATTCACTGAATATTCTTTAATCTAAAAGATAAAATAAAACTATTTCTAACGCTACCGTCTGTGTTATCCGTTACGTACTGTTAAATCTGAACTTTATAGTTTTCATCGGCGCTACTTTTGTCTGATACTTAGACCAAGTCCGTCTTATTACTTTCAAATCTTTCTTTTCACGACTAAAAGTATATTTTATTTAGTTTAAATTACATCGCTGATATATATATATATATATATATATATATATATATATATATATATATATATATATATATATATATATATATATATATATATACACAGACACAGACACGCACACTCCGTAATGAGGCAGCTGATTAACTGTCCCAAACGAAAATCAACATGACTCTTGCTGATCCTCAGACGCTGACTGAATCAGTGAGAGCAGTTGAGCTGCTATCAAATCGCAAAACACCTGTAGCAGGTGCTACTACAAAGCCAGAGAGTCACACGTGGCCCAGAAAATGACTGACTGCCGCGCAATGTAAACTTAAGAAACTACGTTTCAGGATTAGAATGATGCAGAAAGGCAGCAGTCGATCCTTCGACAACACCATGGAGTCTCTTCCTGCTGTTATAAGCCAGTAAAGTCCTTGCTAGAGTTTTGCAGAATCGTCCTGTACATCACATTGATCAACGGTTGATGAGTAAGAAATATTGTGGCTTTAGGAAATAAATAAGAACCACATATATGGTGCCTGCAACTCGTCAGCTTTAGAAGAACTACAGAGAACAGAGCTCGATCCCGTACAGGATATTCGAGAACCTGAGAAAAGTCTTTGGCACAGGTATTCGTGAGGTCCTCTGGAAGGTTGTGGTGGCATCTGGTGGCCCAGGTAAATTCACATCAATGGTTTTGGAATTCAACGATGGCATGCTGGCTCGTATTGTGAATGACAGTGAGTTATCTGTTGCATCCCTATTAACCAGTTTTCTTGTTTCCATTTGCTCTTTTCTACATGCTTACAGATACATTCCTTGACTGTGAGATTGGGATCGACATGAAATAGTGTACTGATGGCAAGCTTTCAGTCTGAGGACAGTATGGACCAAGACGAAGTTACAGGAATGGATATGTAGCGGAGTATGGTCTATTTCTCTTCATCATGTAATACTTTTGGTTACACACCCACACCCAGAGTCAAGAAAACAGAGGTGATGTAAAAAACTGCATCCGGAAATCATTACGGAGAGCCTACCATCACAGTGAATAGCCAAAGCCTTCGGGCATTCGACAAGGTCACTTATCTCGACTGTTCACTGTCAGTGAAGGTCTTCAAAACCATGGTACTTTTTCACCGTTAATAGGCCCGGCCATATAATGTGCGGGGCCCAAGGCAGCAAGCGATGAGTGCGGGTCCCAAAGCAAAAAAAAAAAAAACAAAAAAAAAAATGCTTTGCGGAGTTGATTTTCGTCAACAACGTGGGGGCCTATGAAAGTGCTGGGCTTAAGTTGACTCGTTTGCCTTGTCCTAGAACAGGGCAGGACCGTTATAGCTTTCACACATATATATTCTATATTTGCTTTTATTTTAAATACTTAACTCACATACCTTGGACCAATGTATCAGCAATCAATCAAAATAAAAAAAGAATTATTGAAAATGTTATTTAATCGAGTCAGCTAATCTATGCATAATGCTTATTTTTGTGTTCCTTTTTATGTAAATAATAATAATAATAATAATAATAATAATAATAATAATAATAATAATAATAATAATAATAATAATAATAATAAACTTAGGTGAATAACATACATATAGCTACCTGAAGAGGGATATACTGTTACCATCTAAGCAGGAAACCATCAACAGGCCATAATTGCACCAATAACCCAACCATCTGTGTGAAGAAAGCCCTTTCTAATTTCCGTGCATTGGCAATTATTTTAAGTTCAAAATAATTTGCTGCATTTCGGTAAAAGGTAACATCCCGTACATCTGCAATACATCATATCGATAAGAATATGCAAATTTATTACGTATGTACTAGATAACCTCATTAGAAAACACTAGCTTCCTTTTTGAATTTGTTTCTATAAGTCTTCGGTAGATTGCGTCAGCTGGAAGAGAACACGATACATTATTGGAACAGTAGCACTTGCTTCCGCCAGACAATATTTTCACTTATGACTGTGTATAGAAAAGTAATTTGTCGTGTATAGATAAAAGCTACAAAATTTGATGTATAGGCATTTTATATAATTTATGAATATGAAATTTATACAGTTGATTCAATTGCTCGTTGTGTTTGTGTGTCTTGATTTTGTCTAATGTGCAACCACGTGATCGTTTAAGCAATCTTGAGTTTTGGTTGTCGACACACAGATCTCTTCTTTACATGAAGAACCTTTTTTTAATTGTATTATTATTCAATTTTGTATTTTATTTTATTATTTGTTTTTTTTTTCAATGAAGGGGAAAATCTTGAGGAACATATACAAGATTATTTTAAGGACATTCATTGAGAGATTAATCAAATATAGAAACAGACGAATGCAGACTGCCTCTCGAAATTTGCAATGTTATTTGCAAGTCAGTTCACTATTGGTCTTTGATAACATTATGTACACTGTTTTTTGTGAATGATACAATCATATTGTTATTTAAGACCTTAATTTAAAACCTTGAATCCAAGCCTGAAACATTTATCACAAAACATATTTACTAATAAATACAAAAGACAATATCCTGATAAGTATTTTAAGACTATATGCTGTGTGCTTAGTGCTACTTACTCAGTCCTTGTTTTGAGACATTCTGTTTTTTCGAACCATGCAAACTAAGGAATGGTCTAAACGGGTTAGAGATTTTCACGTGGATGGTAGCTACGTTGAATTCTTTAAACACCATTTTGTTTGAGCGTGTGTATACTTATTGAATAAATTTCATGAAAATGTTTCAATCTAACATACTATCCCCAATATGTAAAATAGACTCGATGTTATATTTCAGTCATAAAAACACAACTGTGCAAATTTGAAACAAAATGTTGCCATACAATGTATAGGATAAAATTATCTATTAGTCTGTTAGTTTTGTAGCACTGCTTCTGTAGTTATTAATTTTTTTTTATAATATATTCTGATTTAACACTAGATATTCATTAAGGAAGTAAGGAATTCGTTTTGCAAGATGATCTTGTTGTCAAAAGGACAATTTATATTTTTGGGGAAAAATTAAAGGTGGAAGTAAAATGTTATTAAAATTTCAATGACGAACAGACATTTTAAGTGGCGACAAAAATACTACTGTTGGATTTTTTTCCCAAAAGGATTTTAATGAGGGCGAGAATCTTTCTTTTTTTTTGCCATTGATGCAAGCTTTCTCAAGTTCATTGCAACACAAAATTCCTCATACAAAACATGAACCGAAAGCTTTAAAAACAAATCAAAACATAACTGTACGTCCGCTTTAAAGAAGGCTCACGGCGTTTTGTTTTCCAAAAAGATGCGGATTCTAGCAGTTTGGTGGGTCAACAAAATATTTTTCGTTAAGTGCATCATTTGAAGTTGATCCTTTGAGTTTAGGTTTGAATAGGATTCAGTTTGATATTGGTGTTGGATAAGGTGTTTTTACAGTACCCGATAGAGATAAACCGAATGAGGTTACTCTTTCAAAAAACGAAATAAAGATCATAGTTTGCAGTGTCTGAAATAAATCTTCAACAACATTTTTAAAGAATATAAAATCAAAACGAGAATAAAATTAGACTGATAGCAATAAAGCTAAAAAGAAGTGGATCGCGTTATATTCTTGACATTGCTATTTTATTTTGAAAAATGAATTTGTTTCGTAAAAATATTTTAAACTTTTCCTTTGTCTGTCTGTTTAGACATCTCTATTTTTGTATTCGAATAACATTTTACATTAGGCATTAGAAGAACTTTAAAAATACAACCTGTGAATAGTATTACAAAGAAGAAAATATTGAATAAATTATTAGTAAATCACAAAGGTTGATAAGCATATTATCTCTTTATTTATTTATGTCGTATTAGCTGCCGTAGACTTGCGCTTGCATTATTGGTGTACCTATATTCGTAAAGAATGTCTTGATAAGCAGTGAGGTATGGAAACTGAATATAATCACACAATAAGAAATTATTACCTTTAGTTCATTGTTGAGGGTGTAATTTGCCCCGAACGAGTAAATCTCAATATAAAGTATGAAACATGGGTGGAATAAATTAAGATCTGAATATATATATATATATATATATATATATATATATATATATATATATATATATATATATATATATATATATATATATATATATATATATATATATATATATAACAGACAAACACGAGCCCCCGTTACAAATAAGGACAACATTTAATCATAACTCAAATAAATAAAATTCACAAACAAGTGTGATAAACATTACAATTTTGAAAGATACACTTCTTTTTTTTGAATCAATTTATGAAAGAATTTCAAAATACAAATACGATTATACCAATAGCCAATCTTTTAACAATATAATTAAATCACCATCAAACCGAGTGAGAAATCGAATAACACTGCCTTGTATCGATTCATAACCTGATGTATCGACTCAGTCCAATTCCACACCTACTGTTTCTCTTGACATCCTTGTGCAGGTAAGTCCGGGTCTTCTCCGCTTCTCCCTTCCTTTTTCGAATTCTTGTCTCTTTCGTCCCTTTAAAATTCGTGTAGCCCTTCTGGGTTTTTAATACGTAAGATCTGTCATGTCCGGTTTATTTGCCTCGTGAAGCTATCTCACCTTCCTAAACATAAACAAAGCACCATAAATCTTCCGTCATATTATACTAGGGATAAATCATTACTCTCATCTTTCGTTAGGTCGAATATAATTCTATCGGAATTCAAAAATACCATTGGTATCTAATCTAATTTGTCATCACAGACCATAAAAAACTAGTTTCACAAATTAATGGTCTATTAATTGCCATTTTGTAAACCCCATTGCGACATTAGTTAGAGACTGGTCCCATTACACCAGAGAATGAATGAAATTCCTTACACTGCGGTTTTTAGAACAACAGTCAAGTAGTTATCTTACATGAACTCATACCAGAGAACTTACAGTGGTTCTAGTAATAACAACTAAAAAAAGACGTAAAATTGTAGATACCCAACATTATATATATATATATATATATATATATATATATATATATATATATATATATATATATATATATATATATATATATATATATATATATAACATTCTAGATACATAACTTCCTAGAATAATCGTGACTAAAACCTTAAGCGAGCAGTCAATGTATATGTAAAGAAAACTATGATGGTGCTGCGGATAAACGAACTCAAAACAGTTATACCATATTAGGAAAATTGATCTACGAACTTTAACAAATAAATCCATGCAAATACAATTAAATAAATCAAACAAATCATGGTAGTATTATCAATGAATTATATGAGATTAATGCAAATACCTTGTGTTCTCAAGCTCTTTGTGTCTGTAAATTTCTCCAAACAATTTTCCCTTTTGGATGATTTTACTAGTGAATATTCTTTTCAAATTACTCGGAGTCTTCTTAACTATTAGCACATTTAAACTGAGAGTTTTCATGTGAAACCACGCCCTCTTTTGAAATCGTGCCCAATGTTTATGAAATGAAATTCCCGTCATCACTAGCCTTGCAACAATGCAATTCGTCTGACAACATGGAATACCCAACTGATTCCTGGTAATCTTCGAAAATAACAGTTATCCAACCAGATCTGATTTGATCCGTATCCAACAGTTTAGACAAATGTATCCGTAATAAAAAATCGCAAACTCATGACAGAGCCTGTACCAATCCGTGCATTATGGCAATGTAAACATTCGCAGGTCTCCATAAATCTAATTAATTGTATACATGTCCATCGAAATGTTTCATACGGAGATCGACATAAAAATTTGCTCCAATACACACACAAACGTGTGTATATATATATATATATATATATATATATATATATATATATATATATATATATATATATATATATATATATATATATATATATATATATATATGCTTTTTATGAGTAAAACTTTACTTGTTGCTCGAATTGTGTTTTCTAGTGACTTTCACAGGACAATAGTATCCTGTTAGCGGTAGAGAGCAAGTCTTATCTCCAGCATATCATGAACTGGCTTGCTTCGCTTCATTAAGACCGAAAAAAAGTGATGGCAAAAGTTACGTCTTAACTTCCAAAATCACCCTATGCATCCACCTATTCGTCCCTCGAAATGTACAGTTCAGCTTCTTTTGATTCATTAGTTCCTGGTGGTAATTTCTAGGACATTACCAGATGCCTTTTAGTCGTGCTCGTCACGTTAGATGAAAAGCTTGACGCAATTGTTGAAAAAGTAAACTTAGCTGGTTCTCACCTAAAACCAGACTGTGACGAGGGATTACGAATGTTTAGCGAAGATCGAAATTATGAGTCTTTATAATTCTAAAGATATTAAAATTACACTTCATTATTGTTCATAGCTTTAAAAGTTCCAGATGAATCATATTTTATCTCAAATTCCATATATTTTCGATTTCAAACGGGCTATTGAAATAGACCAAATATTTGCATGAACATTCATACATCCAGTTCATGGAAAGACAAATCTAGGGTCTTGGCAATTATATAACGGGAACTATTTTCACGCTGATGCAAGGTTAAATGTTTGTTCCCTGTCGTCTACAAAATATTACCGACTTATTTTCAACATTTAATGTATGTATAGAAAATAGTGAAAGTTGAATGGAAAATGGAAACTTATTTTCCTGTCATACAGTATATACGAAATTAAAAGTAAAACAAAACGAAAAGAGTCAGCAAAAGCAAAAGAAACAGAACCAGAACATGTTGAAATTTAGAATATCCAATGCCCTGAGAATTTGCTGGTCTAGAAACAAGCAAGCACTGGTATAAGGTATGGGCTGGTTGATGGTAGATTTTGATTTTTGTCTGCTAATGAAGATAGGTCGAGAATGAATACACCAGGAGGCAAAGCCTGTCTGTAGACAATTTTGTGTTTCATTTAAACAGAAACTATCGATTGATAGTTGTAACTGAATAAAATATTGATAAATAAAATTTTTGACATGATGGGAACCTATTGTATATAGAAATTTTCACAATTTACAGTTTCCGAGTCGTACGATTTAAGACTTACACAATGATATTATTTAAGAAGAAAATGAAAATCTCAGGTACAATGTGTGTGTGTGTGCGTGTGTTTGCGTGTGTGTATTAGATTAAAATACATTCTGTATGCATTAGTGTTTAAAGAAGGCTAAGTTAAGGCAAGATGATGCCAATTAGACCTAAACTTACTACAATTGTAGCAATTCGTAAAAAGAATTACTACAAGATAAAAAGCAGTGATGTCAAAATTGTGCAAAATGTATGCCTTTCCGCAAAAAAGAGGGTTTAAATATCAAACACTTCAAATACATGTGAACTTTGTTATGCAAGCCGTATTCCTCCAGTTTTTTAAGGTAACCTTTTGTTAACACGATACGGACATAGTATTGAAATGGCGGAAGTCAATTGGCATGTACATTCGACGATGGCTGGAAACAAATGGAAAATACATTTATAATTTTGTTAACACTGCTGTGCGAATCATTTTGATGTACCGCTGAGAGACGAAATAAATTTGTGCAAAAGTAGATACACGAAGGCAATGGCTATGGTCGTGGTCTGTGTTTAGTATAAAACTATGAAATTCAAGACTGGTTTTGAAAACTGTATTATAATAAAAGAAAATAGCTTTGTTATAGAGTCCCTTCAGTGACATATTGGGAAAATAGAAAAAAAAAGAGAATGGTGAAAATTTATATACAGTCCATAAAGCAATATATAAACCATTTCGTTTTATCAATATTTGAGCGAAATGAAATTTTGTTATTGGGAAATAATATTTCGTTTAATTTCGAACGAAAGGTCTGTATTATATTTAATTGCTACCGTTCATATTTTATACGAAATTCCATCCAGATTTTCAATCGACCTGGAATCTATGTTTCGATGATTCTGGCGATTCTGGCAAAAGGAAACTAACATCCATTCTAAGTATAGATTCTAACTGTATGATGCAAGACCTTGACAAACATGAAGTGAAATTCATAAATAACTGAATTTTTAAGTAACCGTCTATATAAATATTTTATCATCTTTAAGTATCGTCTAACAATATTGTTTAATTATCTACATATTTATCTACCTGCCACTTACATGATCACCTACTTA